>SSNR01000021.1:3352296-3533341 GCA_006937965.1 Callopanchax toddi | reverse complement strand
GGGGGGGGGGGGGGGGGGATTGTGTTCATGAACTGATAAGAAAAACTGATTTTTTTAGTAATGCTGAATAAAGGCCAAATCTTTATATTTTTGGTGCATCTTTGATTAAATATTTGCATAATTTTGACTTAAAGCAGTTTTTTGTTGTTGTTTACTTTTAATACTACCATATTACGTTGTCTGTTTTTGATCAATGCTCATTCAGATCTCATTAAAGTTACTGATAAAATGATCTTCAAATCAATTAAGTTGAAATATGGAAGAATAATTCAAACGACTGCATTAGTTTTCCTCTAATCTGTCAGATCATCCTATTGACTTCATCTTTCTCGTCTTTGTTGTTTTTCTAGAGGGTCTTCAGGGATGAATGCAAGTTCAAAGAGACTTTGCTGCCCAATAACTACAACGCCTACGAGTCTTTTGTTTACAAGGGCTTCTACATCGCCCTCAGCAAACATGGCCGCGTAAAGAGAGGCAACAAGGCGACCACCGCCATGACCGTCACTCACTTCCTCCCGCGACTATGAGAGAAAATGACAATTACCGAGTAATTTGCACATGTGGATGTTCTTCCAGGTAATAAAAAATAATGCAAAGTCATCATATACGCACCGATGGACTGAAAGCAAAAACACAAATATTTATTCTGTTATACATATATATGTGTATATTTGGATAGCTGTCTTTGTATATGTATGCCATACTGTGCTGCTTATTGTTTTTATAGACGGGAAAGCTGAAGCCTTTGCCTGTCTCACTTTACCTTGGTGCTTGCTGTAACATGTCACTTACTTTTCTGAGATGAAGGGTGAGCTATATTCTGTGCTTTTAAAGAGTGAAATGAATACTTTTTATTACCTCAAAGAACCACTTTACTAGATGAAGGGATGCATGGACTTCTGCTCGAATATCTGCTAAGTTTATCGTTTTGTTCGAACCTTTGAATGCTTGATGGTTCCCTGCTCAATTACTGATGTCCTGCAGTGGGGGAAACTTAAATGCACTACCTTTTCTGCACGATTTTAAGGTGCCTTGGTGTTCCCACTTGTGGGCCCCTTAAACCTCCGTGTAAGAGACACCCGGAGGAGTCAGAAATAGGGCTGACACTTCAGAGAGGGCCTCAGAAGCGGAGGAGGGGTCAACTATTTTTGGTTTATTTTCTTTACTCTAATTAGATCGATTAAGTAATAAACAATCTGTGGTTGAAACCAGGGTGGAGTACTAATCTAAAGAAGCATGGAGAAACCGTTGACTTGCTTCGGCACAATTATCGACAGAAAGCGAACAAAAGACATGCTCCTGCACATCGTCTCTGAAAAAGCCCCCCCACAGTAAAGTGGGCTGCTGTTTTTAAAATGCAAAGCTTTAGCTGCTGTCTATTAAAACGATATAACCAATGGAAAACTATGTAAATAGCTGCAAATTTAAGACTTTGGGAGCTTTTTAGCACAAAAGATGCTGGGGCTGCATAATGAACCAGCAAAATACCAAAATAGTTTGGTTCTCCAACGGGCTGTTCAGGATTCTTCAGGTTGGTGTGTTTGCGGGAGGATTTAGGTTTTCTGGGCTTTGTTTTACCCAGACTGCCTTTGTTTTCTGCAGCTGCACTGCAGTAGTTAGGAGCTGGGAACTAGAAGCATATGGCTCTGAATGCAATTAGGGATGAGTCAATTGTATACGTCGAAGGATGGTGCAACTGGTAGACTGGATTTTCTTAAAAGACATCTATATTTTTGTTTACTTTAAGCTTAAGTTTATACATTAGAATGGTCAAATCTTTTAGGTATAAGAAGAAGCAGTTTGTTCAGGTGCAGCATGCTTTGCAGAATCACAATTAGTACGTTCAAATATCTTCTTACATATTCCAAAGATGTTTTTCATCTCATTCTTTGAATTCCCCAGAGTGCATCTACCCGTGTATTTTCTGCAGCTGTTAACTTTAAAAAAACTGCTGCTTGTTTCACCAACAGCCTCCATTCATTCCTGTGTGAGAGGAAGCAGGACTATTTAAACCCAGGAAAGACGTTTGCAACAGAGCCGGCACGCCGTCTTTGTTGTTCGTCAAGCCCCTGCTGGAATGTGAATCTGCCAGGATGACAGGCAGCTTCCCCGCATACCTGAACTATAATATTCTCCACTACCCACCTCTACCTCCCTGTATCCCCAACCTTCACCCCCACAACTCATCCTCTGCAGGCAGGAACCTTTTGGATTCCAGCTGTAACCTGCAAGCTTCCTCCTCCTATTTCAGCCTTTTTTAGTTCAAGGTCAGAGTCATTGATCAGCCTTTGCCTCAACCTCTGTGGCCACAGGGTGGTCTGTAGTCTGAAAAAGGAATTTAAAACATTTTTTAGATACAGTTCAAGCTATTTCAACTTCCATGAATTTTAACCCCCACCAGCTACAAATGCAGCACAAGCAATTTGCTCCTTTTCACAAATGCTGGATTTGGGATATTTCTATGAATCTGCAAGGTTGATGCAGTGGACGATGAGCTGAGCCACGCAGATCTGAACCTCACCTCTGCTGCTGCAGGCCTCCCCTGCTACCAGCTTCTGTCCTGACCCCTAAACCCCACATGCTGTCAGTACCCGACGCTGCTCGACTTGTTCCATTTCATTCGTTTTCTTTTTTGCAAGCACAAACAACACAGCAACACCAAGTTAAAAAAAAAATGTAGCTGCTCTAGATGAGGCTGCATGTAGAAGCACTGATGTACATTTCTAGTCAGGAATTACAAAGAAATAATCTCTATTTTCAAAGCTGAGGACTGTGTGAAAGTAAATGTTGCGCATGCACATCAATGAGGACTTCATTTACCCACCTCACCACCAAGATGTCTGTTCTTGCACCTTAATTACGACGTCTTGATTATAAACGTTTCTTTCTCCTTTCCAACGCTTATTAGAGGTCAGATTTAAATAAAGTCAAGGTGAGGAATATCTTCTTTTATGTTTGAATGTATATTAGCATGCCTGAGTCCGGAGCTCGACTGGGGGTGTGTGTGTGCTTCACATGTTATTTTTATTTTTTTGGACTGAGCCTCCACTCTGTTCCTCTCCTCTGTTCTCATATACCTCACCTTCTGCCTTAGTTTTGGTTTGCTGATCACTGTAAAATGAGAAGAAACAAACTTTAGTTATTTGTTTCAAGACAATGCTAAGTAAAGTTTTTTTTCTTTTATTTTTGTACGTATGTGCTGTGCACAGCAGTCTACTGTATATTCCTGAGATACCAAATAATAAAAGTTTGTTTTGTTTTTTTACTGGCTGATGGGAGTGTGTTGTTTATGTGGTTTAAACTGTTTTTCTCCATATAGTTTTCTAGTCTAGAAACAAGGACTGAGCCTCCTTTGCAGGTCACTACATTAAACTTGAGGGATCAAATCTCAATATATTGACTTACAGAACATTATTTTACTCACAAATTTGTCAAAATGGAACAATTTACCTCGAGCATTATAGTGCTAATGCTTTAAATTCACAAAATACTAATCTTTATGTCAAATAAAGTGCAATTCTTAATTTGGTTAATATGTTTTTAATATAAATAAATAAAAACTTGGTATGTTTTTAAATTTCTGCATAAATAAACAATTTTAAAAAATGATTTTTGATGGGGAAGAAAATACAAATCTTCACTTCCTGTGCTAAAACTTTAGAATTCTGTTTGCTTGACTCTAAATAAGGAAGTGTCTCCATCTGCTGGTTAAAACGTGGAACTGTGGAGGTGTGCAGAAAACGTGAACCAGACTCTTAAATCCCTGTGGTTTGTTGCAAATATTTTCATTAACCATTTTTATTATAATTTTAAAGCAATCATTTTAGATTGTTGATATAATCCATGATTTACTTACAAACTTATAGAGATTCTTTCTTTTGTAAATTACACAATACAGCTTCATGCACTCTATACTAAAACCTGAAGCAGTTGTTTAATAGGAAATGGTTTAAGGTGGATGAGTCAGGACATGGAACCAAAAATAAAGAGTCCTGTTTTTTGACCAACAACGTGAAATAAACAGAAGTGGAAGTGGCCCTTCCGTTGCAGCAACCTCTGCTTTGGGGGCGAGTGACTTTTTCTTTTTTTCACGCAAAGGATGTGCGCAGGAGTGGCACTCGGTGGGGCTTTAAATAGGTACCGTCGCCAAACTGTGGCACAACAGCATCCGAGAGCTCCCGGCAGTGCAAACCAGCGTTTTGATCCAGGATGGACGTCAACAAGCGGCTGGGGATGAGGGACACGATGCTGGCGCTCCTACTCGCAGTCCTGCAGGGACTCCCCGTCGGGGAAACGGCCCCGAACCCATCACCGCTGGTTGGGTCCAACTGGGGGAACCCGAGGAGATACGTTCACCTGCAAACATCCACAGACCTCAACAACTTCTACTTGGAGATCAGATTAGACGGCACTGTGCGCAAAACTACAGCCAGATCTTCATATAGTAAGATTAGATTTTTTTTTTAAATTAAAGTTTGGTTGACATTTGTTTTGGTGCTAAACGTTTCTTCTCTCTCGCAGGTGTAATCCTACTGAAGGCTGAAACAAGGGAGCGCGTCGCCATCTTCGGTGTTAAAAGTAACCGTTTTCTGTGTATGGACCTGGAGGGCAATCCGTTCAGTTCGGTAGGCATCCCGTTACATTCATTTTAGTAAATGCATTCAGTTTTGCCACTTAAAACCTATGAGTTTGCTTGTGCGCCCTGTGCGTTTTTACGCGCCGGTTTTGGCTACTTTTACGCATAAACGCTCTGTTGCTCCAAGGAAAAATCCGTGTAATTCATTTTTTATTTTCCTCAATCATTTAGTCATTTAGTTTAATCGAGCTATTTAACCATGTCAATCATGGCACAGTTTTACGCACAACTTTTACGCATACGTTTTAAAGCTTTTTTGTCAGATTTATTGACCAAATCTCTTATAAACCATACATTTTATCAATTTTTTTATATAAATAAAAGTTATTTTTAAACTACTGAATTATAACTCAATGTCTTTCCCTCTTTTAGCCCATCTGCCACAGGGACGACTGTCTGTTCAACCACAGGCTTCTGGAGAACAACCGGGACGTGTACTATTCTATTAGAACCGGGATCCTGTTCAACCTGGAGGGCTCCCGGCAGGTGTACTCTGCGGGCCAGAACCTGCCGCAGACATCTCTCTTCCTCCCCAAGAAGAACACGGTGCCGCTGGAGCGCCTTTTGCTGCACAGGGAGAAGAGGAACCGGGTTGTGGACCCCACAGATCCGCACAACGCCCTCATTTGGCAGACCGAGGACGAGTCCGACTCCAGGGCGGTGCAGGAGGACGACGCCGATCTGGATGTGGAGGTTGAGACGGAGGTCGGGGACGATGGGCGAAACGTATCTAGGGAAACGCGGCTGGCCCCGTCCGCACACGACCCCTGGAACGTGAATTTATCAAGGCAGGCCAATCCCAGGAGCGCCCACGGGACCAATTAACAATTAATGTTCTGCCTGAGTCCAGCTTAACAATTTAGACCAGACAGTACTTTAAAAAACTGCAAATAGAGCAATCGTTTAATTTTACATCTTTATTTTTAGTCATAAATCTGTAGAAAAATCAGTGTTTCTACACTGAATGTAGTTTGACTTGAACTAATTACCTTCTCTTCCTACATTAGATCTTTAAGAGAATCAATATAATCAGTTTAAATTACTTTAAAAGAAAATATTAGACACTTAAAAGAAGATAATTCTATATATATATATAACGAGAGCCGACATATATGGACAGAATTAGTTCTTTAAAGTGAGAATCCAATATGCTGGATAAAACTAATGAGTCTTTTGTTGTTTCTTTACAGCTGGCCTGACAAACCTAATGTTTTTTTAAGACAGAAGCCTTACTTATCCTACCTCTGGAGGACGGAGTGGCCCGTCTACTGGTGTGAAACCAGACAGGCATCACTAAAAATAAATATAAACACATAATTATACTTAGGAGTAGAAATTAGTAGTTACATTTTTGTCTTTATTATATAGTCTTAAGTATTGTATTTTAAGAGTCTAACATAAAACAGCTACTCACTAATCATGAATATATTCAGCATGAGTTTTATTTGCCATTTTCTACAAACAATGTAACCTATGACTTGAAGGAAAATGACTACAGGGTAAAAAGGTATTTCACAGAAAATCTCATCTAAACTCTTGCTATGTGATTAGGTGCTGAGCACCACCGGCAACCATTAAAAACTGGTCCAAAATAGTATTTATTTATTTAAATCCATTCCTTTATTGTTATTTATGGTATTTATAATGACAGTTATATAGAAACAAGGGATTACTTTGAATGTATTAGATGGGAGTGTTGCTTGAATGTGGAAAAAAATAAATAAAGTACCAAACTCTGTTCAGTGTCTGTTTTATTTGACGTAGTTGCCAGGTAACGACGAGAGGATCGCTGGAAATATTGTAGTCACAGAACATAAATAAAATCACACTGGCACACAAAATATTTAAGGCTTTATTAATGCGTTTATTGTTTTTATAAGCATGTCACTCAATACTTTTGTTTTCACTCAAAAACAAAGACCAGCTTGTTTTTTTTGGGGGGGGGGCTCGAGACATTCAACAGAACCTAAACCTCTTCACAGCAGAGATCAAGTGTGAAAGCTGCAACTTTCTCTTTCTCGTACAATGCACCATAAATATAACTTTAAAATGTGGTTTTTGTGGAAATGTGTATGTTTTGCATTATCTAATAATTGTCAGTAATGCATTTTGTTTACTTGAGAAAAGTGGAGTAAATATAATACTAGATTAGCTTAATAAAATGACAGGTTAACGGTTTATTTCATAGTATTTTATAATGGTTAATTTACTACAGAGTAAAATAAATATTGCATGATTATATTTAGTCTGTAAAACGATTGCTTACTTCAGTTAAAGTACATTTAAACCACACTCGGTTATGATTTTTAGATGAGATGTTGTATTTAGACCCATAATCTGAATGTTTTGTTGAAATGATGAATAAAAACTAACATGTTTCACATGTAGTGTCAAAAAAATTAACATATTTTAAACATGGAAAATAGGATGGAAAAAAGACACATTTCATAATTTTTGTAAAGTTTTGTCAGCTTGAAAATTAAAACATGATTCCATGACTACTTAGCATCTCATTAAAAACACATACGTTCTGTTTTTTGTACAGCTTATTTTATAGTCAGTTTCCCTTGACTGTGTACAACTTCTATGAAGAAACTTTACAAGTCAGTACCTCACAATATTGCACAAGTAAAACGAGCAGCAACACAACACATCAGGATGAAACTGCTGTCAGTACTCAAATAAATAGTTCAACTTTGGTAATAAATGATAAAAGGAGGTTAAAAAAAACAGTTTATGTGTCTTTCAGTCTGGGGAATATATTTTTAAAGTAATGCAGTTATGATAGTTGTGCTATCCTTCAAATAATGTGCACAAATTTTCCTAACATATAACATTCTTATTCTATATTAATTCACGCTATTCATCAGCTGGAAGGTGGTCCTTCCTGTTGGTGAAAATGCAGCGAGCAGCAGAAAGTACCGGTCCAGACTCGGTTTGATTCAGAGTGAGGACAAAGCGGCTGATGCCTGTGTTGGGACACGGTGAGAGCAGCTGTGACATCTTCACACCTGCAGGTAGTGCACACTTTAAGTCCTCCACAAGATACTTGTGGGCGACGCGAATGTAAGCGCCGTGGCTCACAGCCAGAACGTGGACCGGGACTCCCTGAAGACCATCGTTGGGCGAGCTATCAGCGCAGGCGTCCAGGGCAACGGCCACAGTCTCGAGTGGTTCTTCAACTGAAGAGGTATCTGGTGCCAACAATCCGTGCTCATCCAGCATTTGTTTAAAAAGGACCTTGAGGAATTTTTTGAATCTCAGCTTCACCTGAAATCAGGGTGACAGTGAAGCTAAAAGTTTAACATGACTCCTGGTTTTCAGCAAGTTTGAGGCCTGAACTAGTCTCTGCTTGCTCTTGGTATCAGTTTGTTTTTGGTGCGCTTAATTTCTGCGTTTGAGTCTAAAAGATTCAGATATTTAGAACAAAAAAAATCAAAAATTTGCACTTTCTCCAAAGCGGAAAGTTGCAGACTGTCTCTTTGTTTGGTA
This sequence comes from Callopanchax toddi, assembly GCA_006937965.1. NCBI lineage: Eukaryota > Metazoa > Chordata > Actinopteri > Cyprinodontiformes > Nothobranchiidae > Callopanchax > Callopanchax toddi. Next base: position 3,525,213 of record SSNR01000021.1, on the reverse strand, counting down.
AAAAAAAACTTTTCTGGTTTTTAACCTCCAAAAATAAAGAGACATCCAAAATGATCTATTAGACAAGGAAGTTTAGTTCTCAGTAATCTCAAGGATTTTCATTTCAAATTGCTCCAGCACTCAAGGTAGGAGCCGTGTTTCACTCTTCCTGGAAGCAGGCATCACTGAGTTGCCATAGCAACAGAGGCTAGATAAATTCCTCAATTCAAGCAATTTCAAAAACATCAGGAGTTAAATTTGTGAAGCTGGTGTAACAATACAGGAAGGGTATTTGTAAAACCAGTTCACACATGTGTTTGGACAGCTGATCAGGGGAAACAATGATACAAATAAATATAGTTTTCTCACACAAAAAATTAAAATGTAAGAAGTAAACATTTGGCAGCATACTTATTAGTGACAAATAAAAGTTGCCGAATTAAAAAGAAGCCAAGTAATGAAAGAAGGCAAACATCAATGACCTCATATTTAGTGGTTTTTAAAAAACCTAGAGATTAAATTAATGTAAATGTCTCGCATTTGTATTTCGCTTTTCTAAGTCAAGCACTTTTCACTACATTCACATGACTGTAATGTATTAATTTGGAGAAAAAACCCTGAGGTTGTGTCCACAAATAATGATTCTTATGAACTCCAAAAAACGTGTGTTTTCAATCAATAGCTGTGTTTCCATAACTATTCTTTAAGGATTATGCAAAGTATGACTTTGTCTGGTGTTTTAGGACAAGATAACATATTAATTAGCTTAGAAACAATTAAGTATTTGCAGAGAAATAAGGAGGAATTAAATATAATAAAAATAGTGCAAAAATGGATTCATGTGATTAAAAGTCTATCAGCACCCTACTTTCATCTACATATTTAAAACCCAAAAACATGTACCAAAATAGTAATTTACAAGACCTGAAATACTCTATGGTAGCAAAGCCCAGTGTTTAGGCAGAGCCGTAAATATTACATTTCAAAATGTTTGTTGTTTCAGGTTTTTAAGCATCTTCTGTAAAGTATGATTCTTTTAAATTGTAAATGTGCTAAATGACCACTATGTGGCACTATTACACAACAAAAACGTATTTCTCTTTTACTCAATGATCTCTATTATCACATGTAAGGAGGACTCCTGACTCCATCTGACTCACCAGGTCTAAGGTTTCTCCTCCTGGTGGGGTGTAGTCACGACATGACTGACCAGCAGCATTGGCCATGTTCTTCAGATCCTCTTTGTGACGACCTTCGGCGATGCCAAACCCCTACACCAATAACAAAACCACGGTTCACAATAGTAATGTCAAAGGACATACTGCCGCGCTGTATGCACAAGTTATATATCAAACTGATCTTACCCGTTCTCTGAGTAAAGGCTCTAAAACCATCGCCATGCCAGAACAGTGAGTGTTGTTCCGCTGAATCACTTCAGCTGTCTAGAGAAGCAAAACGAGTTAGAAAATTACTAACTCAGTCCATTTGCAGCACCTATTGAATCTGTTTTTGAATGGAATGGGAGTCTCTTAGGACTTAGTAATACCTTACCAGCATTAGTGAGTCAATGTCCACAGAGACATGAATGGTCACACAACTATTTCTAATGTGGACGTTATTCACCTCATACATCCTGTTTTTCTCTTAATGACATCACATCCTCAGAGAGATCAGAAGCTCTGACTGGAATACTCATCACAAAGTTCATAGCTTAATGGATCTATGAATTAACACTGAAATTGAGCTTTTAATTAGCTCAAAATAAAATCATAGATTCATAGTCTCACCAAAAATATCAAACTAAAACGACTGTTGTCCCCAAAAACATGGCGCTTAAAGTAATCTATCTTTGTTACACAAGATCTCACCTGCACAGCTCGTCGTAGGTTACTGACAAACACTTTGTGGAACATGATGTCTTTAAGGTATTGTCCAGCTGCTTCCCCCTGCTGCATGCCGGTCTCTGACAGAGGTGTGTCCACTCCTTGTCCTAAAAATAAAATTAGTCAAGTTTGTTCAGTTTCCACTTAGTTTAGTTAATTTTGGATATAAATTCTGTTTACAAACATGACACTTAAAAAAATGAAGAACGAATCACAAATTAAACAAAAATATAATAAAAACCTATCTCTAAATAATACCATCAACTTTTATTAGTAACAGAACTATGAATGTAAAGTCTCTATTGTTTTAAATGAACAATATTTAGATTTTATTTCAAATAACACCACAATGTATTGGTTTTTAAGGTTTAATATATACAAACACTTGCAATCTAATTTCCTTCTGCAGTCATAATAAATATTAGTACACCTTTCTACACAAACCACACTGTGGAAAAATAAATATTGAGCAAAATGTCACGTGCTGATTAGACAAAACTCATTTAGTTGAGCAAATATGGCCTTTTTTCATACTCTTACCTTGCAGCAGCTTCTCTCTGTTGTACTGGGTCTCACCACTGTGTAAAAACAAATAATTAAATTACATTAAGAGCCCGAATCATTTTAGTAACATGAAACATCTCATTTAATTGGGCAGCTAATAAAACAACACAAAGGGACTCAGTTTGCGTCTAAGTTAGCCGAATAAATAGCCAACAAGCTTCGCTAACAAGCGACAGAAATCAAAAACAGAAAAAACATTAAATATAAGAAAAATTAGTCTCTAAAGATTCACTTACTGTCGTACAAACGTTAAACTGAAGGTAAACATGATGTCATTTTCGGCAAGCGCTCTCGTGCAACTTCCTGGTTGTGTCATCAAAATGGGACGTAGCGTCATGACGCACCGCAGTACATCCTTGCCATGAATTTTGAGAAGCCCCCGGTGAATTTTAAATCAAGCAAACTAAACAAAATAATACATGAGTACATAGAAAAAAAACTATAAGTACACAGATTTATTTCAGAAATCTATATTTCATTTCTATGGAAGCCCTTTCCCGCTATTAGCATGAGATAGTATCTCATTATTATAACTTAGTACCTCATTATGATTTAGTATCTCATAATTATGATCAACAAATATTTTTTAAATGGCAGAAATAGGCTTCCATACATTTCTGTTGCAAATTCAATAAATAAAAATAAATACTATTAAATAATTTAAAATAAATTTGATTAAATGATCAAAAAACGTTTTTAAATGACACATTTTTTGCCTGAATGATTTATCTATTTTAATTTAAAATAAATAATTGTCCAAAAAATACTAAATATTTTCATTTGCTTTATTCTAAGTTATTAAATACTTTCTTTTAAACAACTGATAAACAAAAATTTCAATTTCTGCAATTTTAATTAAAAAAAAATCAATATGATCCATCATGTAGAACTGTCTTATTGAGAACAGTTTTAACTTAGACTACAGTTCTTATTTATTGGTAAAAATAAAATGTTTGACAAAACACAATAGAGACAAAGTGATTATAGCCAATTTATTGAGGACAAATTATTGAGGTACACTATGTGGTTGCACAGGATAGAAGGAGAGGGATTTGGGCTATCAACCACACAGAACAATTACAAAACTCTGCATAAATGGGTACCTCAAAAATAAAAGATTCCATTTTATTAAAATGAACTAATTCAAACATGTTTTAATAGAAAACATTTTTTTGTATTTTTTTTAGAATTACTTAACATATAGTATATGATGTTTTGAAATAGCACCAGATGATGTGAAGCAAACCTGTTTAAATTAGGCTGCAGGCCACTTTTAAATTTCAATGGGCTTCGGCAAATGATATTTTCTTAACCAGAGAGAAAAAAATAGAATTAAATAAAAACAAAAACCCGTCCAACAAATCAAAGTGAAGACAGTGTGTGTGGTGTGATGTGTGATGAGGTAATGGTGAGAAGGGCTCTTGCTCTGTCTATCCAATTTAAATATCCTGAGGTACACAAGAAGCAGCAAGAATATGATAGAACATAGAACAAAGATACAATTTCAACAATAAATGGATAAAACATGCTAATCAAAAAGGTCTGCAAACAAGAACTTCCAGTCCTGCACCAAACTTTGTTACGTTCCCCCTCACACATAAAACAGAAAAGCTAACATGTTACATATAAAAAAAAAATAATTCATAATATAGCAGCACACAAGTGACAAAAAGGCTTTTTTGTGTAAGACTAGGAAAGAAAAGCTTAATAGCAGCAAGAAATCTTCATAGATTATCTTTCTTACTTTGGAAATGTACAAACAGAACATGTAAAAGCATAAAACGTTTTCCTATTTAAAGCAGGTTTGTTTTTTTTTGGGAAAACAGAATTTTGGCTTTTTGCACAACCGAACATGCATCAATACAATTTAGAATCTACATTTGATTCAAAAATGTAATGTGGATTTCAAGCATTTTCATTCATTGAGTAATTGATTATATACATATGTAAAACTCCTAGAAAAGGTTTTTAAACTGCAGTTCAAAAGCAATAATCATAAGAACAAAAACACAAAAGAATATTTAAGGAAGTTTGTAACTCTTAACAGAACTACTGAAAGGGGTCATTAGGAGCCTAAATGGGAGAAAAAAAATTCAAGTTCAGGGTTAAACAACTGCACTGAAGTCTATATGTGGTTTGCCTTGCCTCAGTTTATACAATATTACACTATAATGCTGATAATCCTATGTCTGCTCTCGGGTCGAGGCATAGCTTTTGAGACAACATGCGTCTTCCCAGGGGTATCCAGCCCAGAAAAAATTATAACTTAAAAGAAAAGTTAAAATTAAAACAAATGACCCCTCAAAACCGCAGAATGTTTAACCACTATCCCCTTACCAATCCTAAGGAGTGTTTTAAAAGTGCATTAATATTATTCTATGTCACGCGATCTACAAAAACGTTCAATGCAACTGATAAGAGGAAGAACAAAACAGCTAAATCAATCCTGAGGAGCATCAGGAATCATTTCTCCTCCCATCGCTCTGGTACTGTGCAATGACAGAAACATTGTAAAGCTTAGAAACCACCTTCCTCGCTGCTGTTTGAAATCATTCATCAACCCAAACTTTCCATTTCCCATCAACTTTCCACATGCTTTCTCTTTTCAAAATCTTACAAGAAGCCCTCCATCCTGCTTCCGTTTCCTCTAAAACCTTGTAAAAATAACTTGCCTAAACTCTTTTTTAAACATGGCATCAGTGACACCAAACTAAGCCTAAATCCCTTCCAAAAGAAAAGTTTTTAAAAGTCTTAACTGTTCTCTAATGCATACGAGCTACAATAAAAACAGAACAATAACGTAGCCCTAATGAATTCAAAAACACGTCAACACGGATCCTTTAGCACACCAGTCTGGAGTTGGCAGGGGAACCAATAGCTTTTGAAACAGTAGCCACTGCTTCACATCTCAGACTTATTTCATGTCCTTTCTCTGTGAGCAGGCCCAGCCCACTCCGAGCCACCACTTCTCTGCATAAATAGTAAGCAGTGCTACAGGTGCACAATATGATAAATAGAGCTACCAACTACAGTAGCGCTCCTCTAGTTGGATACCAGTTTGGTTTGTCCTGCATTTAATTACAACCAAGTTGATTTTCAGATGTAGAAAATCACATTTAAAACTCTACATTGATAACTGCTCACTAGCGGTGGTTAAAGAGTAAAGGCTAGCTAAAATATACACCATTTGTCTATTTTGTTAAGTTGTATCAAAAGAAATATGAAAATTTAATACATTTTTTTTTCAAGTATGAAAATATTTTTAGGTTACCAATCTAGGAACCTAAGGCACTATCAAGTTTTGTGACCTGGACGAAAAGAAGAAAATACGCCACAGCCTGGCGTGATTGGGGGCAAAAAGAGAAAAACTACTAAATTTCTTAATTTCTAAAAGTTCATAGATTGTCACACTATCACTCAAGGGGCAACTTAACATAGATACTGGCAGCTTATGCCCCCTCACTCCCCTCAGTCCATTGGTTGGTAGGCACGAGTGTTGTGTGAGTCAGATGATGATGGGAGCTCATAAGTTGACATCACGCACATCTGTTGGGGTGCTTGACTGGTCTTGCTGCTCCCTTGCTTTGTTTCCAGCTCTGACGCTGGTCTCCTGTCGGTACTGCTGTCCCTGCTGCAGGCTGGAGGCCAACACGCGCTCTATTTGCTCCTGGCACGCTCTCAAACAATCCTGGAGACAAAAAAAAAAAAAATGTAATTAGTGGTTAAACATGCACACTTATATTAAAACATCTTTGCATTCTACACACCTTACTCACAGATCTTTTAAGATTCTTTGAATTCATTTTTAAAGCCTTCAGGCCAGAATCTCAATGGGTTGAAAACAATATTTACGAGGGAGTTTTAAAATTTAAATGATTGTGAAGGTTTTTATTTTCCATGCACGAGTTGCAGAACTTCACTTTTGGAATTTTTTGAACATTTTTTTTTAATTGGGAGGAAATTTTCTCGCAAAACAGTGAAGAGTTGTTGCAGGCATTTGAAACCCATCATTCTCAATTTAGTTCCTGCAAGTCAGAAAGTGTGAGAAATGCCAGAACCTAGGGGAGGAGATTTCAACCAAACTACCAATAAAATGAAGATCAAAATTGTAAAAAAATGAAGAAATTACTAACAAAATGGACTAAATTGTGACAAGCAATTTTGGACGACTGTCACAAATTGTTGCTAATTATGTGTCATGCTCCATTTGATATGAACAGATTGAACTACTAACTTCTCATAATGGTCTAGCACCCTCTGCCGACATGCAACGGATCATTAAATTTGATATTTGTGATGATTTTTTAAATTGTAAGGCTGCTAAAAAAGTCAAAGGAAAGTGATAAGTCACCTACACTGCTAAAAAATTAAAGGAACACTACTTAATCAGTCTGCTATGAAGTCAGTTAAACCTCTGGGATACTGACCTGGTCAGTTCAGTAGCAGAGGGGGTTGGGATACAAAATAATTCATTTGTATCACACATAAAAAAACCAAGAATGCCACTTAAAGTAATCTAAAAACACCAACAGCTAATAACCAAACAGAAACATAAAGCAGTGATTTTGTAATTTAAAGCTTCTCAGTCAATTCAAAGATGAACCGACAAGATTCTACAAGGTTCAATCTGTATATCTGTACGTTAGCAATAGCGTGCAGAATACTGGTATTTCTGCTGCATTTAACATGCAAGTTGTTCAGTTTTATTCACATGCTTGGCATACCAGCAGGGAATTATATGTCTTGAGGTAGGTGGTCCTGTCTGCATCATGAACAGAACAATGAGTACCAGCAGCTGTCCAATACCAACAACATGGCTACACAGTGGGTACAGAAGACTTCTAATGTGAGACTTGTTCATGTTTGGGCTGCAGGCAAAGGTTCACAGGAGGGGGTCAGGGGTCCTCAAAGAGCTCTGGGGTCCATCAGGCAACAGATAAGTACATCTGAAACACTGGATTTCATTCCTCCTCCCCCAACTTGGGTTTACAGCACGGTCAATCTCATGTGGAGGTCTAAAGGAAATGGCTTTGACCTACTGCACTCTGACCTGTAGAATTCGGGTGCAAAACAGAATGCAGGACAGTGGAACCGGATGTTTTTAGAAAACTTTTCTTATGAAAGGGGATCCTCTCTCTACTCCATCCCCCCTCCTGAAGGTCTGTGCTGAAGATGTGGGAGGTCTGCCTCCCTGAGCCGACTGCAGGACCCTTAAAGAACAAGCCGAAGCTCGCAAAAAAAAAAAAAAAAAAAAAGGCCAACATTCCTTTAAAATGTACCAATAATTGGAACCTGATGGGCTGCAGTTGGGGGCGCCTGTTGTGACGGTGAGGTAGCAAGGGCCCTTGTCACTATGGCAACATAACCACAAACTAGGAGACAACAGTTTTTCTTAAACAGTGGCTGAACTGTTTATGTCTATCACAAAACTGTTAGAATAAACACATACAATGTGTGTGGTAGATTAGAGACTGAAGTAAAATGCACACTCTGAATATTCTGGATTAGACACATTTTAAGTAATTGGGATCAGTGCATGATCTCAAAGTAATTGTAAAAGTTTGTAATAATTATTTGTTAATGCTAAAAGTGCCAAATGACCAACTTTGCATTAAATATTTAGACATACATTTTTACAGAGGCTTAGTCCCACTACACTCAAAGCATTTGCTCATAAAACACGGAGAACTGACCTGGAATAGACTGAAGACTATTTCAAACAGCTAATTATTGCACAAATAGTAATATCAGAATTTAGTATTAATATGTGGGAACATAAAGCTAAATCTATGTCTAAAAAGGTCCAACCACACATTTAGTATTGTATGCAAACCATAAAAACAAAGTGGTAAATTTGAGTTATATTTTGCTATATTGAATAATATCTGTAGTGTTTAAAGCTCAATACAAGCTGCTTCTTCCTGTAGGTTGAATAACTTTCACATCTCCACAGAAAAAGATGTTTCTTGCTGTTGCTGCAAACGTATTCCTCCAGCAGGAGGGGTACACAGCTAAAGTAGGAGGCATGCACAGAAACTGCATGTGTCCTACCACAAGAATGTGAGCTCTGAGTTTTAAGAAGACATTCCCTCTGCCGCTGCTCTTTATAGCAGCAGTCTGGCTCTCCAGCCAAGAACCAAAAGCTAGCTCTCCCTCTCTCTCCGTGAAAAGTAAAAAGCTTCAATCTGCCACTACTGAAGTCATCCCTGTTGTTTACTAAAAGGGCCTTTTATGCTGCTTGCGTGCAATATTACAATTCCAGCTATTAACCCTGTGTTGTTGTGGTGCTACCGAAGGATGTGTCCAATGCGTTTTCACACTCACCACTTCAGTGTTGGTGATTTTGGCCAGCAGGTCTGTCAGGTTGTCCCGACTGAGCCTCTGGTCACTGTGATCCAGCTGCAGGCCACAGATAGCAGCTCCCATGCTGCCAGTGGCAATCATGGAAGGAGGGTTCATGGCAAGACGGTCATCTGCAGAGGAAAGAGAATTAATGCATAATTATTCAAGCAGCTGCTTCAGCTCATAGTGACAAACTGAAATCAGATTATGAACAAACAGCATGAATACAGAGGAAGTATACAAGACGCATGACAGGTGAAAATTATTCAAAGTTGATCCTGATTTTCTCACAGTCTGGAGGTAGCTGCATCAGATCTGTGTGGTTTCCTTCTGAGAAACATCAGCTCTGATTGCAAAAGCAGAGAAGGAATCCTCCTACTCATGGAGCAATGAGCTCCAGGCATGACTCCCCTGAGCCCACATCCAAGTCTGGAAGACAACAGGTCTGGATGGAGGAGGAAGCAGCCGTGACGATGAAGTCAAACCACCTCTTAACTCAACTAAACCCCAACTGATTCCAGCTTTCTGGTATTAAATCAAATGCAACATAACTAAAACCTTCACAACAGATTTCTAGAAAGGTCTATCTGCTCAAACAATTAACTCACTGATCAACTAAAAAATTTAAAAGTAATTTTTTTTTTAACAAAAAATATACATTAAATGCAAGATTTGAACCTTTTTTAAACCATTTAAACACTTCCACATCCTTATATGAAAACAATTACATGCAGCAGTAAAAGTGAGCAGCCCTTCTCTGGATCTCAGCACATACACGTGAAAGGGAATTGACACAAACTCGTTAAGAGCTAAACGGTGCTTTTCTCAACACAATGGACACCAGTTGTGGTGGTTTGATAGCTCTGATTAAATCCTGAAGAAGAGCCTGGTTGACTGAACCCAAGAGACCATCTGTCCATAGGAGGAGCCCCTCCGATATAAGAATAACATCTCAACGCTGTATAAATCTCCAAACATTTACATTACTGCAAAACCGCAGCAGGCTTCCCTTTTTTCCCCCCACTGCGGCTGCTTTGTGCTTTGATATAAGCAGCTGCTTATGAATAGCAGAAGCAACCACGGAAACACACCCAAATTTATACAAAAAAAAAAAAGAAAAGTGACACAAAAACTGTGCTGAATGGAGCATGAAACTCATTAAAGAAATCTACGGTTATAATAGCCAACTCCAGTAAACAAGCACGGATTGGCTAAATCTGACCACACTGACGTTTGTAAGGAATTCTATCACACCCGACTGCCCTCCTTTGTTTTATTTCCTTCATTGAATTAGCTGAAAAGACTTGGGAGATAGAAAGCAGCCTTGTGACAGAGTTCTGTATATATTCCCTGTATTAGGTGATTCTGGAGAAGCGTTTCTATCCAGGATATGAAAATTTTAGAGGGATTCCTCGTATATACAAAAAGAATGCCAAGAAAATGTACCGAAAAAGAAAGGCCTAAGGGGACATGAGTTTTTTCCGGAGTCTCTGGAGTTTATTTTGGACGTGAGGCCAGGATGGGAGGAGGAAGGAAGATCACTGGATCACTGCCCTGACTCTTTAAACCTGGAAGCTTCCCTGTCAACAAACAATGCAGGCCGAGTAGCTCAGCAGCACCCAAGTCATTCCACACACGTCAAAACTTACAGTGTGATATAATGAATACGAGTAAAGGTGGATAATCTAAACAACTGATAGAGGAGTTTCCCAGGCACTTCCCTTCAGCAGCTGGGAAGGAAAAAAAGTTCACTAGAGGCTTTGGAAAGACAAGAAAGTGGATAAAACAGCCTGCAGAGACCAAAGACATCATGGATGACTCATGGTGGGAGAATGTCTGTGTGTGTGGGAATATTCTGGTGAATGCAGAAAAAAATACAGCAAACTGAGCGTGAAAGTGAGCAAGAAGCAAGAATGAAGCACCTCGGATGTTACGAGTTACCTGTGGCACAAAGGGCGATGAATGTCTGCGTGTGTTTGCGGACCATCGCCAGCTTGTCTTTGGGAAGGGGCAGCCTGCGCATGATATGCTCTATAAAATCGTTGGGGATAACCGAGGCAATGTTCCACTTCAACTTCCCCAGCACGACTAGTTCCCACTCCTAAAAGAATGATTGAAAAAACATGAATGAGTCAGTTCAAACCAATTGCTAGCTAAATCTACTCAGTCAGGGGGTTAATGGGCATGCTGCCATGCCTTCATTGACCTTGAAAAAGATCAGTCTCTCCCTATTCCCAGAGGAAATAGCTCTGTAAGAAGAGTAGCATTTCTTCATTTTATCTCTCCTCGCTGTATCTTATTATCTGCGTGCCTCTCTCATTCCTCGCATCCTTTGTGTTCATATCGACGGCATGTGACAAGCTTTGCCCTGCTTAGAGGGCCTGCCAATGAGACAGCAAGCCCTTTCCTTCCTGTCACAAGCTTCAAACAGCTACAATGAGTTTGCACTGCTCGAGCAGCAGCACAAAAATGACTTTCATTCAGTCTAACTAAAAGAGAAAAAAAGTGTACACATTTCATGTTTTCACTTCCTGACTTTCAGTTTTCTTGTTTATTTAACCAACACATTTACTCATCTTTTAATAGCAAAAAGATTAAGATGCAATTTAAGTTGAATAAAAGCTTTGAAAACAAATCATCATAGAATAAAAACCTGTAGAAGCCTCTACAATCTTTCATTATGATGGAAGAAAATATGGGAATAATTTGTAATATAAACAAACTATTTTGCAAGTTTCCCAACTTATTCAGGAGGTAGAACAGATATTCTCATAAAGAGCACTATAAAATCTGGACGCCCTGGTATGAGAAGTGAAGCCGTTGCTGATAGGTTAATAAATTAGTTAACAGCCATTAGGAACAGGCTTCAGCACATTCATGCCTATAAAGTTATTAGCCCAAATCATAATCAACCCAAATAAGATAACAGAGCTGCTTTATTTCCATTTCACTAAGATCAAAGGGAATAAAGGCACCACAAGAAAGCAAATCCAGTCAAATATTCATATTTTAGTCTAGCAAAGATATAACAAAACTGAGAAAATCGACTTCGAGCTGCCAGCAACAAACCCACAAATGAGAATAAAACCTCATAGCGCCATCTGTAAGGTACTTTGAAATCTTGTATTATTGTTTCTTTACCAGACGCCTCCATGGGGATAACTCGTTAAAACTTTCCTGTCCTTATCGGCTCAAGAATTCCGGAAACTTTAACCTGAACTACTGTTTTAGCGTTTTAAAAATAATCATCTTCTATAACCAAATCTATACAATCAGTCGTTTGGTGTCACTGCAGCTCAGCCAAGGAGGGCATGTCTTTTCAGGCAGCAGCAGAGCTGACATTTTAAAGTTCCCATGAAACCACAAGCTCAACGCAGTCTGCTTCAACATGACTATTTCCTGTAGAACATAAATTAGGGAAGCAACTTACATCAAATTTGTTGTAAGATGCAACAAGACAGAGCAGGTTTTGTGGAATTTCTTGAAGGATCAGCTTGTAATTTCTGGACATGTTGAGTTTCTAAACTGTATTTTCCAGTATAATGTTTTATTTTTATTTGGTGGTTTGAGGACCAAAGTAGTGCAAAATAGTTCCATTATACTAGAGAGAAGGCAGACACCTTTTCCACTGAAATGTCCAAAACTCAGTAACTAACACCAAAGCAATATAGATGGCTAAACAGCCCTACAAACCAGAGGAGCACATTTATATTTAATTGAGAAGTTGGCAAGCTAAGAAAAGTTACCAAGAAATAAAAGTACACAGCTAAACTGACAACATTTAGAATCTATTAAACACCCCTACACATAGCGCGTAATTTCCCCTACAAGCAAAGCCCCTAAAAGTCAAATGTAGTAAGCACTGAAACCCCAACACTACGCTGGGGCAGTCCCCCGTCCGTCACCAAGATCTTTGTCATAAAATGTTCACCATCATTCACATTCATGTGCGTTTCCTGTCTATAACCTAACCACGAGCTTGCTCACAATTAAACCCATTCTAGCCCTGGAGATCAGTGATTGTACGACGAGCAGAGTGAGGCTTCACTCACTGTGTGCCACTTCCTGAACAACAATACATAGGAGTGAGTTTAATTTTCTCACTTTATGAGATCAATTACTAAAACTTAAGTATGCTAAATAATTATAAAATATGAGAAAATTTGAAAAACATCCTCTCCAAGTGGATATTTGTTGTTACAAGAGGTGCTAATTACATCTGACTGGAAATACCCCAAATAAATCAAATATATTATGAAAGTTTGCTGTTTTCACAGGCGCTATTAAGATATATTGGATTTTGCAAAATGTATCAAGAAATCTAACTAAATCTAGATGCATTTTGCCCTTTAGTTATGTTTACTGCCTAAAACTTGTGCAAATTGAAGCTTGAATGTTGTTCCACACTTTTAAAGTCATCTGCTTAAAAAGATGTAAATACAAGCCTTGTTTGTGTGTTCAACTATGGTCACTTGTGTGCATAAATTCCTAACTGCAACAGAAACTATATCTTATGCTGCATTGCTAGCACTAGATGGCATTGTGCACACTTCTGTAGTCCACATGGATCAACAGCAAGAATGTGTCTGTGTTGTGTACGGTTTCACTTATAAGGAAAATGGGATACTTCCTGTGGGACGGATTCATCTATCAGCATTGTAAAATCACCCAAAACGTGACACTTTTAATGCTTCTACGGATGAACTGAATGAATGGGACATCTGAAATCCCAGTTCTTACCAGCAGTTCCCGTGATGTGATGGAGTTGTCTGTGTAGATGCAGAGTTTCTCTGCAGATATGGGCCTGCAGTCCTTTAACTTAGAGGCCAGGAACATGCACACTGCTCCCAGAAGCTGCAAAAAACTCTTTCTTGTAGGCATCACTGCTAAAACTCTGTCCAAATAATTAATGGCTAAAGGGAAGACATCTTCATTACTGTGCTCCTCTTCACACACCTAAAAAACAGGAATTTAAAAAGGAAAGATACACATTAGCACTCATCTTCCTCTAAAGTAGATAAGATGGATAGAAAGATAAGATTAAGTTAAAGACTGATCAATAGATTTTAAAGTAATAGCATTTTCCCATGCTTTAAAACCCAACTATATAATTCTTAATGGTTAAAACAAAATTTCACGTCTCTTTATCCATCAAAAGGCTAAAAAATTCAAGTCAAAGCCGAAACAAATTAGTTCAATAGGAAGTCTTAGCAACCCCCTCTCATATTTCAAATCCTCTTCCTCGTTGAGGTTTACCCAATTAAAAATACAACAAGTAAACTTTTTTAAATCTTTACGAGTTAAAATGCTCATAAGTTTCGTTTAAATCGTTTCCGACACTTACAACAAAGGAAAGTTTCTTATCATTAGGTGATTTTTTTGTGTTCAAAACTGAAAGCGGCTTTGCAGCCACGCTGCCTGCCTGTGTCCTCAGCTTCAGCCACTTTTAAAAATTAATAATAATTATTCTGAAGGGAAAATATCGGATTTTCGATCATGTAAATTAAGAAAAGAACTTCTGTTGTCGTCCAAGCTAACTAATTAGCAAAAAATACCAACACTTTAGCCGTAAAGCAATGTAAATAACTAGCTAGGCTCACTGAATTTTTGCCTTAAAGGAATTTCCGACCCCCCCACGCCTTTTGTGACTCATTCTCATACAATTGTAAGACACGTTAACATTCATTGCGATTTTTTTGTTAACTAAATCACTCGTTTAAAACCACATTAAGTTTAAAGATAAATCCCCACATGTAAAAAAACACGCATTAGCTAGTAGTTAGCCCACAATGCATAAAGTCCCCACAAACCTCATGCATCCAACCTGCAACCATTCGTCTCATATAAGGCTGGATATCCTTCTGGACCCGCTGAAAATATGAACATTGTGGTAAAAAACTGTCCTCAATAGTTAATAAACTTTGCAACACTCTGTCATCATAGAGGATGTTTGGGTCATGCTGGGCTTTCACGGTTATGTCCGATTCCAGGCAATAAAGCTCCATGGCTCGGGCCCCTGTCCCACACTTTTTCTGTAGTTTTTTGTTACAAAATAATAAGATATAGAAAAATAAATATTGTCACAATATTTTCGACAGCGGACAGGAGGAGCAGAAGTCCCCGGGACGAAGCATGAGGCTGACACAGCAAGGTTTGCTCCAGTCCTGCTGCTTCTCTTGTTGCTCCTTCTTCCAGGCTGTGTGACAAAGCTGCTGCGACGGAAGGAACATCCGGTTTAAAAATCAAGCTTTTCAAAATAAAGGCGGACCTGGCTTCCGGTTGACAGATTATATCAACATAAAATAAAATAAAATAAAATAAAATAAAATAAAATAAAATAAAATAAAATAAAATAAAATAAAATAAAATAAAATAAAATAAAATAAAATAAAATAAAATAAAATAAAATAAAGCAAGCCTGGTCTCATCCATCATTAGAGAATGTGTGGAAAGAGTAGATACACATATATTCTGGGAGAGTCAAAAACTGAATGTGTTTTGGAAAATAGTAAATGCCACAAAAAAAGAAGCTATAGAAGCTGGTAGCAACAATCTGCTCCCACCAGAAAACAGTGGTTGAATATTGTTAGAGAAATCCATTTGTTGGAACAAATGACATTTGTTTTCAGACTAAAATTAGACATCTTTCCAAAAAGGTGGGGGGAAATGCACGCTATATGACAACCTGGATAAGAGGGTAAGCATGTAATCTTTCATATGTGACATGTTTGTGGTGGTAAATTGGATTAGAGGTGGGGTTATGACACCATCATTTTTGAAAACATGTATACATTAAAATGCTAAGCTGGAATTTCAAGTTTGTTTTTTTTTTATTATTATTCTGGAGCACATTTACAAACTATGTTGTTTTGGGGGCTCTTAAAATGCAATTTCTCTGTGGACACAAAGCTGAAATGATTTTTTAAAATTGGACAATACATCTGTCTTTATACTACAATCACTTGAGACACAGTCACTGTACTAAGGTGATCTCTATTCCACTAATTGTGAGACTACTAGCACCAATTGGCTGGACTTCTGTTGAATTAGGTCAGTCACTTCCCTTTAAAGTGGGTGAACATTTATGCAATTGCTTATTTTATGTTACACATTATGTTGAAATTTTTCACTTTGACGTTAAATAGAGTTTTTTGTAAACTATTTGGTCAAAGAAGTCAAATGATGTTGCTCATGATTGATTTATAAAAGCAATAAAAGGGTAAAACATTCAAGGGGGTGAATAGTTTTTACAGACATAAGAAGATTCCTGCAGTATAGAGAATAATGTCACAGCACTAGAGTAAATCACTGAGCGTTTACAGTATTTTATGCAGTTTATGGTGTAAATCAGCACTTTGTGCTGTCCGCTATTAGACTCGTAAATCTCCAACCCAGCTGGTCCCACGTATTTAACAAACCTCCAATAAATCAGTGGACTGGGTGTGAAAAAATGACAGAAGCTCTTTAATAAATATTCTGCCTCAAAACACTAGCAAGCTGTGGCTTAAAGTGCTGTGAGGCATTAGAAGAAAAATCCAAAACATTTAGGTTCTTCGATTTAAGATCGCAGGCTGCGTTTTTTTGTTCACTTTGAAAATAATTTCTCTTTTTGTGTCAGATATATTAGTTTTTTCTAACACAAGACAAAAAGTTTATTATAGAAGAAAGAGAAAAAAGACAAGAACAAGTGAATGGTAAAATATAAAATTACTATTAAAATATTTATTATAGGTTTCCAAAATATTGCACGTGAGCATATCACATATCTGCTACTATTCTTTTAATGTGCCTTTTTCTTGTTTTAATCACATATTTTACATCTTGTAATTTATAATGTCTCTTCTTTAAAGTCAACAGCTCTTTGAAACACATTCAGTTACAGCACTTCCACATGAGGAACAGTCCACCGGATGCAGTGTGTTATTGCTGACGTCCTTATGTCAATGGGTGTGGACGGCATGTTGATCTCCTTCCAGAGGAAAAAAAAATTCCATAAAGGAAGTTCACTGGCAGCGTGCACAAGAATAGGCCTCCACAGATATATATCTACAAGTGTTTGTAAAATGATAAGAACATAATAGAAGAGGAAGGACTTTTAAGTCCTGTGTGTTTGCATCTGTGAGAGCAAAAAAACAATAAATAGTTTTTTGTAAATCATCAAATGCACAAAAGCCTTTTCTGAATCTATCCTGCCGTCTCTGATCAAGTCGATTCACTGTTCAAACAAACGTTAAGTCTAGTTAAACAACTGAACTGAGTCACATCTCAAACTTCCTCTTTTCACAGCTGCCACCAAATAACTGAATGAGATATGGAGTTTCATTGAGAAAACACACACACACACACACACATGCACACGCGCGTGCACTTACACACACAGTGGAGCTATTATGAGAGCAGACTGTGAAGTGAGAATGGGAACTGTCTGTGAGGGAATGTTAGAGTAAGGGTTAGCAAGATTAGTTCTGCTTCAAAAGAAGGAGTGTCTTTGAAATGATTCCTGAGGTTTAATGTCGGCTTCGCCATATGACAAACCCCTGGGTTAAAGTGTTGGTCTAGTGGGGGGTGGAGAAGGGGGCAAGAGGCAGAGGAAGCCTTCCCTGCAGCAGCCAGTCAAAGCTCAGATACTTGAGGGAAACCGAGGTGTTGGTTAGATAAAGCAGCCCTACCCTGATGTTGCTGTTGGTGCATGTGTCCTGTGATAACACGTCAGCTGCTATCACACGTTACAAGCTGCACAGAGGTAACACAGAGGGCCAGAAGCCCTGGGAAAACGTGGAGTAGCGTGAAATCACCTTGATCCAAAGATTCCTGCTGCATACCAGTCTACTGAACCCACCAGAGCTCAGGGGCCCGCAGATAGGCACGCTGCCACAGATCAAGAGAAAGAGAGGAAGAAAGGAAAGGTGGAGAGTGATGATCGATAATCCTAAAGCTTCGGTTTAAAGATAGAAATCATGTAAAGCACAATAATGAGTAAATGTTTCCTTTCTTTTTGTCCGAGGGGCAGGAGTTCAAAAAAAATCTTTTAAAATCTTGATCTATTTCAGGCTTTCTGAAGTGTTTCTTTGGCTGCTTTTGCACTCGTTTTCAGTCCAGTCCTTAAAGCCATGAAAGCAAAGCGTGCTTAGAAAAATAAATAGGAAAATTGGAGGACAAAAGGCAAACCTTCAAACCTACAGCAACTGAAAAATAACCACATGTAAAATGTCAAATTGTCAGTTGAACACTGGTTGGCCTGTTGAGTTTAAGAGTGTTTTTATGTCTGAATTCTATTCAAACAAAAAATAATAAATTCAACTAAAAATGGTCCAGTACTAGGATATAAATGAGCAAAAAAAAAAAAAAAAGAATACAAATACAAATAAAAAACATAGAAAGCCTGGAAAACTATTGATCACGACCACTTTAAAAGACTCCAGGAATATCTGGCTCATTGGAATTCCTTATTTTTTATATTTTTAAAGTGCTGTAAACTTTTGCACTGTCTGTATTTCCCGTGTTTGATCAAAGACGCCGTTCTGTGACCTCTCACTCTAGCTTTACTTTAACGTGCTGGCTTCAGAGCCAGGCTTGATTACAGGTTGCCCATGTGCTACGAGTGAAGCTGGCTGTTTGGGTTTACTGACAGTAGAGAAGAGGATGCTATGGCTGGAATGCAGTGGTGAACACTCCTCCCAGAGCTGACTGATAGCTGGTGTTGCTCAGCCAGGAGCGAAGATAAATTGGCTTCTTTCTGTCACATGGCTGCATTCACATCAAATGATTACACCGCGCTGGACGTGGCCCAAACACCAGCTCTTCAACATGAAAAGTAGGCAACAGAAATAATGCATGTTCTTGCTCTTCATGCTATTCTAGTCATGTTTATCAGCGGCGTGGGGTATGTCTCTATCAGAGGTGTCACACATCAAAGCTCTCTTATCAACACCACTCTCTGCACAGAGGGTGCTTTCCAGGAGAACTCCAGCAAAGCATGCAAGCGTTTGAAGCCGTTCCCAACAATTGCAGTGGTTTTCTTTACCCAGCATCTCATAATTATATTTTCTGGATGCATAAATCCTTCTTCCATAATGCCGGAGTAACTCCCACTATGAATCCTCCATGAAGCTCTGATTGGAAACTGTGGTGCAACCAGCTAATTTGCGCTCAACTACTAAGTAAGATTGGAAAACAAATGGCGTGCCGTTGAATGAGCGCAGGAAGAGGAGGGTGTTTCCCCCACTGCATCTTTGGAATGTTTTGGCTAAAATGAAAGCCGTCATTCAAACTCAAATGCCAACATTTGAGGAGACAATGAAGAGATAGAGAGCAATATCCGGGCTTGGTCTGGATCCCGAGGACAAAAGGGGTTTCTATTCTTCCATTTGGGCCTGGGTCACTGCTGAATTTCCCCCCATACTTCATTACGTTTGTGTGCGGGTCTGACGTCCGGCAGCTTGCATCCTTCGCAACAAGCAGAACATAATCTGATTGTCTACCATGAGCTCAGGAGAAAAAGCAGACAGAAAACGGGAGAGGGGTGCGTGTTAAACAAGAGTTTATGAAGTCCCAGAGCAAGAATCTTTAGACGTATGCTGTGAAATGTTCAACTCTACCATCATCAATAATACTGTATGGTGGAATTTAAAAGGGCATGAATGAGACAAAAGCTTAGATATGCATGCCAATACCAGATTTTATGTGCATCAAATCATGCTATATTTCAAAAAAGAGAAGTCAAAAACCATTTAGATATGGGTGTTTTTTCAACTGTCAGCAAGCAGTGATTTAGTTCACTTACCTCAATAAAGAATGTTGTGAACAATCAGTATGTTATTTAAAATCTCAAGGAGAAAAAGTTACTTCTTGTTGGGATTTTTTTTTGATTTTCTTGTGGCCGGAAGCTGACACAACTGTGGAAACTCCAAAAACCACAAAACAGTTGTTTTTAAAGTATGACATTAAAAAAGGAACATATTGCTGAAACCCAACAAACCATCAACATAAACATATGAAAAAAGCATCTTTGTATTCTTTCGTTTTTCTAAAATGAAGCCAAACTACCCAATTTAAAAGCACCGTCATGTTGCGTTTTCAGAGCCAGTGTCTGACACCTCACCTGAACACAACCATACTAGCTTTTAAAGCATCAAATAACGTATTACAGCTAAACCTGCAAGTAAAATTATTTAAACATGCAGCAGCAGGTCAAGAACTAAATAAATCAGCAGAATTCAAAATCTAAAAAACCAAAAAATTGAGGCATAATTTGCCAAAATGTCCCATTTGTTCACATGGAGGGGATGGGACTTAAAACTAGTGCTGCAGCCAGCCACTAGGGGGAGTGAAATCATTTGCACTTAGGGCACCCAAATGGCTAGCAACGACCCTGCCCCCTCTGCTTTTTCACAAATTGCACACTGGATGTAGCAGTTATAAAAAACTAAATGGATGGATTCCAAATGTATTTATCTACTGAGCCAGTTCCAAGTCAAAGAACATGTGGATGTGCACAAACTGGAGGCGGATTTACTCAGAGGTGACCAGTGATGTATATTGGGCCCAACCCAGTTCACAATGAATGAATGAATGAAGTATTTAGAGGTCTGGTTAAGATGATATTTGTCCGGTCTGTAATATGCATGTTAACGGCATGAATGTAAAAAGGGAGTGATGTTCCTGATGTGAGCTTACAGTTAGATTTCTGTTATATAACTCTGCTGAGTGGGGGCCACTCTTCTGTTCAAACAGTTGACTCTGAAGTTCCCCCAACTTTCCTGCTCATTTGCCTCACAACGTGCAGATGTCTCAGGGCGGTGCAGAGGGCCAGGGGGAGGCCTGGACCCGGGCCAAGAGGCAGCGGCTGCCTGTCACAAGTGAACAAGTGTGTGTGGTCAGAGATTAGGGAGAGGAAGGACACAAAAAAATTCCTGCAGAGGAGCTCCTGTGGCAGCTGTGGCTCTCTGAGTGCAAAGGATGCTGGACAGCTGGAGTGATCCTATTGGCCGGCGAGGTCAAGTGGGTTTGTCCTGGCAGCGGCCAGCTTCCTCTTTGTGATCTTAAATGAGACGAGTGACAATTCATCAGAGACAGGATGTCCAATAGGAAGACCGATCCCAGGGCTAGATAGAAAGAGCCTTGCAGCTGGCCACTCAATGACCTTGATTGAACAAAAGTTAAATTTTTCTTTCTCTGTCCTGCTCTCAAACAGTCTCTGTGCCTGCAGAAAAATGAGACAATAATCAGCAACAGACGACGGTGCAGTTTCCAGTAAGTCATTTTGTGTAAGTTTATTTTAAGCCTATGGGCCTCTCAGTTCCACAAATAACATCGCTTTCTTCGTCCATTCATTTCCCTTCAACTCTGCAACATTTCCACTCCTACACACTTACATTTCCCTCCTGAGAAAGAAGAGGAAATGGGGGGCCTCACAATGTGGAGGAAAGCCCTTTGAAAGTGGTTCTAGTGAGGCGGCATGGCCCTTATAAACGGTGAGCAGAGGGGGATTCAGAGGCAGACTGCTCTGGTCTGGACTGTCTGGGGGCTGCCTGGTGTTTTCCTATGTGTGATGCATGCTAACCTTGGGCCCCTAGGACTTTGACAGTGGTATAAAGAGGTCTCTGTAAGACTGACTCAGCTCCAATCCTAATTCACCTCATTGGTTAATTAAATTCAGCAGGGGGACTCCAATGATTTGTATTTACCTAAAATGTCTCCTGCATTTAGACAGAAGAATTAAAATCAGCATATTATCAGCATGAGATGAATCCTTTTGGTCCGGCAACAGGAAAAAAACGGGCTTTTAACTGCCTTCATGCCAGATATACTGATGCATACTGATATATACTGGCAGTTTAAAAGATCTGAGGGGGGTGGAAGATATTATTTCAATGAGGTAACTCGTCTTGCAAGGATTTCGCCTTGCAATTGAAACCATTCTGGTAGTTTTGGCCGACTACAGCATAGCTGAACAGACACATTTATCCAATTGTGCACAGAAGACAAAGACAAGAGTGTGTGAAATGCAGAGCTCAAAGCCCGTATAGCCTGACATGATTTAAAAAGGACCACTTCACTTCAACCACAGACCAGTTGTTTGGTCCATCTCCAGTCTGCATTCAGCAAACCACCAAATACATGTAAATCCAACAAATACAGCTCTTTGGTGATGGCGAAGTCCAATATTTCCTATTGCATGTTGTGTAATTTGGCATTCCAGAGAGACTGAGAATAAAAGAAACAAGACAAACAGGAGCATACCAGGGCTATCTGCAGGAAATTCCATGATATGAGTTAGCATGGTCATGGTGTGGTCAAGGGTGGATGACAGCATCATTCTCCTTCAGTCCCATGGCATTCAGCTGGGCTTTGATCCTGAATGAGTGGGGAGGGGGGTAAAGAGGTCCAATGAAACAGAAGAGCCAATCAACAGCACGTAGACCATCAGTGTGTTCCTGTCTCTGATCATGGCGAGCGATTTCACATTAGACACAAGAGTCAGATTAGCATTAAAACTAGAATCCTACAAACACCACCATCTCTGAAGAACAAAGAAATGAGATGAGATTTTTATAAACTGCAGTTCTCTACAGAATTGTCAAAAGTTCTTCCTTCTTGTTGCGTTGAAGGATGATCAACAAGAAGAACGCTGTAAAATGATGTCCTGGATCATTCTAAAGGGTGTTTCTGTGTAGAAATGATTACATATACACCGTCGATAACGTCCTGAACAGCCTCTGTTTAGAGAAAGAGTGTACATCTAGCAAGATTGATGGGCTAGCGGCTAGTTTGTGAATAGCCGAGTGTTCTGCTGCCGTCTAAAGCAGCTTCAAACTCCAAAACCTGATAGCAGTTCATGTTAATCACTCTGCAAAGATTCTAATTTCAGTCATTTTTGCTTGTAAAGAACCACAGAACCCCACGTAAATGTCACCAGCAATAAAATATTTACTCATGGAAATACTTGGAAATTTAAAGTTTCGACAGAGTATTAAAATATATAGTTTTTACTTTTTTTAATCCTATTTTTAAACTTTTGTACTTTTTAACTTTTTTAAAAACCTTTTTAATTAAAAAAATGTTTTTGTAAAAACTCTAAGTTTACGTTACAAATCATGTAAGTTATCAAATATGGCCCTTCGCTCTAAATGAGTAAATTTAACCGATTCAAATATTTTATAAACTATTATATTGCTTTCAGTTTTGAAATAAACAAATATTAGAAATTCCAGCCACAATTCCTTAATGGATATTACTATAGTATTTTGCTGTCTGTGATATTCGCACTTATAAATATCCACAGAATTCCATGTAAACAACTGTGTGATGGAAAATTGATGGTGGTGTGAAGATTTTACAAAATGACATTGCAAAAATAACATTATGGAGTCGTTTTCAATCGACAGCAAAACACTTTGATCTTGGCCGCACCGACTAGCCGTTAGCTCCTGAAAGACAAACATGATTTCTCTGAGCAGAGGCCGACTAGCAAGCTATCTAAAGCAGATATATTATTTTAAACTTTTACACAGAAGGAAAAATCCCTTCAAGTATATTGTCAAGTTTTAGCACAAGTGTTCACTTTCACTGTGGCACTTTTAAAGGAAAAACAACATTGCACAACTTTTAAAGACCAAAAAACTTGCTGAGTTTTTAGGGATATTTACGGGTACAAAACCAGATTTTGTTTCCCCCTGGAGTGAGCTCATTACATTTTTTTTCTTGCTTCCAGTTTTTATGCAAAGCTAAGCTAAACTGCATCACCAAGATACACAAAAATGCAACATCTCATGTAAAATCTACAGTAAAAATAGAAAAGGAAGCTCTAATTTCCTTCAAAATGTCAGAGACCTTTAAAAAATTAATATATTTCTAAATTTATCTTAATTTATAAGTTGCTGTGAGCAGTTTGAATAATTTATTAGATCTTCACTTCTCTAAACACCACTTTGGGTGCAGTTCTTTTCAAGTTGAAAGCTCAAAATCCAGTTCAACAGGCTGAACGTTAATTCAGACACAGAAAGAGAGAGAAAATACTTCCACCCAAAACAAAACCCGTTGAAAGCAAAACCTAGAGATTAGTTCTAATCAAATAACAAGCCTACAGAACCAGATACCAAGGCTTTGTTGCCCCCCAAGCTACAAGAGGTGGATCAGACTGATCATGATACAACAAGCTATGACGAGAAAAATATATTTCACACCCCTGGAAACAGGATATTTGATCTAACTAAACATTCCCACAAGGACGGCCCTGTTTAGCAGCCGATCGGGTTTGTTAATAATAGAAGAAAAACCTTTTCCTGAAGAGAAACTCTTCAGTTCTTCCCACCGAAAGTCTGGGAGGAACAGAGCTAATCTAGTGGTTGTTCAAACGTCGGCGGACAGACCACGCTGGGAAAGGAGGAGGTTCCCAGTGCTGCTGCTGCTGCGACCTGAAACTACGATGCTCTGTTCAATCGTAGGCCACAGCTTCCCAGGACCGAGGCCACATCCCTGGGGAACGCTGCTGAAGTCGTATCAATCTGCAGCAAAAATTGAGCTCAAACACAAGGATGCACTGTAGATGGGGCATTATAGTAAAAATGTTGATGCTTCCACAAAATTTAACATTCATGCACCCTGTTGCATATGAGAGAATTGTATATTTGTCCTGATCAGTGTCGCCATTAAACCTGGAAGTATTTATTTCTGAAATGAACAAAGGGGGAGGATTTCCTAACATCTTAGGATGTCTTTGTTTCCAAATCTTATGTAATCACTAACAGGAAGTAGTGAGGCATATGTTATGGTTGGATCTATGGCCACTTGGCCAGAACTCCAACCCTTGGTCAGGATTCCCACTGTCAGTGAGGAAATGAAAGCACTGAGAGGCGATCTTTATGGTTAGCCCATGCAGACATAAATACTCACAGGCAGAGGCAAGACTTTCAATCAGGCTGCAGAAAAACTGATGACTGGGCAAAGAGCAAATTGCAAAAGATGTAAAGGTCCAAAACATGTACTAGAAAGCTGACAGTGAGTCACACACAATGCAGCACAGGGTTCATTCTCTTGACCTGTAAAAAAAAGCAAAAATTTTCAAGGAATGTGTGAAATGTGGAGCGTGGGAGGAGAAATCCGACACATGTGGCTGTTTACCAGACATGCTGCCAGGTCGTTCAAGGTGTGCCTCTTCTCTCCACCCTCTGCAGTCGTTTGTGGCTGTTGAACTGATCTGTGACCTCAGGTGTCCCGCAGGGTATGCGGATATTTGCATTGTGCATGACTTCCTGATTTCAGTTATGCAAATTAGGAAGGATAAGTCAAATTAGCTTTCAAATCAAGCAATCTGCCCTGAAAGGCCAGAGTTGGAGGAATACATTCTAAGCTTTCAGTAAAAAAGAAAGAAAAGAGATGTGTTTTCAGGGCAGACTGAACACGAAAGCAAGCCAACGAGGCTGAAGCAGCTGAGGGCTGTGTCCATTGCGGTTCAACAGAGAGGAACAACAAAGGTATCAATGGCCGACAACAGCTGGGCCTGCTTCCTCCAGAAAGCAGCGTCGGATGGATGGGGAACACGATACACTCTTCTCTACTGTGCAGCCACACAACAGCTTTCTTGACACCTGATATTTTAGTCCACATGTCCAATCTGGACTGACATGACTCAGAGAAATGTCCAAAACTGGAATACGCAGAAGCCGTCTTCATCCAAGTTGTGATATGTTTGACGTCTTGGAGATAAGACACTCATTTGAGGGAGAAAACACAAGAAGGGGAAAATGATAGCACATTCCCTTATGCTATAATCATTTCCTCCCTTAGGCGCAGCTTCAACAGCGAGCTCACCAGCTGAGAGGTAGAAGAGGACGTGCATCAGGAGAAGAAAATGTTAAAAATAGGCAGCATTGGGAACCGTTTTCTTTTGCAGCAGGTTGCAGCTTTTAGGGGAATTTGATGAGTTTTGGAAGAATTTACATGAATTCAAAACAAGTCCTCTGATGATTTCTGATAGGAAGTGAAAAAGCAAAGTTATTATAATCAAATGGATGCACACACATACCCCAAACCTCAGGCTTCAGTAGAGTTTATAGTTAGTCAAATGTCTCCACAGCTAAATAAGATTTGGTTATTTAACCAGCTCAGAGCAACATTTAAGTCTAGAAACAAAACTACTTAACTGTTCTGATTTGTTATTATACTGTTAATAAATAAATGGCTCTGTAAGTAAATAAGACTAGAGGAAGGCTCAAGGTTTTATGAAACATATAGCAGTGTACATTTTATTAGTTTTATGCAAAACTACATGTCCCTAAAATACATTTGAAATGACTAAAATTGGGATTTGTCGTCACTTTTTGGGAAATACTATGAAATCTGTGCAACATATATTAAAATAATTGAGTTAGGGAGTTTAAAAATGCTTAATGACACTGAAAAGAGGAAGTAAGGATGTTTTTATGTAGAACGGGAAGTCAACACTGGGCTGAAGCATGAATGAATAAACACAGTTTGCCTAAAGTGGCTTAAAAATGATGTGATACAACTATAAAAAAAAACAGTCTAATACATGAAATAATGATCATTTAAAAACAGAGCGACTTATACTGCAGCAGCAAAGTCTGTTCTAAACAAATTGATCCAAATGTAGGTGAGAATCTAACTTTTCCAACCATATAAAAACCAGACTCTTTACTGCTCATCTAGTTTCTATGTGGTAATATACTGCAGAAACAGGCGTGCATGTTTCATCACAGTAACACCTACACAGTCATTCCAGTGCATAACCTCGCATCTCGGTGCAGGACCTGACAGAGCGCTGAGAGTGAAAGCATTCAGACTCATTCCAGTGACAGCAGAGCGGCTCGTCTGATGGGTTTTGCTCAGTCATTCGTTTCTGTTCACAGATGCGGAGTTGCACCTCGGCCCTGACAGGAACTCCGACGTTCTCACCACCTACGAGCTCATTGTTTGACGACGTGACACATTTCACAACTGACATCCATTTTTCTGTCACTCATGGATAAAACAAAACAATGGACAGCAGACAGGGCGGACGGGCACGTGCCAACACGCTGAGCACTGCACCCTCCTTTGACAAAATGAAAACACATTCTTTCCCACACCGACTGCAGACAACAATGTTCCAGCTATGTAATCAGAAGATCAGCGCCCTCTGTTTTTGTGTACAACCACCACATAGCAGGAAACATGGTGGCATGACAGAGCAGAACAGGCTCTATAAAAGATAACGAGTGTGCTTTATTAGAGAAGATGTACCGATCAGCTGTACCCTGAGACTGGCCACGAGGTGGAAGCAGATCACATTCACACCTTTCTCATCCCGCCGCCCTCGCTTAAGCCAGGATCTCACTGCACTGCGACTATTGGCCACAAATTGCAAACGGCATTCGTTAAAAGGACTTTCCTCACTAAGTGGTTGCGAGCATTGAGAACTGATCTGGAAAGAAGTTTTACGAAACGTGAGACAACTTTTGAGCGCTACAAAACAGTATAAAACGAGGGTACATTGTAAACAAACCTTCACATTATTTAGATGCTTTGTGACTCAATTAAGGCACATTTGCTACAAAGTAACCCAGCCAAGTAGAAATATAGTGGCAAATGTGTCATATGCACTAATTCAGTGTGATTCAAAGCGATCATTTAAATTTTGTATCCAACTAGTCGCCAAAATTGCAGGAAAATGTGCAATACTTCACTTGGAATTGCACATGATTTGGTACACCACTTACACATGTGGTGTAACTGCAAAGAAATCATACAAAAATGTCACAAAATGTCATAATTAGTTTGCAATTCATCCTCTATTATTTGCAATTTAGTCACAAACCCCTCCCAAAGTCATCACGTTTTTTCCTCACTTTAACTCAAAGAAGGGTTTGACTGGTCCTTGATGCACGCAGTGACTCTGCAACTATTCTGACTTAGCATTTATTCAGCAAATTTTGTTCCATGACAGCAAGGCCTGGCAATTTCCATGAGGAAATTAGGAACTTTTGCAAACAACCACTTAAATTAGTTGCCAACAGCCCTGTCAAATATTACAATAGCTTTACTAAGTTCTGATGTTTCATCATCATCGCAGAGGTTTCAGATCAGTCAACTTGCTCAGGATCAAACCTCAGAGCTTTACATCAGCTGTCAGGACTGGACAGCATGGAGATGATTTTTAAATTTTCAGCGCTGAGAAATTGCACGAGGATTTGGGTAATCCAAACTGATGCTGGCTGTTTCGCCTCTGCAGCCCAGAGGTGTAGCCCTTCAGTTTGCCTGTAATGGAACATTGTGTGGGCTGAGAGCTCATTGAAATGGGCTTTCACAGACCTTCCACATGAAAATGCTTTTTGCAACACCATATCACGGAGAATGGGCACAGTTATCCAGATGACCTGAAGAGCGGATTGTGCAGCAGATCAAACGGGTCGGCCTGCGGCGCGTTGTATCAGATTTCATTTTGAGTTGAGGGCCTTCATTCATTTCTGACATTTACAGTTGGATCTTTGCACCCCTCTTCGAGGCCTCTTGGCTCTTGGTCTGCGCTGAGGCCCCATCAGCGACTCTGGAAAAACCCACTGCATCTGACTTGCATTGCCTGGCTCCACTTGTGTGTTCTGTTTGGCCCGTGCTGCTGCAGGAGGAGAGCGAGCCAATTACCAGTCGCCGCTTCGAGACCAGTATGATGTCATCTTCCCGCTACGCCATAACAGGCTGCAGATGAGAGAGAGGCTGGGCCCCTCAGCAGCCATATTCACTTAGCAAAAAGCAGGAAAGCTTTGAGAAATTAAATAATCTTGAATAACCGTGAACATTTGTCTTCTTCGAGAATTGCTGTGTAGGAGAGCATGATACTGGAGATGATGAGATAAAAGTTCAACGTTGATGTCATGAGTCTCGTTTAAATAACACAGATAGAAGCTCATGAGAAAACTTTGAGAATGTTTTAAGATGTCTACAACTCAAACATCGGCGAGCCCCACCCATGTGAAAAGTCACCTGTAGGTCAATTTGTCCTCCGATTTGCTGCAACGCTTCCTGACTCACACCACATCTTCACGCATAAAATCTAAGAATGCAGCGAGAAAACCCAAAATGCATGAAGATCCATCCACATGCATTCATTCACACATGCTCACTAAACTCTGAGGACTAAGTGGTATCCCAGAAGGCCTTGCATTTCCTGGGAAGTCTTGGAGCCACATCAGAGAAGGCAAAGGGGCCTGTGGGCTGCAACAGATCTCCTCTCATTTCCCCACATACTCCTTCTCCAATGCCCCACAACCGCACACTACATATAGACTCAGAGGATAATATATAGCTGTAGCTGATGGAAGGCTGCAGTGCGCAGCATAAACAAGTAGCAGCTTTGATTGTTTAGGCTGTGAATGAATCTGAAAACTAATCCCGTCAAACAAAACCTTTGGGGAAAACTTTCTGAGAACAGTCAGCAGTCATTCATGTGTTGAGACAGGTATTTGTTACAGACAGAAAAAGCTTTAAGGCACCTGTGAAACTGTTAAACTGTGAATAATCTGTGTTCTTTATGCAAACGGAAAGTGTTCCTGTTAGACGGCATATTTCTTGTTTTTCGTTTGCACAAACGTGGTTTTACCCCACAACTCATCTCATACCCGGGCTTTGTTATGACCCACGCTGCAGCTGGCATCATTTTCTACATTCAGGGTAAACATTGTGAAAAATATTATTTATGCATTTGACTTCCAAAAAGCTGCTTGAACCCATTTAGGAAGTTTCAGTCCCTCAGCATGTCAAGTTGGATTTCTCAACCACAACTTCCACATTTTCTCTGGCTGCCATAGAAGCGAGGTAAAAACATTTACTTTGTTATCTAATAATATCTTTGTGCATTTCTTTACTCGTCTCCGCAGTTTTGATGAGCTATTTTAATTTATTTCGAACATGTAAATTAAAGTGTTCGAAAAGGAAGTACCGGTAGGTTGAAGCAAAAGTTTATATGGCCCTACTCCTTTCTGCAATTTGGTTTTATTTAAGTTCAATGTTAATTTATTGAAAGCAAACCAGTTTTTAATTGACACAATTCTAAATGAATCATTTTTTTGTAGCTCTTGTAAATCTTCCCCTGAGCATAAAATAGTGTCATCTGCAAACAGCACTAATTTAAGAATATTTGATACTTTGCAAATGTCATTTATATAGAAAAGGAACAGCTTTGGACCCAGAATTGAGCCCTGAGGAACACCACAAGCAACATCCAGACTCCAGACACACTGATTCATCTTCTCCCAATTTCACAAATTGTTTCCTGTCTCATAAATAACCATTTTGACCATCCCTCTAATCCCATATCTCTCCAATTTGCCAAATATTATGATTAATCGTGTCAAAGGCTTTTAAGTCAACAAATAAACCTACAGCATGTTTCTTATGGTCTATGAGCGTTAGTGATTTCCTCCATCACATCAATCAGAGCCAATGTGGTCGAGCCGTTTGTCCTAAAACCATATTGACTGCTATATACTTTACTATGTTCATTATGTCTCTTTATTGAATAATTTAGGTTCTTTTTTCAGACATGTATAGTCATTAAGTTTCTGTTTACCTTCTTGACATGTTTCGACTCGCTTCTGCGGTCTTCATCAGAAGTGTCACCGGTGTAGGTGTGACGTGTCTACTTAATGACTATACATATCTGAAAAAAGAACCTAAATAACCATATTGACTGCTGTTGAGCAACTTATTGTATTTAGAACGTTGTCTAGCCTTTAATTAAACAATTTTTTCAAGCTTTTTTTTAGAATTGTGGGAGTAGAGAGACAGGCCTGTATGTAATGTAATTTAACATTTAATGTGAAAAAACTCAAAGCAGTCATGTTGTTTTTCCTCTCCATTTTTGTCCTTTTTGTGCACTCAAAGGTCAATAAATGACTTAACTTTTGGACTTCCTCCTATCAAAAGCAGCTTTAAAGGCTGTCTTGAACGTACTTTGGAACCTAAATAAGCACGCCTCCCAAAATGTCAAATTTTCTGCTTCTCAAGCCATAAAGTTTGGCAACCACTGCTTTATTATACATCACTCTCCCTTTCCTGTTGCTATGAATACAAGCCAGTAAAATAAAAACTGTGCAGGTCTGGACCAAACGTACTCCCACACATCGACTGGAGCTCCACTTATGTCTGCTGAATGGACGACTCAACTGTCATGTGAGAAAGGAAGAGCGCGGCGCGGTTATCCCGAACCCTTTCATAGCTCCTCCGTGTAAGAAGACCTCTACCTTGTCAATGTGCCTTTAGGTCTGTGTCACAGAGACTCTGTGAGCTATGCCTCGCTTTGCATTCCTTTGCCATCCAACCTCTGTCCAGTCTGGACTTTCCCACAGAACCCTAAACCCTGTGAATGAGAGTGAGCCTTTGTTTCAGGCATTTTTCATCCTGATCCCAGCAACTTCCCCATGGTGGAATGCAACAGGAATGCCAGCACCAGCTACCTGGCATTAGAGGGTCTTTGTGCGGAAATAGGAGAGGCTGAAGGAGAGGGCAGGTCAAAGAGGTTGGACAAAGGAGAGCTCACTTCTCAAGGTGCCCAGCAGGGCCAGGGGTCATGTAAGCATGGCGGTGTGCACCAGGGAGAAGCAAAACAGAAAGAATGACATCGTTTGCATTTTGGCCGGTTTCAGTATGACT
The DNA here is from genome assembly GCA_006937965.1 of Callopanchax toddi. Taxonomy (NCBI): domain Eukaryota; kingdom Metazoa; phylum Chordata; class Actinopteri; order Cyprinodontiformes; family Nothobranchiidae; genus Callopanchax; species Callopanchax toddi. Next base: position 3,493,798 of record SSNR01000021.1, on the reverse strand, counting down.
TCTCCCTGTTTACTACTGTACAAATTATTAACAGAGCACTGATGTAGCAACTGATTAGCATGCACACACAAGCTGGAGTGTGCAGCAGTTAGCAGGCTGCTTTGAGGTTATCACTAGCTGAGAGCTGGTGAGGCATTGGTTAGCCTCGAGGTGCAATTCCGTTCATTCCTGTCTACTGAGAGACAGACGAAGAAGGATTTTAATTTGAGGGGAGTGGATAAGGATTTATTGGGATCCAATTATTGGATGTTTGTTTCCCTTTCCCAGTCACAACACTTGTTTGTTCTCTTATCTTCTAAATGTGTTGCATGTTACTATGACAGAAAGAGCTGGCTTTGATGATCAAAGCTCAGACAGACAGCTTCCTGGTCACCAGTGAAGCAAATTCAAGTGCAACCTGAGCGGCTCGGCTGATCCTCCCTGGATCCTGAGCCTGATGATAAGGAGACAAGATAAGGTGCTAGCTGAAGGGTAACGACAGACTTATGAAGACCAGGGTGGGGCACCAGGTCATATATCCCTCCTTCAGGTTGAGAGTTATCAAAGTGCCTGCAGTCGCCTCCTGTGAGGACCAACATCTGCATCCTCGCTGCTGGAAGTCCACTTCACAATAATAAAAATAACCTGAAAAACGACACTTGGTATGTATCATTAGCCGCTAAACAGCAGTGTCACTTGCCATTTCGAGCCAGATGAAAGCAAATTGACTGCAGGCTCAGTTCTGCTCCAAACCAAATCTGAACCACTCCGACCGGTTCCTAGAAAACTCAACAGATGTTCCGTTTATTACAGTCAGACTGCCAAGAAATCTTTGGGAGGACAACTGAACACGGGAAGAAAAGGGACGTGTTGACCAGACTCCCCTTCTTCCTCCTGAGATGATATTTTATGAACTCGCAGGGGAAAGATCAGACTTCTGCTTTGACATGAAATCAGGACAGTATATTTAGACGGGCATTAAAACGGATTTATCTCTACAAAAAGATCAAATTTGAGTCCATTTGCTTTATCAGATTCACTCATTTTTGTACAAGAGTAACAATCCAAGTCATGCAGCAGACATTGTTGTTCGCTATTTGCAAAACAGATTTCAAGGTCACCAGATTTGCATATTTAGCAAAAAATGAATAATTTCACATTAATCTCGTTATATAACAAAAGAAAAGCTGTGCAAACTGGATTGCCACCTTTGAAACAGAGTCACTGATAAGCTGTATGTTCACAGAAACAATTTTGGGTGTTTTTTTTATGATTTGGGGGAAATTAAAGAGCTTTACTGTAAAAAAAAAAGAAAAAGAAAATATGGTAATTATGTATTGAAATTATGTCAAACATCTCCATATTTTTAGATTTTATTTAGTTGGACGCGGGAAGTAAAATCTGCTCCATCATACGACTGGCCTGTCAGTTAAAGGGTTAATATCCTCCTGGCGTTAAAGTTAAAAGCGAAAGTTTTATCAACTAAAACAAAACTTTAGTAAGTAATTTACAATATGATGGCCGCTTTTCATTCAGCGGTTCATAATGTTTTATCTTAACAGTGTCTGTTAACTTTGGAACCTGAGGCAACTTCCTGGTATCATCCTGAAAGTGAAAGTTTTGACCTGATAAAGGATTTCAGACTCAGCCTTTCGATGTGGTGCTGCTCCTTTCAGAAGACGTCCAGATGTCTTTAGCTTGGGACAGGTGTCTGGAGCCTGGTATTGTCTTGCAGAAAAGAGCAAAATCCTCTCAGAACAAAGATTTTTGAACCGTTTAATCAAATCATACATTATTAAATAAGGGTTTAAATTTCTGATCAAAGGTTAACAACGTGTGCTTGATTGGAGTTTCCCATTTTTACTAAATCTTTATTAGTTGGAATGCTGACTAAGCTCCCTAAGGCTGGGAATTGGAATTAAATTAAAATGCATTCATTTAGAATAAACTGATGTGAACAAATACTGTAAACCACACACAAGTCTAAATATGGCGGTATGAGTTCTGTTTAGCAACCTGAGATGACTTATTGTGACTCGGCACAACTTACTTAGACTGGTCATATAATATTTTGACATGCCGCGCACCTGGCACACTGCTCATCAAGAGGAATTTTTGAATTTTCGCAGGTCATAAATCCACATGTTCAAATTCTGACTTGATGCTACAAGCAGAAAATTCAGGAATGCGTTTAGATATCGGATAGTGGAACATTTTTCAGAAAATAGCCTCAAATAGTTGAGATGTTTAAAAATATTAAGTAAGGATCATGTAGGATGGTTAAAAAAAAAAAAAAAAAGGTATAAATGCAACCTTTGCATTTGTTTGAGTTTGCTTACAAGGTCACAGGTTAACCTCACTGCTTCCTCCCTGCTCCATCTTTCCATTATAGAAGAGCTACTCTTTGACAAGTGACACGAAGTGGCTGGAATATTTGTAAGCCGGTGCGTTTGAAAAATAAATAAAGTCAGACAGGGGAGTTTATCTAGGCTTGTGAAATTCTCCACGCAAAACAGAGGAAAATTTTCTCAAACGGCCAAATTCCATCCATCATGGCAGCACGCTCGCCTAGTAACTGGTAAACACACATCAACACGGACTTAAAAAGCATTAACGAACTTGAAAATGCTGCAGATACAAGCAGACTGCAGCTTACTCAGACTGTCCTCAGAGCAACATATCTGTTAAATGTGGTTTTACTGACTTACTGTGTCAATCATTCTCCCTGCTGGAGAAATAATGCGCCAAAACAATAAACAATAAAACATAAGGTGTCCTTGGATGACTTGCCAACACCTGACTAAGATAAAGAGCATAAGTGTTGAGATTATGATCTACCATAAAGTGTGAGAGCAACCACATCCAGAGGCCTTTGCTCAACCAAACAATGGAGACAAAGCCATTCAAAGTCAGGCAGGTTTTGAACCTGCAGCCTTGAGGATCTTGGTTTCTGGACAGATGTTGATCTAGCATAGCAGGAAGAACATGCATTCTTCATTAACAGAGTTTCTGAAAACTGCTCTCAGATTTCACCTATGTGTCCAAAACATGTTTAGCCCGACCAGAGCGTCCGAGCTGCACTCTCACTTCAGTTTTCAAATCTTCTGCAGGATTCATCCTTTTTCACATCCCTAAGTCACAGACAGCTGAAAAATCTAATGATAGGTTTGATTAATTAACCTACACAACTGTATATGAAATAGTGAAATTAGCTCCACTTTGAGTCAGTATAACATTAAAAGGGGAAGTTTAAACATTAACAGCTCTCAACAGAATGGCCTATTTCTAAGAACTGAACTGCTTAGACTGTATATATCAGGAGCGTTAGTTTTTTTAATTTTGAAGTATAAACATCTAATAAACAGAATTAGCTTTTATCATTTTAATCTAAAACCAATCAGTTGCCAGGAAAGTTTGTCTGCAATATTTCCTCTGGTGTTTTGTAAATGTTTTGTGTCATTAAGCATCTTGTGATTAATCTTACGTAAAACAAAACAAAAAAAAATGTCCTATTTTCAACCAGTGATAAAAGGGAAGTGAGAACAAGCTTATGAAATATCATTTAAAGTCACATAGACTTGTTAGTGAACAGCTGATTTTTTTGTGTGAGAACCGTTACACAAGTGATCCATTGTTGATGTATGTTAGAAGACTTGAATGGATGAAAAAGGCATGCAAACCAAATAATCAATGTTTGCAGTGCATCGATGAAAGCTGAGGTCACAAACACGTTCGTCTACGTTCGCTCTGAATGTGAGAAGATAACCTCCAGAGTGTGTTACAGAGATGACTAAGCATGAGGACGGCTGCCTCTGGCGCTGTGCAGACATGTTCCGTTCTGCTGGCGCTCTGCAGCACATAAAACCCATTTCACACGGTCCCCTCCGACTCGTGGATGTGAGCGAATGGGAACCAGCAGGTCTGCAGCAAGCGGCGGTCTGGTGTTCATGCGTCACAAAATACATAAAAATGTTTCAATTCAAATGTTTTTCCTTTTATTATTGATTCAATTCAGGGAAAAACTATGGTTGAATTTGATTGTTAATGAGTGTTTATATTAAAAATACATTTGTTTTCTTTTTAAAATTATTCAACCCCCCGCCCCCCAAGTATGTAAGCTAAGCATGTCTTCAAACCCACCCCCCAAGAGTCACAGAGTGTGTGTGTGGTCTAAAGAGGAAACTCATTCACGCTTCAAGCCTTCAACACCATCTACTGGTCTTTTACACACACTACTGTGTTGTTTACACTCCTGATGAGCAAAATTAAGTCATAAAATTCCTATATAGCCTTTCACCTCATGCACATTTATTTAAAACAGTAATAAATATAATTTATGTATAAAGTTTTTCCACCCCCTCTCTCAGCCGGAAAGTTCAGGTCGTCCCTCCTGTGTTGAATCTCTCCTGTACATCAACATGTAAGCCGTGCCGCTGCATAAAAAAAGAAAACAAAGCTGCGATTCTCAGAAAGACAGACACAAAAAAAAACAGGATTACAAAATGGAAAAAAAAGGGCTCTTTAAAAATGCAGTTTGTTATTTAAAGAAAAGACAATATAACAGATGAGGAGGATTTCCTCTGTTTAAGAGTTCAAAAGTTTAGGAGCCCTTCTGGCAAAAACACAATAACCTTCAGACTTTAATCTTGACTGAGAATTAGACAATAAGGCTTTGTCTAAAGATCTAAAGCTGTTTCTGCGAGGAGGAGGATAAAAGCTCTGTGATGTCAGTGGGAGTTAAGCTTTTAGGGCTTTAAAAGTTATAATTAAGAGCTCAAATTTAGCTCTAAAAGCAACTGGTAGCTTGTTTAGGCAAAGAAAATATGAGTTTCAAATGTTTTTGTAGTCAAATATCACTGCTGTTTATTAATTTTTTTATGTTTAGGAGGGTGGCTGAAAATTTTAAAGATTAAATTAAATGAAAAAATTAAGCTTCACGCAGAAATATATAATTCAATTTCAAAATGTTGCTTTTAAACAAACAAAAACAATGGAGACAGGAAATTGTTAGCTTAGCCGAGTTTAGCTTAGCCACATTTAGCTTAGCATGAAACTTAGGGGGGAAAGGAAGCATAGCTTTGCCTCCAAACACCAAAATTGAACACTAAATAAAAATGTAAAAATACATGTATGTATATATATATATATATATATATATATATATATATATATATATATATATATATATATATATATATATATATATATATATATATATTAGAAACTGAGGTGCTGGTAGAATATTGTTTCCATCTTGGTAAAAAAAAAAAAAAAACTTTTATATTTTGAGTTTTTACAATAAGCTATGCTAGTTAGCTACTGGTACAGCATCAGTAAAAACAAAGATAGGAAAAAAATATAGGGTGGTTATTTCAAATATATAATTTAAAAACTTGGCAGACACAAATAGTTACCTGTAACGTTCACCGTATGTTGTCTCAACTTCTTTCCACGACACCTTTGAGTTTCAAAAAGATTTTAAACGTTAAAACTTTGCTGGAAAATTGACAAAAAAAAATCAATTAAACGTGTTTACATTTTCTTTTAGCATTTCCTTAAACATTACATAACAATCCATTACATTATATATTTCATTTAATACAAAATAAAAATGCATGCTTTGTTGTTTGATTCAATTTTAATGATGCAATACGGTTTCATTTTTGTTCAGTTTGAGGGCACACTTTATAATGAGTTTTCACATCATGCACAGAATACCTTTTGTTCAAGGCTGGTTTATTTTGACTCAACATACCTGACGTACATGGCTGTCATCTGCATAGTACCACTGCTGGTTCACCTTTTGACGTACGAAAGCCGTGTAGTGTCCAAACATTGCACAGCCACAGTGCACTACCACTGCATACAGAGTGTACTTGCAGGCATTCTGGAAGTATGTGCATTTTTAGAATAAAATTTCAATATTCAGACACTGGACAGAAAAAAAGAAGTACCTGAGAAAAGCTTGCAGAGAATGCTTCCTTCAGAATCTCAGAGCAGTCAAAGGTTTCTGGGAAAGTGACCTTACAGTCCAATTTTCTGGTCGAACCGCGCATGTTCCGGAACCGCTTCAGCTGAATGCACAGGATTTGAGGCAAGGAGTTGATTTTAAGACCCTGAAAAACAAATTAAAAGTAGCAGTTGATTTGAAGAGAGGTTATTTATGAGTTTCTGCATAGCAGTAAGAGTGATGCACGTTTAGAGAATCCGAGATAAATATTCATGGGGAGTCAAGCACAGTACATGCATTTACGTCAGTCTTCAAAAGTCTCAAATAACACCAGAAAAAGTTGTTGCATGTGACAATTGTCACAAAAACTAAATTTTACCATTTACATTCTGATGTACTACCACTTCCTGCAACGTGTCTTGGTTTGTTTCACACTCTAGTCTGATTACTGCGTTCACTCCTGCACAAACAAACCAAATTCAATAGCAAACAGACGAGGGTTGGATTTAAACAAACTGAACACTGCAGGTGTGAAAACACCCTATGTGGGAAACACTGCCTCAGTTAAATGTAGCTGCTCACTTGAGAAGATAGTGTTGATTTAAAAACTGTCTTCTGCAAAGACAGTTGTTTTTTGACGAAGGACATCTGCAGCTGAATTTGCTCGTTTTTAAAAATTCTTTCAGATTCTCCAAACTGAGATCACTAATGGCTGTCGATTCCTGATAAACAAGTATGGTATTCATAAATATTCCACAAAACCTCACTTTCAATGACCAAATTGCCATTTCCCTCTATGCTCCTGTAAGAAAATACCTTTGTGTAGCATTTAAACTGAGAATCACCTGTCTGGATGGCTTCCTGCTCTCACATTCTGCACAATAGCAGCTGTTTATTCCCTTCAGCTCCTGATGCTCAAAGAACGACGCCATGCAATCCTCCTGAAAGAGTTCAGAGATAGAGCTGATAGAAGCCTGGGAACCTCTGTATGTTTGAGTCTGATTTTAATCATTTTAAAATGAGGTTTCTATAAAAACACACCAGAGAGTTGCGATCTTCTTTTATGTGTAAAGGCAGGCTGAGCAGGTGGCTGTTTCGAGTTTGGACGGAGCTACACTCCAAACACCGCAGCTGCGTCTCCACTGAGATCTTGTACAGATTCTGGATTTCAAGAGCCTGACAAAGCAAATACTCTATAAATTAAACATTTAAAAGATGACCAAGAGAGCATTGGTGATTCAAGACCAACCAGAAGGCTGTCATCCATTTGCTGGTGGATTAAGTCCAGAATGGAGAAGAAGACCTCGTCGGCATCATGCTGAATGTTCACTGCAAAGCCACGTTGTTAAAAGCTGTGTTCAGTGTGAGACGTTTGCTGTGTTAAGTTGCGTTTCTTACGTCTGATGGCGTTTCTGTCCAGACAGTGGAGGAAGTCACAATGTGGAGCAAGTTGAGGGAGGTCGCTCTGCATGGCTGTGAGTACCTTTTTCAGCTGCAGGGGAACGTTACGACTATCCGCTCTGGATCCAGTGACCTCCCACCTTGTCAAATCCACAGACACTCATCTTTTTTAGCAACCTAAATACTTAATAATAATAATAAAATGCTATTAATTTACTTACTTTTCTAGGATGTCTGCTAGTTCCCAGGTAGCAGCAAGAGTCTGCAGCAAAGTGTTCACACAGCAGGACAGATGGTAGTTGGCTAGGCCTCTCATCCCTGAAAGTCCATCAAATAGGATAAATGACAAGAAAAAATACTAAAACCTGTCAGAACTTCTCAGAACCCCAGACCTGAGTCACAAACCCAACAACCACCAGACCAGATGAGCTCATTTTAACAACTTTTGACAAAGTTAGCAGGATGAATTTTGTCCAAACAATTTTAACACTAAAAGATATGAATCTGTCAGCAGAGGTTTGTCTCCTTTAACTTTACAGCTGTTTTCCAAAGCTCGCCCTGTTTTAATATTTTGTAGAAACCTTCTCATCTGTTCACCTGACAATAAATTATTAATTATTTACTTTTGTTTACAGGTGACCAGATTAAAGCATAATCTCTCTTTTTTACCACATCAAATAACTTGAAACTGATTTTTTTTCACCTGCCAAAAAGTGATTGTAGCATCCAGTTTATCCGTAATGGATTAAATCTTAATTAAAAATTTCTCTGTTAATTTCATTATCCACATCACAGCATGCAGGGCTCTTTGCATCATGTTTTTAGTAAGTAAAAGTACTTTTGGGGGCATTTAAACATTAATGTGAGTCTCTGAAAACAACTGTAAAAAAACCCTCTGATAGTCATTGACAGATAAATGTGTTTTTAGTGTTGATGTTGTTTGATTTGTTGCTCTCACATTTACTTTATTATAACGACAGCTGCGTGCACCGCTGTTTGCATCACGCAGGATCAAAGCAAAATGATGTTGGCGCGACCCAGTGTCAGTGGACCTGCTGCTCTACTGGTTTTATGGACCGGTCAGACCAAAGTATGAATTACCACCAGCACATCCATGACCTCTGACCTTAAGCAGGTAAGGCGTGCAGTGCTTTAATGTTCTGAGTTCTTCTGTTCTTTAGAACAGGGCATGATGTGCTGCTTTTTTAGATCTTTTAGCCTACTACATGTTGTCAGACAGGATCTATTGAAGTGATTCATTCTACAGGTCTGGCAGTGATCAGGCCTGGGTGTGGTTGAACTCTGCTTTCCAAACATGGTGATTAATACCAATTAAATCATGATTAAACAAAAGGAGCAACTACTTTTTCCACATAGGGTCTGGATAGCTTTTTCTTTAATAATAAAATCATCATTTAAAACCACATTTTGTATTAACTCAGGTTTTCTTTGATATTGAGTGTGGCATTAAATAAAAAATATTTAATAAGGCACTTTTAATATTGCTGCAAATTACAAAAGTCATGATCTATTATTAGTTTAATGTGTATATAATATGCACATGTGTGTATTATACGAGTATATATTTAGTGTGTGTATATGCACCACACACACACACACACATAATGTGGATTTAAATCAGTTTTTTCCCCATTTGTGCATTTCAGCCGTTTGTGTACAGGTTATTACTCCAGATAAATTCAAACTAAAAGGAAATTAAAAACTAATTTTAAATTGTATTGTAAAACCTTCAATTATCACATATAACCCTACAAGTCTCGCTCACTAAAAGCTCGTGTTTGAACTCCTAATGGGTTTTGTGAGGTAAAATAAAGACGTGGATTTACTTACCGAACTGTGAGGGTCTCTGGGAGGGCCAGAGTTCTGATAAATACCTGCAGAACCGAGCAGACATCAGGTCCAAAGGGTCAGGTCTGGTTCCTGCGGAGCTTGAGCCTCAGCTGAGACGGTAAACATTTCCCATCAGCCTCTGCGTCACTTTCGTTTCAGCTCGCGTTGCTGAAATCGAAACCTAACATCGACCAACCATCACTTTAAGACCAGCGAGGAGCAGCAGCTGATGGTTACGTCACTGGTTCGAGTACGACAGCATGTTGGGGCGAAATGTCAAGAAAAAAAAACTTTTCAGAATAAAGTTTAAAGTTGGCCTGACTGTATATTTTCTGTTATAACCAAGCGTTTGTTCTGGGTGTGTTTTTACTGAGTAAACATTTTTAAATGCATTTCTTAAAGCAAAATGCCATCTTTTAGCTTTTTCTGCAGCAGAACACAAACTTATTTTCATCCATCAATCCTCTTAATCCCAGCCCACATTTATCTGGTTGGTCTGACTTCTATCATTTTTCTTTTTGGTCATGACTCCATCTCTTTTGGTTTTGTGTATATGTGAATGTGTGTGTTGTACAGCGGTTTGGGGAGTGTAGAACACTAGAAAGCGCTCTATATATACAGGCCATTTCATCCTTTTGAAGTTAGATTGGACTAGAACACATTATTTTTTAACCACAACAGTGTGTGTTTTAGACTCTTATTGTGAAGGATTGCTCTGGATGCTGCTGCAGAAGTAAAAAAAAAACTGGAACTCCTCAATAAAATGTCCCTCTTCCCCCAAGAAACACACCCAGAGCCCATGGTTACCATCGTGTAATAACTTTAGCAAGTCGCAAAGGTAAAAAATATTGTCCTGAAGGTCAGAACCTTTTATTTATCAAACAGACAAGTGGTTAAATAAAATATGCTTTACTGAAATCCATGGTGGTAACTAAGTTAATAAAACTAAAACACCAAATCTCCCTAGAAAACCTATGGACAAAGCACACCAGTATACTCCACCCCAAACAGCTGTAATGACCATGGACCATGAAGACATGTGCTGCTGACCTTGGGGAGCCACTACAACGAGTCTTCAACCTCAGTTTACAGCAAAGGAGAGTGCCAACCCTCTGGAAGACATCCTGCATCGTACCGGTCCCTAAAAAGAACCGACCCAGCGAGCTGAATGACTTTCGACCCGTGGCACTCACTTCTCATCTGATGAAGACTCTGGAGCGGCTCTTCCTTGACCTCCTTAGGCCCCAGGTACAACATGCTCAAGACCCCCTACAGTTTGCATACCAGGCAGGTGTTTGTGTGGGGGATGCCATCCTGTACCTCCTACACTGAGCTCACTCACACATGGATAAGGAAGAAAGCACAGTCAGAATCCTGTTCCTGGACTTCTCTAGTGCCTTTAACACATCCAGCCCTGTTTGCTCCAGGAAAAATGGACCAGGATGTGAGTGGATCCCTGCCTGGTTGCTTGGATCTCCAACTACCTCACCAACACACCACAGCATGTCAGGCTGTCTGACGCTGCCATCAGCACAGGAGCACCTCAGGGAACTGTGCTGCCCCCTCTCCTGTTCACTCTGTAAACCTCAGACTTCTGTTATAACTCTGAATCGTACCACATTGAGAAGTTTCCTGATGATACAGCCATCATGGGCTAATGGCCATCAGCCATTAGGGATAATCAGGAAGAGGAGTGCAGGAGTCTGGTGAGGACCTCACCTGGTGCCGCACAAACCACCTGCAGCTCAACACCTCAAAAACCAAGGAAGTGGTCATCGATTTTGGGAGGTCCAGATCAAGTTTACAGCCACTTCAAATCAAGAGGGAGGATGTGGAGGTGGTAAACAAATACAAGTACCTCGGACTGTGAATGGACAACAAACTAGACTGGACACAACATACAGCAGATGTACAAGAAGGGCCAAAGCAGACTGTACTTCCTGAGGAGGCTGCGGTCCTACAACATCTACACAAAGCTGTTGAGGATGTTCTACCAGACTGCAGTAGCCAGTGTCCTCTTCTACGCTGTGGTGTGCTGGGGGAGCAGCTCAACAAAAGGAGGACACATCCAGACTGGAGAAACTGATCAGGAGAGCCAGCTCTGTGGTCGGCACAAAGCTAGACTGGTGATAGTGGCAGAGGAGAGGACGCCGAGTAAACTGATGGCCATCATGGAGAACACCAGGCACCCTCTGCACATGGTCATCAACAACCAGAGGGGCCTGTTCAGTGACAGGTCGCTCCTCCCAAGTCCAGAACCAACAGACTCAGGAACTCCTTTGTCCCACATGCCATCAAACTCCAGAACTCCTCACTGGAGGGGGAGGGAGGGGTAACAGGAGGATGGAGGAGGACAGAGAGGTACAGGAATAATAATAAAACATGACTGGATAATCAACATTACTGTGAAATATAATCCATGACGTGCAATAACTGTGTGTGTACTGTGCAATAGATTTCATGACGTGAAATTACCTATGCAGAATTTCTCAGATAGCCACTGATCACTACTGATTTATGCATGCATATGTGTGTGTGTGTGTGTGTAACTTGTGTATCTGTATACATAATACATAAGATTCCCATATTATCATCATTAAGATTGTTATAAAAAATTGCTATATTTCATTATGTCCATTTTATTTTAATAATTTTTACTATTGTTATATCATTTCTACTACTTCCACTATATTTTTTTATGCTTATATTTCTGTTGAAACTGCCTTCTGTCGATGCGCTACCGCTGCTGGAAACTGAATTTCCCAATGTAAATTTTTCCAGAGGGATCAATAGTTATCTATCTAGCTGCTCCACCATCTATCACCAGATTCAACTACAAAATAAAACAGGATTAAAAAAAAAAAATGCTCCTTTAGCTCACCCAATAAGCGAGACCCTTCTTGAAGTATGGGCTCGTGACATCATGCAGCACCCCAAGGATCATCTTCACTAAACTGCGGCCGGATCCTCTGGTTCAACTCTCAGCAGCAACAGGATGACCAAAAGCCACTGCATCCCCAGGAGAGCAGTAAGTGGTGCATATACCTGGCTAGACCCTGGCCCTAGACCTGTCTTCCTGATGCAGAAACATCTAATCACCTGTCTCTGTAACCAGCAGTAGTCACCATCTCCCTAACTAATCAGATGCACCTGTTCCTCATTAGTGTCTCTGCTACATCCACTCGTCACACCAATAATAAAAACAGCAGATTGTCAGGTTCAGGAGAATTTTGGGGTTCACTTCCTCAGGTTATTCTTGAAATATTGGTTGACATTTTGACGCTTCCTCCTAATATTCTTTTCCTCAGTGGCACTAATATGACATTGTACATGGCACGTTTTGGTCACCTAAACAGTTTTTTTTCTTTTTCCTAAGTTTTTTTCTTTAACACATCTTACAGAACTGTAAACACGATGCTTAAAATATGAAGTTAAATAACTTCCAATGTCAAAATCACACACACTCTTTGCAGGTCATTTAAAAATGTTATTACGGTAATTTTTTTATAAAAAAATGGTAATTTCATAACCCTTTAATCCCCACATACATCTTATATGATTTCTAATTTAAATGCATTTCAGCGACAGATACCAGGCAAATTAGTGAATGAATATTAGAATCTCCAACTCTTTAAATTATTTTTTATTAATCACAAAAACTTAATCAACTTTTCTTGTAATGGTGCATTGGCTGACTATTTATAAACCAATTAGAATTTGTGGGAAAAAACAGAAATCCCAATGAGTTGGGTGTTATGAACAGTTCAGTCAAGAACCTGCAGACTCTGAATCAGGTAAATCTGTTGGTACAACATTAGGTTACTGCATTTTATAATTATGTTCCAATACAAGTGGTATTCTATGAAGTAGAGAGAATAAAACACATTGTAATTTAGTCTTTCACAGTTCTAAGTGAGGGCTTGATAATACGGTGCAAACATGCCTCTCCATGTCTGTTTGATCAGCTGAAGAAGTTTAGAAATCCACATGAACGAAGATGGATGAGCTGTTGGAAAAACACAGATTAAAGCAGAAGTTTAGCTCTAACCAATTAAAAAAAACAACAACTAAACACTGAAAATGATATTAGCATGATTAAGAACGTGTCCAACCTGGATCCATTCGGAGGAAAAGCATGTAGAGGAGAACAGCTGCTAGGAAAACTCTCCGGAGAGGGAATGAGCCCGAGTCCGTCATCAAGCATTTTCTGTATAAAAACCTCAGCATACTTTCTAGTTTACGCATTATGGTACCTGCAGAACACAATCAGTAAGATCATCTATGATGATATCTTTACTATGTTTATAACACATGTAGGAAAGACTGGGGAGATATATTAGACCTCGAGTTGAAGCAGGATGAGCAGAAGTCTCTGAATCTGAAGGGCTCCTGGGATTTAATGGTTCTTCATTCTGTCGTGCTTTTTCCTCCACAACATCCAGTGCAGTTTGCCTCTGGTCCTCTGTGAATGCAACACTACCAACCTCACCTGAAATTAGTTCCCGGGCTTCCTCTAAATGTTGAAGAGGCACGAGTATGTGCAGCAGATAGAGCTCTGCGACTGTCCGGAAACCTGGCAGTTTGCTGTTTGACGAGGAGAGTAGCCAAACTCTGGTCGCCTCCTGCATCACAGCAGGCTCCCCAACCTTGGAGTAAAGGAGAATGCTGCCAAAGGTAGGGAAAACACATATTTTGAGGTCATTTCTTGAAAGATGAAACACATTTTAAAATTTAAAAGCTGTATTTACAGTGTCAAAACATTTACTGTGTTTATACAATCCACAAACATATCCAAGTGAGTGTGTGCTCCCCTCACCACGTCTGCATTAATTTAGCAGGTATATTTTCCTGATTGTCGTATTCCTGCAGGACCCAGGAGAGGACACCAGGCCACTTATTAAGCTCAGCCAGGGCCTGAACCCCCAACATGCAGAAAGCAGCCTTCAACTCTCCACATCTGGCAATGGAAAACACAAAAACACGGTAACATTTGTAACACAAAGTCCAGCTGTGAGGTGATTTCATGTCAGTAACCTGTTGTCTTCTGACTCCAAGCTCGCGAGATTCCCCAAACCTCTGTTGCACGTGTCAAAAGTCGCGTGGAAGTCTCTGTGGACCATCATGAGCTCTGCTGCAGAGTCCAACATGTTAAACAGCTGAGATAAAGAGGACGGCGGAGGACCGCAGACTGAACCCAAGCTGCCGTTTGAAGAGCTACTCATGACTCCAGAAGACATTTGAGACAAACACATTAAAATATTTTCCACACTGGTTCACTCTATGTGGTTAAATCACAGCTCGTTACTGAACAAACGCTCCTCTACATTTTGTTTACGATCGGAGATCAGTGATACTTCCTGGATCCCAGCTACCCAGCCAATCGGGTGTCACGATCTTCAGCTTGTCCTAAACAGCCAATCACATTACAGCTTCTATGTCATACACACGTGTAGGCATATGCCTGTAGGAAGCATCGTGTTTTTGGCTAAACCTTTGAGCAAGTAATATCAACTAATTGTGCGTAAGTAGTATTTAGCTTTTATTTAAATACTAACACATTACAATATAAGTTTACTGTATGACGTTTGGGAGCGTTTGACATGATTTGTCGGTCGTGATAAGCAGGAAAGCTGAATATTTACGTAGCGCTTAGCTAGCTAACGTAGCTTTAATGATTTTGAAGTAGCAATAGTTGTTCAAATTATATATTTTAATCAAATCAACAATAATATATGGCTTTTATTTTGTGTGCTTTTGTCTTAGGGTATTTAAATGTAAAGGTGACATGTTTAGAGTTGACCTAAACATGTTTTTTTTTTTTTTAAAGTACAGTTGGCGTAAACTTGTTTTAAGTTTCTCGTGCAATTTAAATTAATTTCTTTGGCATTGATTTGATATCAAACGTGACTGAAGCCAAAAAATGCCAAAATCCGAGTATCTGTTAGCAGACAAGCTATGAAAGGTCTTCATAGTTTAAATAAATCACTTTAACAGATTACAATTACATCTGGTTCATTGGAAGCAAAATATAAAGAAACGAGGGATGAGTCAAGATTAGTATCAAACAGAAATACTTAATTATCCTTTTTGGGCAACTTCATGAATTCTTCACAAC
Source organism: Callopanchax toddi (assembly GCA_006937965.1). NCBI lineage: Eukaryota > Metazoa > Chordata > Actinopteri > Cyprinodontiformes > Nothobranchiidae > Callopanchax > Callopanchax toddi. Next base: position 3,478,502 of record SSNR01000021.1, on the reverse strand, counting down.
ACTGAAGGCCTTCCAGTAACATGTATTTCACTGTTCTGGTTTTTCTTTTTTCAGATCATCCTTAAAATGGCTAAAAGCCTCAGAAGCAAATGGAAGCGCAAGATGCGAGCAGAGAAGAGGAAGAAGAACGCTCCTAAGGAGCTGGCTCGACTTAAACAAGCTCTGAGTTTGGACAAGAAAGGTGAAGCTGAAATGACAGACCTACAGGACATCGCCACAGTGGTGCCTGCTGACAAGATAAAGAAGCAGAAGGATGTTGAAATGGTGGAGGAAGGAGGAGACGGTAATTCATTTGCTTTATACCCAATTCTTGTCCAAGTTGATTTTTTTGTGTTGTTTCATGCTTTGCTAATCTCTGCTTTTCTTTTTTCTTTTTTTGCTTTAGATGGGAAGATGGACATGGACAAGACGCGAAACAAGAAAACTCTTTTGGATGAAAATGGACAGTATCCTGCATGGATGAGTCAGCGGCAGGCCAAGAAGATGAAAGCTAAACGGGTGACAAAGAAAACTGGCAAAGTTAAAAACAAGAAGAAAATTGCCTGGTAGAAAATGCCTTCGCTTTGCTTTAAAGACTCTAAAGACAGAAATACAGCCATTATGTTTCTGTTTTTTTTTCTTCTTCAGCGGACTGTAAAATTCATGGATGCACAACAGAGCCTGAAATTACCAAAAGTTTGCTGAAGAAATGTTTGTCCTAATAGACCATTAGCTCTAATTTCAGTTGAGCCTTACAAACATAAATCTTATAACAGGTGTAGTGGTTTAATATGTTGGAAAAGGAAGTTGGTTTCCTGATTAAAGTGATTCCTGGTCATTTAATTTGTAACTTTTGCTGCTTTGGGATGTGATTTTTCAACATGTAACATGACGTTTTACCACCTGCATATGCAAGCAAAGTCTATATAACATAATATTCATGCAGTTTACTTTAAATTATTCATTTAAATGCCGGTAGTTTTCTGTAATTGACAAAACTTCTCAAACAACCTTTAATAAAATGTTTTATTGGCTATAATTAGCTGATTGCACTTAGTAGTCTTTGCAAGAAACAGTTATAAGAATCATCAGATAATTCTATAAATACAGAGCGACATCATTTCCTTATTAAAGAATTAAGAAACCTGAGTTTTAAGTGAAGCCTGTGCAAAACATTGCTTTCTACATCAGCTTGACGTATGCAGCTGGGAACAGACCGACGCGTCCGTGACACTCTCCCTTCCACCAGCCTTCATCAATCATCTCTATGTTGGTGATGACATCGTCTGGATTAAAGGAGATCTCATCTTCCGCCTCTGTGAAAATAACCATAGATTTAACAAAAAGAGTGACGTATCGGAGCAGATTTAACAATAAAACTGAAACATTCCAGGATAAACACAGGACTGGTCTCACCTCCTTGGTAGTCATAAATTGCGACAGCCTCCTGTTTGTATGACAGATCCTCGTAGTCGTTATCCACAACTAAACAAACACATTTAGATTAATGTTTTGGGTATTTTTAATGTGAAAGCCTGCTAGTTTAACTTGTCTCAGAGGCAGACCGTCTGGCTCAGGAGGAGGAAGTTGATCAAGTTCCTCATAATCTCCTTCATCCTCGTCCACCTCCGCAGACCTGACCGGTAGAGGGGGGGCTTCTGGTTCAAGGAAATCATCTGAGCGTGGAGGCAAATCTGGTGGCTCATCGTATAACGGCTCCTCCTGTGAGATTATTGTCTTGTTTAAGTTTGGGAGCAAAATTTCTGTCTCTGTATTTAACAGGAAGTGAATTTTAAATGTACTTTGAGGCAGGTTTTGACCTTAAATGCTGGACATGTCCATCTTTTGAGCAAATTATACAATTATTTGGTCAATTCTTGGTTTTATTTAATGTTTGTGTCTCACCTTCAGCTCTGGCTCCGGTACTTCTTGTATCTCTGGCATGTGGGGGTGACTTTCTAGTGCTGCAACGTCACTTTCTGGTTCCTCTTGAACAGGTGGAGGATGAAACTCCTCCTCGCTGAGGTCTTGTTCCTTAAAAAAACAAATACATCCCTTATATGCATACTGAGACCAACTCCTATCTTTGTGTATTTTTCTATTACATCATGGTATTACCTGCTGTTTGCGTTTGGCCTCTTCCTGCTCTCTGCTCTCTCTGTCTTGTCTTCTCGCTCTTTCTTCTTCAACTTTCTTCCTGTTCTCTTCATCTGAAGCTTTGGCCATGCTCTCAAATCGAGCCTTCAGTTTCCCTGCACCTGCGCTTGCTACAAAAAACACAAAAATAAATATAACAGCACAGTGTGAATACAATTATTTTTTTTATTGTGTTTTAAAATCTTACATGCTTCCACTGGTTTTGTCTTTTCATAAGCAGATGTGGGTGTGTCCACTTCTGAGAAGCCTGCTGCACTCTGCAAGATAACATTAAGAAAGAGGTTTATTTAAAGTATTTTATAAGACAAATGTGTTCAAAAGGGACATGTATTACAGTTATTTGATTATTATAACTGAATGGGAGAAATGTGAAATTAAAAGCTCAAACCAACCTACAAACTGGGGGTTTGTGCAAAACTAATTTGAGTTATGGATGACAATATAAATCGAACGGAGACTATTACTTGTTCTTGTTTTTGGTGATATTTAGAGTAAGAAAAGACAAAAAAAGTAAGAGTTGATGCAACTATTACTACATTCTCTTTTGATCAGAACTTATCATAAAGCCTCAAAAAGGGCATTGATTTTATATGCACTTGCTGCACAAAATTAAAAGCTATTTTGTCAGTTTTAATTAATTTATGAGAAAGAATTTGTGTGATTTTAGTAAGAAATGTTTGAGAAATAAATGTTTGTAGATTCTTAAAAGGCAAAAATCAAACTTTTCTTGCATTTTCATCACAAAATCCAGCATAGCAAGTTTGTAAAAACACCTAAACAGATTTGTTTGGAAACAAACCTCAAGGTCTTAATGGATTTTTTGAGAAATAAGCCTGATTGGACTGTCTGATCTCTGGGGTAGAAGCCACTGAGGTAGTCAAACCTCGACACGGCGGTGAAGCCCTTGGGGTGAACGAGATCCATCCTGGGTATCTCAAGGCTATACAGTAGATATCTTGGTCCCCATTTTCAATAAGTGGGACCTGAGGTTGTGTTCCAAATATAAAAGGATTCCTCAGCCTCCCTGGAAAAGTCACTCCAGGGTACTGAGAGGAAGGACCGGTTGAGAGTCGATGGTTGAATCTCAAATTGAGGAGGAGCCATGTGGTTTTCTTCCTGGCTGTGAAACCGTGGACCCTTGCTTGGGTGATGGAGGGGTGATGGGAGTTTGCCCAACCAATCCACATGTGTTTTATGGATTTGGAGAAGTAATGACCAAATAAACGAGATCACGAGTACAAGTGGTCGAAATGAGTTTCATCCACAGGATGACTGGGCTCAGTATTCGAGATAGAAGACATACAAACTGAAACTTTACTTTTTTAGCTGTCCCAATTTAAATATGATTATAAATGAATAAGTGTATGAAATATAGATCAAGAATTAGAGATTTAAAGGAATAAGTAAATACAACTTAAACCACAAAACACAGTTCTAACAAGTAGTTTCATATTCTTTTATAGAAGATAAAAATTCTAGTCATGTTGCATAAAACATTAGAAAAACTAGAAAATCTTCATCTTCTATTCACATTCAAAGAAACGACAGCCTGCTGCGTGTTAAATACATTTAAATTGTTTAGGGAATATTTAAATTCTTGACACCGACCTTATCCATGCGGTCAGCCTGTACGCCGTAACGACCTCCGAACCCTGTTGAGTAATCTAAACACAAATCCACTTAAAATCATTTCACGCTTCAGATTATTCTCTCTGTGGGATTAACGCACCTTTTTGTGACTGATGCTTCTCTGTATCGCCTCTATAATCGTACCCCAGGGCAGATTTATCAACTTTGTCCTTCTCAACGCCGTACTTCCCACCAAATCCTTTAGAGTAATCTGAATGTGAGGAATAAAAGCGCGTAAATAAATATCTTGTTAGGGGAAAGAATCCACAACTAATAAAAAAAAAATCACCTTTTTGTGACTGATGCTTCTCCGTCTCTCCTTTATAATCATAACCCAAAGCAGCTTTGTCCACCTTCTCCTTCTCAACGCCGTACTTTCCTCCAAACCCTTTGGCATAATCTATAATAAAAATACAAATCTAATTAATCTATTAGCATCAAAACTGCAGACTGCTTCTACTAAACTCACCTTTTTGTGACTGATGCTTCTCCGTCTCTCCTTTATAATCGTAACCCAAAGCAGCCTTGTCCACCTTCTCCTTCTCAACGCCGTACTTTCCTCCAAATCCCTTTGCATAATCTAAAAAAAATGGAAGAAATGTGAACAAATTTGGATTTTTTTGTTTGGATTTTAGCTGAACGGAACAGCAAACTGACCTTTCTGAGAGGTGTGTTGCTCAACTTCCCCCTTATATTCAAATCCCATGGCTGACTGCACATGGAACACACATTCTGTTTATTAACAGTTCATGACACTTTTATGCAAAGAAGCTTTTAGGATTTGGGTTATTTGAGAAGTTTAAAGAAGATGTGATTCCTCATGGAATGTAATGTGTAATTTTTACTTTTAAAACTTGATAAGCATTAATGACATTTAGTTTGAAACTGATTTGATGAGAAATACAGGAAAACAAGACAAAAAAAAAGTCACACCTCTGTAGCTAACAAATGCATTTTAATTTAATGTACTCTTACTTTGAAAATCTGTCTTCTTACCTTATCAACGCGGTCTTTTTGAACACCAAACTTCCCACCGAACCCCTTTGCCATGTCTTTCTGAGAGGAGTGCTGCTCGACCTGAGCCACGTATTCGTGACCCACAGCCACCTGAGAATCAGCAGCACCACCGTTTAGGAGAGCAGTAGAAAGTGAAAAACTGACAATAATTAGATTTATTTTGATTGTGTTTCAACTACAAAAGGAGAAGTTTGCTGACCTTGTCCATTCTGTCCTTCTCCACTCCAAACTTCCCTCCATACCCGTAGGAAGCTTTAGGGGTTTGATCCTTCTGCTTCCCCTGCTCGTGCTCCTCAGTGACCTTGTTTCTGAGCTCAGCAACACTGCAGCAATAAAACGTTTTTATAATGATGACACCTAAAAGCTTGGGTTTAGTAGACTTAAAAGTGGAAACTCTGCTGTTTTCTCATTTGTCTTCAGTGATAAAACTCTACAGTGAAAACGTTTTCGCCTCCTAAACCTTTTAACTGGTTCTAACATTGCTGTGGAGGAATTTTGTCCCAATCTTTTTTTGCAAAATTGTTATAATTCAGCCTCATTGGAGGGTTCTTAATTCTACAGGTGTGCAGTAATCAGGCCTGGGTGTGGCTGCTGTAAACATTTAGGTGTTACCAAAAAAAGCAAAAGCAGAAGAAATCCATAAGGGGCAAATACATAATCACAGCACTGTTCAGACTCAGCCAGTTTAAATGTCTCCTACAGCATCATCATCATCATTACCCATATTAGGAGCGACTCGCTGCCTGACTGCATGTGTTCTGCTTTAACTTCCTCTTCCTGTTGCTCCACAGCACCCACTGAATTCTGCACTTGTTCTCGTTTTCTTAACACACTCGTCTCCATGTTTTCACCTGATGTGTTCTTTACGTCCAGAGCCTTCGATGCTTTTAGCTCCCCACCTCTGCTCCTGCTCCGATACATCATTCTGAAAACACAAAAACAGACAGGGTTAACTGAAGAGCACCTCATCACAAACATACACACTCCAGGAAGTACCTCAAAGTCAGGGTCTGTCTCCCAGTCATCCCCTTCTGCAGCCACCTTCACGCTCACATTGTGGCCCACCACTGATTTCCACATCTGGAGATGGAGCACAACCAGTTAGACAACACAGCTACAATCAGAAGAATTCAAATTATTATTATTAAAAACAATCAAATGCTGCTGTCAGTGCATGCAGGGAATTTGTGGCAGTTTATCTGGAGACAAAAATGGACTAAAAGGAAGTCAATGTCAACATGAAACTTGATTTGGGCAGAAATAAAGAAACCTTGAAAAGCACAAGACATCAACATATTAAAAAGCACTTGGTCTATATGGCTTTTTATGGTGCATTTGCAACTTCTATTTAAAAAAACCTGAAGAACATTTTCCTGATTGAAACAAAACTTAATTTTAAAAGAAATGCCAGTTTATCACGTGTTTTAAACTATTTATGCAATTTGTTTAATTGAACTGAATTATACTGTTAGAGGTGTTAATTTGTAAATATGTGATGTAGAAAAGTCTAAAAAAGTACAAAGTTATGGCAAGAAATGTCAACTGCTGCTCTAATCATCCTCTACAGCCGTTCAACTAAACCTTAATTCAGATTTTATCTCAAATTGTTCAATTTTGTTACACGAGCCGTTAACTCTGTCTTTCTACTTCCTTAATTAGACGGAAACATCAATAAAATCAAACTAAAAGGCAGCATTTTGAGTTATTTGATGAAATTGTTAAGAAAATAACTTTACCTTTAATTGTTGTGGAGAATATCCGGATGCAGGCGGACAAAAAACGGTAAAAGCTTCTTTTAAAGTCCTCAAATAAGTTTAGGGAGTCCGGTGGGCGACGCGTGAACGCGGACACGGAGAACGTGAACGCGCTTTGGTGCAAATTACACAAAAAAGTATTATTATAAAATATTATTACTAGATAACGACTCTGTTGTTTATTTATATTAAGATATGAATTTATTATAGATTAAAAAAAAAGAGAGAGACGTAAAGATGAAAAATGACGCATTCAAGTGCCCTCGGAAAACAAAGTGCTACAAGTTTTTTTGCTGCATTTTGATTGTTTTCCAAAAATAGAAGCTACATAATTGAAAAATGATGTGTCCGATCAGAATTTCAATCATGAAATGTCACGTGGTTTTAACACTGGGGGGCAGACTCTAGCTACTTCTACACGAGACCTTAAACGGCTTTAAAATTGTTAATTTTTAAGATAAATTTTTATTTTTGCTACAGATATTTCATGTTCTTGTACCTCCTAACAGGCCGGGGGTGATTACTGTAAACAAATAGGAAAAACATTTAAATAATTCCAAGATTTTTCTACTTTATATTCAATTAAAGATAGCTCATATTCATTTGGAGGTGCCATTTTCACCTAAACCAGCGCTCGGAAACACACAAATCCAAATTCACTCCCGCTTAAAAATCCCATTTTATTTAAAGATACGAACAGATGTGTCAGCAGTAACAGCGTGTCCCCTTTCCCTTTGGTTTACACCATTATTGGACTAAATGCATGTAAAAATGATCTCAGCTGATCTGAACTCCATTAACAGCTGATAAGAGGCATAATGAACATAACGCTTCACCTAATGACCGGTTACACTTCATCAGAAAAGATCATGAGCCAAACAAGATGTAAACAAAACTACTTCAACAGAAGGATATAATAATTATAATCCCTGGTCCAAACCACCAACACTTTAATTACAGTGTATTTCTATGTACAGCCCTTTTTAACAGTTAATTACAAAAAGTGAATATTTTGAATGAGTAGATTTACAGTGTTGAAGAGAGAATGATGTCGATGCATATTTAAGAGGTGCCTCAGAATAAATTATGCTACATCTGCTTTAATGGGATGGAAAATGTGTTATGTAGCAACATTGCACATGAAGGTGAATCAAAAACACACGTTTAAACATGGAGGACAAACTTCATCTTAATGGATATTTAGGAGAAAACCCACATCCAGATGACATACTTAGTATGTGTACATATGTACAAATATCACTATTATTATTGTCCTTAAAAAAACAAATGGTTTCTACAGGATGTAAGTAAAATAAATGATGTTACGAGGAATGTTGAAGTACATAAACTGATCTGTGCTGTTTTTGTGCATAAAAGCAGATTAGAAGGTGTACACCATCACAGTATGACCACTTGAGCCAGATTGGGAATATTTCTGCATAAAAACTTACCTGCTTCCTGAGAACAACCCTAAACAACCTAAACACCCACACCCACTTTAAATAACACCTGTGGTTGATATTTCACAGGTTCTTAAAACTTACTGCCGACTTAGCAACAACAGAGAGTGGAAAACAAATGCTCAGTAACATTTAGCATAACGATGAAACTGGGGAAAATCAGTTTTATGGTTAGAATTTTAAATCACCAAGCTATAAAGTGTAATCAACTGACCTTTAGTGTCGATTTGGGGTGTTTATATTTAATATGTGACTGTCTGTGAGATTATATTTAAACCTAAAGGCACATGTAGAACTCTATCTGCCAAAACACTTGATTATATTCCTCACTTAAACATTATTTCACTGAACAAGTTAAAATGCTGTCCCTTTACGTCCTTTCTGCTCAAAACACTTCAAGACTGTAGAGTTGACACAATGTAAATCATACCCTTTGGTTGATAATCACTGTAAAGTGCAATGTTTTATATCCTTCCCAGCCTTCTGTCATTTATTATATAGAATAATATAAATCATATTGGTGGCACATTTCTATTTTCTTTATCCGTTTCTTATTAGTTAGTTTTGTTAAACAAGGCTGGTTCTACAGGTATCCACCGAGGCACATGAGCAGCAGGACGTGCACAGTGAGCAGGTAGAGGCTGAGCAGCAGAGGGGTTCGCTGACGGGAGCAGAACGCCGCTCGGAGCATCCGCATCAAACCCGGACCACCTCTTCGAGTCTGAAAGTAAAAACACAGACAAGGTCACGAGAAACATTCAGCTCATAGGTTTTTATTTTTACAATATCACAATGACTGATGAGGCGGTGCAGAACTTTACCCGAGTGACGGCTCCTTCAGGCGGCTCGATGAAAACGGCGGTTTCTGAGTGATCCCCCTCGTGTGCAGAGTGCCACGTAGCCTGGCTGTGACTGAGAGGAATAATAAAAGTCTGTTAGACGCTTCATTTAGTTGATGGGACAAATTTATCACAGCTGGGGAAAAAAGTCAAGCAACACCAGCAAAATAACAACTTTTTACAAGAAGAGGTGCTACAAGTATATGTTCATTAAGTCAGCTGTTTTAACTGTTTGGTGTTGAGATAAAAGCATCTAGACTGAACAGTAACTACTGTCAAATCTGATTTTAGTCTCATACCGTTTGAGGAGATCCTGCGTCGCCATCAGCTGTTCCTCAACCACCAACCTCTGCTGAGTTTCTTCCTCAAGTCTGATTCACAGAAATTAAAATCAGTATTTGTTATGCCACTTAAATATTTCCCGTTTGATCTCATCCAAACGTTACCTCCGCTGCAGCTCTTTGACCTCGGCTATGTAGGCGTAGCTGCTTCGCTCCTGTGGAGCTCCAGGAGCACTGTCCACTTCCTCTGTGCCCTGTGGGAACATTAACATTGAGATGACTCATAATAAACATCTGTGTTCTGTAAGGATCCACGTTTTCCTATTTTTTAACAAAAAACTTTTAATAAAATGTAAATTTTATAGGTTGAGATGGGTCTTACTGCTCTCTGTAAGTGTTCCTGTTGGAGTTTGGGTTTCTGAGCTTGAGTTTCTTCCAGCATGGCGCTGAGCTGCCTCAGTTGTTGGTCTTTCTCTGTGAGCGTGACAAGAGTCTGCTGCTTCAGCTGCTCTGCTTGAGCCACCCAGTCAATACGCTCCAACCTAAGAAAAATAAAGATCACAAACGACAGATTAAAGACCATTTGCAGTGCGGAGTAGAAAATGTGAACTAAAGAAGCTGATTTTGAGTTTTAAGTCGTCACCTTAGTGTCTCTACTTCCTGTTTGCCTGTTTCTACCACGTTCTCCAGCTGTGATATTACACCCAGCATGTCTTCGTTCTTCGTCTTCTCCTCAAACAGCTCCTGACTGACTTTAATCAGCTCTCCAGCTCCCAGTCGGGCCAGCTCAGACTTCTGCTTCTTCAACTCAGAAGTTTGGGTTTCAATTTGCTCCAGCTGCACATAGAGAAGAAATATGATCAAACACTCCAAATATAGTCCTTTATAAAACCTTTGCTGTTCCACAGTTCTCTCACCAGTCTCTCCCTGTCGTTCTGTAGAGCTTGTAGTGCATTCTTCAGGCCCCACACCTCCCCGGTTGAGCCTCCAGGGCCGCTGTGTGCTGCTTGGCCACCTGCCTTGCTCACTTCCTCCAGTTTCAGGCTCAGTTCCTTGACCTTGTTAACCGCCTGATCCCTGCTGTCCTGGATGGAAGCCATGGCTTTAGCAAACGACTGATTCTCTGCTCTCAGCTGCTTTGTGGTCTCCGTCTCCTCCAGCAGCCTCTGCTCAACAGTCAGCAGGTCTCGGGCCAGTTCCGCCACCCTCTCCTGAGCGTTCTCGGACTCGGTGCGCATCACGCCTCCTTCCCATCGTAGCTCAGCTAGCTCTTTGCTCTTGCTTTCTTGCTCTTGTCTCTCCCTGTTCAGATGCTCCTCCAGAGCTTCTTTTTCTGCTCTCTCTTTCTGCAGCTGCTCCCTCAGCTTCTCAACTTCTGCACCAGGAGCATCTACCACCTGCGCGGATGACCTAACGTTAGAAACTCGACTCAGAGTCTCACTCTCCACTCTTTGTTCCACCTCTTCCTCTCTGGCTCTGCTCAGACTCTCTAACTGACTTTCCAACTCTTCCTTTTCTCTTTCTAAAGATACGATACGCTCTCTCTGGGCTGCCAGAAGCTGTTTGTGTTGGGAATCCTTCATGCTTAAAACGTGGTTGAGTTCATCTCGATATCCATGAAGCTGAGCAGACAGTTTGGCCTTTTCAGCATAAAGGTCATCTCGTTGGACCAGCAGAGAGCGCAGCTCCTCTTTCAGACTGTTGTTCTCTCCTGCCGCCTCTTGGATCAAACCATCCTTCTCCACCATCACCTGAGACGCAACACAAGATGTCATAACAGAAACTCCTCTTAACACGCTCAGATGCTCAGATTTAGAGTTACCTGAATGTGTTTCTCCTCCAGCTGCTTGTACGTGTTGAGGACTCGGTCTCGGTCGTCCTGCAACGAGCCCATGGCCTTCATTAGAGAGTCCAGTTTGGTCTTCCTGTTGTTGCCTTCTTCTTCTGCTTTCCGTAGTTTTTCTTCCAGATCACGGACTTCTCCTCTTCTCTGCTCCAGCTCCTCCTCAGCTTCTCGTGCCCTGCTGTCAGCCTCATTTCTGGCCTCCTCTGCAGCCTTGAAAAAGAAAAAAAATATATATTTTTTTTTAATTTTAGGAATATTTCGCAGATCATTTTTATTTCAGTAAATAAAAACATTTAATACCTGTGCAACAGCTTTCTCTATCTCTCCCAGGAGTTCCACCTCCCTCTTCTCTTTCTCATGTAACTCAGCCTGTAAGTTCTCCGTTAGAACCTTAGATGATCGTAGGTCCGTCTCTAGCTGCTCCACGTTCAGACACAGGCGCCGCTCTTCTGCCTCCCTCTCTCTCAGCTTAGTCCTGGCCTCGTCGACTTCACCCTGCAGTCTACCAACAGCCTCCTCCAGAGCTCGGATCCTCTGGTACAGACTCTCCACTTCATTTTTAAGGTTGTGGGCTTCATTTTGAGCGGATAGTAACTCAGTTGTGGTTTGGTCGAGTTTCATCTTTTCCTGCTCCAAGGCAGCTTGGTGCTCTGTGACTTTCTTCTCTTCTTCTTCCAATCTCAGCTGCCAATCTTTGTCTTCTTTCTGTAATCTGAAAGCAAAGATACTTTTAGTTTATGTTCAAAAAGTTAAAACGGACAAACTAGGAAAGTTTTTTACCTGTTTACTGAGAGCTCAAGCTCCTCCCTCAGTGCAGTCTCTTTCTGAAGCTGATCTGCTAGTTCCTTAACTCGAGTTTCAGCCTCACGAACTTCAGCCTCCTTCCCTTGCAGGGCACTGTTGAAGCGAGACTCCCACTGCCGGGCCTCATCCAGAACTCTGTCACGGTCATCTTGCAGAGAGGACATGCTGCGAGAGAAGGCAGCTAGCCTGGCTAGAGACTCGTCCAGACGAGATTTCATCTCCTGGGCTCGTTTCTCTGCAGCGTCTGCCATCTGTCTGGCTTCCAGAGTAGCTTCCTCCTCCTTTTCTCTTTCTGTGTCTGCCTCCTCCAGCCTCAGCTCCATCTCCTTCAGCTCAGCTCCCAACCTGAATCGCACAGAGTCTAGAGTTTGCTCCGCCTCAGCTTTCAGCATGGCCTCTCTCTGTTGGATGCTCTGCTCGATGGCTGTTTTAGCAGCCATGGCCTCCTTTGCTTGTTTTTGGGCTTCAGCAAGTTGGGATTTACAACCAACCATCTCCTCTTCAGTCCTTCTCAGGTCTTCTGAAGATTTAGAACTTTCTAATTGTGATTCTTCTAGTTTGCTGCGGAGCTCATCCTGACCCAGCTGCAGGGCTTTAGCTTCTTTACAGAGTTCACTGATCCTCTCCTGGTACTTGATGCAGTCCTTCTGTAGTTGCCGTACTTCCAGCTGCTTTTCCCTCAGCAGCTCCTCCAGCTGACGAGCTCGGCTCTGGCTGCCTTCTTTCACTCTCTGGGCAGACCTTAGCTGTTGCTCCAGCTCCCTCTGTTTCCCAGACTCGGCCTCGGCTTCAGCTCTTTCACGCTGGGCCTGTCTCATGTCCTCTTCTAGCCTGGCAGCTCGGTCTCTCTCGGTCTGAGCCTCAGCTTCCAGATCGGCCCGTTCCCTCTCCAACCTCTCCACCTCCCGTTGGAGTTCAGTCAAGTGCTCCCGGTTGTCTGCTGCTTCCTGCTGGTAGCTCGCGATGCTCCCGTTGAGCTGAGCCAGCTGGTTCATCAGACGCTCCTCTAGGTTATCTTTTTCACTTTCAAGGGTTTTGAGGAGTTCCTTGAACTGGGCTTCTCTCTTTACAGATTCTTGGATTAGCCCCTTTTCCCTCTCTTTGCTCTCCTGAAGGCACTTCTCTAAAGAGGCGACGAGGCTCTCTTTGTTTTTACTCTCCTGAAGATCTCGCTGAAGAGAGGTCAGCTCAGCTTTAAGCTCAGCTTCCCGTTCACGCCACAGCTCCTTCTCTGCCTCAATCTCCTTTATCTTCATTTCCAGTAAAGTTGGAGAGTTTTCAGTTACTTCTGCATGCTGCAAATGTGTTTCTGTTGCAGACGCTCTAACCATTTGATCTTCTGTTATTTCTTTTCTCTCAACAGGCTCTGCTGTGGTCATGATTGTGTCTGACTGTTTCACAGTAACAACCTCCTCTATGACAGCTGCAGAGCTGAGTGGATTTTGTGACATTTCTTGGTTTCTTTCCATCATTTGGGAAAGTTGTTCCTTCAGATCTTCAATTTGCTGCCCTAGAGAGTCTCTTTCTGTAAGTGTAGCCTCCAGTTCAGTTTTCAGAGCTCCCACCTCCTCCTGAAGCTGCTCAACTTCATCTCTGAGAACCCCGTCGTCTCGTTCTACTACAGATTTTTCCTGCATCTCTCTGAGTCTCTCGTTCTCCTCCTCCAACTCTAATATTTTCTGCTGCTTTGCTTTGGCAAACTTCCTCATTTTGTCTTTCACTGATTCCACCTCTTTCTGTGCTTCCTCAGCTTGTCGTTCAGATTCATGCTTTGCAGCCTCATGGGTTCTCACCTTGGCCGCCAGCTCCTGCCTCTCCTGTCGGGCCGCTTCTAGGACTCTTCTGACTCGCTCTGCCTCATCGCTCACGTTCTCGTAAGACTTGAGCAGAGTCTCGTACTCCTCTTTCATCCCTTTCACCTTCTCCTCCCACTCTCTGCACACTCTTGCCGCCTCTTCCTTAGCGAGCTCCGCTTCTCTCTTACAGGCATCTTTCTCACTGATTATCCCCTCCATTACCAGCTTCAGGCTCTCACACGACGATCCTAGACTTTGGTTCTCCAGTAAAGTGCGATCCACCTCTTCTATTAGTCTAACCTTTTCAGCTTTCAGGTTCTCCATCTCTTCTTCTGCTGCGTCTAATTTCTGCTGCAGCTCAGCTGTGATCTTCTCAGTTGACGCTAGCTGCTCCTTCAGAGATTTGTTTTCTTTCAGTGCCTCTTTGCGAGAAACCAAAGCAGCTTGAAGCTTTCGCTGAAGCTGCTGAGTCTTCACCTCGTTGTCTTCCTCCTGTTTTTGAGGAAGCTCAGCCTCCAGCTTGTGTGTTTTTTCTTGCTCGGCCTTCAATTCTCCCTGTAAAGAAGCTATAAGTTGATCTTTCTGAGACACGGTGTCATGCATTGAGTGTATGAGGGAGTTCTGCTCACTGAGCTGCTGACTGAGCTCCGTTATCTCGTGGTTCTTCTTGTCGAGAAACTGCTTGAAGTCTTCCACTTCAGCCTGAAGAGTTGTAATGGAAGATTCTGTGTATGTTTTGGCTGCAGCTTCCATCTCTGCCTTTAAAGTTTTGGCATAAGATTCAGCTTGGTGATACTTTTCTCTGAGATCATTCATTTCTTCGGAGAGCGTATAAATCTGTTTCTCCTTTTCTCTCAGCGCTTGTAGCTCTTTGCTCATTTCCAGTAACTGAGATTCTTTCAGCGACAGACTTTCATGCGTTTCCTGTAGCTGCTCCTCTAGTTTAGTGTTCGCCAGCCTCACAGTCTCGATCTCCTCTCTAAGAGTTTGCAGAGATTCCTCCGTGTGTGCAGAGTGGACGTCAGATGGTTTAGCTGGATCGGCGGATTGAGGCTGTGATGAATCGGCTTCGGAAGAAACAAAATCCACCCAGTCCTCTTGGCCCCAGTCATTCACAGCAGACTTCTCAGTCTTGTTCTCAGCTTCTCCTTGTGGGAGATTTTCTCTCTCTGAGCTCATTTTATCTCCTAGTTCTGAAAGTTTAGAAAGAAGAACTTCTTTTTCTCCACTCTGCGCCTCAAAGCGCTCCATCAGCTCGCCGTACTCCTCTTTCTGCTGCTTCATTTGTTCGCGATGGTGCCGGTCTTTTTCTTTGGCTTTACGGATCGTTTCTTTGCGGGAATCTTGAGCCTCATGAACCTTCTTCTGAAGCGCTTCACACTCCGCTTCGAGAGTGGCAATTTGAGACTGTAACGCAGTTGTTCCAGGTGACTTTTCAGCTTCTTCACTTAGCTTTTTATTCAGATCAAGTGTTTCTGCCAGGACTTGATCTTGCTGACTAATTTTCTGCTCAAGAGTCTGAACTGCTTCTTCTTTGGATCTTAAAGCTTCTTTCAGCTCCAGAAGTTTGGCCTCCATGTCCTGAATCTCCTGCTCTTTAGATTTTTCAAACGGAGAGACATTTTCAGGACTCGTTTCCTCCTTTTCTTTCAGTTTATGAGTTTCTTTCTCAAACTCACTAACCTTCTTCATGAGCTCTTTGCGTTGCACGAGAGCTGCCTGCAGCTTCTTCCTTGTGTTCATCAGCTGGGTTTCCATGTCTTCCTTTTCTTTTCGTAAACTAACGAGTTCATCGTCTAATTGAGCAGCTGGTTCACAAACTGCTTGCTGTTCATCTTCTCTGACTTTCTCGAGCTCCACTATCTGCTCCCTCAGTTTAGTCACTTCACTTTTAATTAGAAGCTTTTCCTCTTCTGCCTGAAGGAGTTTAGCGGACATGCTGTCATTAAGCTCCGTCACCTCCTCCTCCTTCTGGCTGAGGTGAAGCTGTAACTCGCTGATCTCTGAATCCTTCATAGACATGGACTCGTTGTGGAGCTCTGAGGTCTGGGAGAGCTCCAACATGCTGTTCTCTGTATCTTGAAGCTTCCTCTCCAGCTCAGAGCAGAGCAGCTCTCGGTCCTCCAGCTGAGCACTCAGCATCCGGGCCTCACTCTCCTGCTCAGACAGAGTTTGCTGCAAAGTCTGGATCTTCTGCTCCGTGGCTATTTTTTCACTGTTTAAAATGTCGATCTGTTTCTCTAGAAGCTGCATCTCGATGCCGTGCTTCTCCACCACAGAGCTGTTTAGCTGTGCACGGTTCTCCAGCTCCCTGGCAAAGTCTGTAGCCTGAGCCTCAGCTTCTTCCCTGGCGACCGTGAGGGTCTGTGCTTCTTCTTCAAGGCTCCTGATTTTCTCCTGTGACTCTGCAGCTGCATCTTTGAGCGTCTGCAGCTCCACCAGAAGTTCACTGTACCTCTTCTGCAGCTCCTCAGCTAAAGCCTGAGCAAAAACACTTGAGGACATGTTTACTTCTGTGGAGGAGGAACTCTGTTGAGTCAGGTGGACTTGAACCGTCTCTCTGATGATGACAGAGGAGGATTCCCTTTGGACTGTTGTTTCCTCCTGCTCCATGCTCGTTGCCACCCACGATTGGCCAAAGTCCTGTGGGACAGAGGGCCACTCCTGACCTCCTTCCTGATTCACAGCTTCCAGAAGGGTCCAGCTGTTGTGGACCACCTCTGAATCACTACTGGTGACCATCTCATCCGAGGACGTTCCTTTGGATTCTTCAGGAGACTCAGACTGGTGTCCGATCAGCTCTGGGCTGCTCTCAATGTCAGCAGAAATGGAGAGGACCGAGGTGTCCTCAGCAACTAATGTGGTCTCCTCTTCTTGTGTATCTTCCATGAACTCAGAGAGAGCAGCAGATCCTTCAGGGGGAGCTGTAACAGAATCCTGATCAAGGTTTTCCTCTGATGCTGCCTCTCTGGAGACGTGTTCTGTAGCCAGTTTCAGGGATTCACGTAAAGCAACCAGTTCGTTGTCCTTTTCTAATAACTGCTGCTCTAACGCCAGTATATGTGCTGCAAAATATAACAAAAACTAATTATAACACTAATTAATCACATTTTATGTCAACAAGAGGTTTAAATATTTAGATGTATATAAGAATTAATAAAAAATATATATTAGTACCAAGATTATTGCATCTTAATAAAACCAAAAATAGTGTAGACATATGGAAAAAATCCACTTTATTGTTCTATTAAAACAAAAACTATCCAGTGTTTATTTAATTTAGGTTGAATGGCATGATAGGACCGTTTTATTTTGATTAAACGCCAAATAAACAAATTATTCAAAGAGTATTGACATTTAAGAACAGCTGATTTATTGTCAAGTCTGAGAATTGCTGAGAAGTAATACTACATGTCATTTTACCTTTTTCAGTTTCAGCTGAATCCTGTGATGGTTCAGGAGCATCTTTTCTGTCTGATGTCTAAACCAAACAATAAAAATCACACAGGTGAGATCAGAATAAAAACATGAAAAAAATTACTAAGACAAAAAAATTAACATTAAGATTTTTAAATTCTAACTAGATCCAGATAAAACGTATTAAAGTATTTTTAGGAGTGACACAATAAAAAGTGATTTTAAATCCTCCTCTAAAGGCTCTGCTAATGTAAACCTATCAGCAGCGTGGCGTCTGTAGGTGAAGGTCGGCTCAGTGAAGAGGGGATTAGAAGGACTTCCCTCACTGGGTTGAAGCATTGTCTGCTGTGTGACAGACAGAATGTCCTGTCTGTCCTGCATTAAGACAAGTCCAAATCACCTGTCCAGACTGAAGTGATGACCCTGAACCAGATGTGGAGGAGAAACCCAGCCTGTCTGCTCTGCCCTACAGCAAAAGGTCACTTAGCAAATCTGTTCTTTAATTAGGAGACTTTCTGAGGAAGTTTAACTTCTTAAACCTGATTTTTACTGAGCCTTTGTGCATTTTTAGTCATATAAATACACAAAACAACAAAACTAAACCAAAATGTAAGTTTTACTTTTACTGTTAAAGTTTTAGATTTTAAAGTGCATGCAGATAAAACGATTAGAAGATGTAAACACAGCCTTAACACGGACCGTTTGAATCTGCTGCTCCAGTTGTTGGATCTTGGCTGTGAACTCCTCCTGTTCTGATGTTTTTCTCTCTAGTTGTTCTGATGAAAAAAAAAAAGAATCAGATGTTTAAATTGATTAGCAACTTCATAAAAAGCTGAAAGTGTGACAGAAAACAGGTCAAAGCTCCTACCCTGAAGGGTTTCCATGTTTTGGGTGAGCTGGGCACACTGCTCACTTCTTTCACTGCATTCGTCTTTCAGCCTTGCCATTTGAGTCTCAACAGACTGCACAGCTTCCAGGAGCGGGGACAGGTCAGCGGGGTCAGGGTTTTCCTCTAGCACAGCTTCAAAAGCAAGAGAATGTAGAGGTCTCCAAATTTTAGCTAGAATCTCATCCTTCTTCTGCATGATTTCTCTCTCTTCCCTGAGGGTTATCAGCTCTTTTTCTAGTTTTTCACTCTCTGATTTCTCGTTTTCTAAAGTGTCCTGCCTGGCTGCAGATTCTGCCTCTCGTACTGATGCTAGTTCGCTTTCAAGCTGAGTGATTTCTGCCTTGTGTCTGTCTGAAGAATCTTTGTGTGCTTGGATAGCTGCAAGCTCAGCCTCTTTCATCGTGGCCAGCTCTGCCTCCAATCTGGTGACTTCCATCTTCTCCTTCTCCAAAGCCTCCTGGTGAACAAGCTCTGCCTCTCTCAAGGAAATCAGCTCACTTTCCTGCCTTGCCACTTCCGTTTTCTCTTTTTCCAGGGCATCCACTTCGGCTCTCAAGGCCTCGAGTTCTGCCTCCGCCCTGCTGGCCTGCTCGGCCCACCGCTGCATCTCCTCCTCCCTCAGCTTGACGGCCTCGTTCAGCTCCTGCTCCATCTGCCGGAACTGAGCTGTCAAGATCTGAGCAAAAAGAAAACGAGACAAGAGAAAGAGGACGTGTGTGGGTGTGTTTTCAAAAGCTCTGCCAAACTAGTCATGACGTAGCATTTAGGCAAAGGGCGTGTTGTGTTTGAGCAATTTTCCTTTTCATAAATGTCAGCCAATGTGCAGAAGAATCTCAAACAAAAACACTGAAGTAGCTGCACAACAGCCTTGTAGAAAAACAGGATCCATACCTGCTTTTGTTGATCGGCGCTGCTCACTTCCTGCTGCAGCATTTCCAGCTCTTGGGAGCGAGAGTTTAAGGCCTCTTGAAGCTCCTCACATCGCTGCTGGGCTGACTGCAGGGCCTGGTGGATGTGAAATACCAAAACGAGGTCAAGCACCAGTTATTCTTTTATTTATAAAACTAAAAAAAAATGGGGTGTTTTAGAATTATTGCTTATCTTTTAGAAAGGCAAACATTTAAATGAAACCCTTTTCCCCATAGCAACATTAATTTGATGTCCAAGATGCTGGGGTGGTCTCTCTTGCAATTTAAATGTTGATTAAAAGGTGGAGACTGTACAGAGCAAACATTATGAAAGTTTTAGTTCAAAAAATCATTTCAGATGTTTTACAAACTATATTCTTTTAAGTGGGTCAGCGATCTGTCTGCATAAAACAGTAAAAATAACATTTAAAAAACCCAGTCAGGTTCACAGAATATATTAAATACTTGGCAGAAAATAAAACCTAATTTTGGTCCATCATTGCATTTGATTTAAACCAAAATAGTGTTAATTTAGGGAAGCAAAATCTGATAATTACAGATTAGTAAACTACAGTAATAAATCAAAAGCCAAATACTCACATTAGGAGCAGAATTAAGTTTTTTAAGCAGTAACATTATAGAGAAAATTGAATATTTGGGTCTACAATCTGCAACTTTTGCATTGCTTTTGACCAAAATTAACATATTTTCATGATCTCATTATAAAAGCTCATTCAAACATGTACACATGTACATATGTGCCAGATTACTGAGACATAATGCATTCTAGAAAAACATGGCAAGTTATTTCAATAACAAGTAAAACTAGAAATAAAGTCGGTTTTGAAAAAAACGTTAGAAAAAGTCAGAATTAAATACCCAACAAAATGTCTAATTTTAGGTTCACTAATAATTTCTTAAAATATTTACTGTATTCTTACAACGTGGTATATTTATTAATTTTCCAGAAATATAGAAAAGACCCACAAAAGTTGCATACTTGTTTTTTAAAGCAGGTAAAAACACAAACATCTTTTTCTCGCCTCACAAGAGTTTGGTCTTTTCTCCGTTTTGACAGGAAATTAGCAACAAATAAATGGTTTCATTAGCTGATCTCTTTAATTCAGGCTCTAAAATAGCATTTTGCTGCTTTGAACAAATTAAAGTCAGTGAGCAAAATGGTATAAATGGTTCTTATGACTGTACAGGTTGCAGACCCTCTGAGCTATGAACTTAACAGTCAGTTTCTGTCCAGAGTAATCAAATCAAAAGTGAATGGAAACCAGCCTACAGAAAACCTCATCACAACATTGCAGTAAATGCATGAAAAAATTTACTGTTTCTCATATTTTATGAGTGGAAAAAACTTTGCACTAATCTGAAGCACACTCTGGATAATTACAGGTCCATGTGCAACACCTCTATTAAACTGTATAACCTCTTTGTGAAAATGTTTTAATGATCCATGAGAACTACAGGACTGTACCTGCTGCAGCTCGCCGTCATTCTGACCCTGTGTTGTGACCCTCAGCAGCTCCTCCTCATGTTTCTGAATCTGCTCCTGGAAGCGGACATCCTTCTCACACACCACCGCCTGCAGCACCCGCAGCTGTAAAGCAAACATCAGTTAAAACCCACATGCCTGAGTTCTGATAATAATAACAGTAGTTGAGTTTTGGGTCACCTGCTCAGCATTAGAAGATTCCTTCTCTTGAAGTAGCTGTTCGGTGGCTTGGAGTCGCTCCTTAAGCTTCTTGTTGTTGGCCTCCTCCTCACTCAGCTTGTTTCTCAGATCCTGAAGCTCCTCCTCGGCTGCAGCACCAGCTCCTGTAAAAGAGCTGTCTGGGCTCTGCTGTAGACAAGCACAAACAGAAAAGAGCACATTTAGCCTGTGGTCATCATAAGAATACAAAGGAACAAATGAATGAATGGAGCTTTAAAGGTGCACCCTGCACGTAATGTACAAGAAAAACTTTTATAAACTTACTGTTGCTCCTCCTTGCCCTTTCAGTTCAGTTATCTGTTTGTTGAGTGAAGCCATCTTGGCTTTAGCTTGAAGTTTGAGTTTAGTGAAGCGAACTTCAGCTTCGTCTCGTTCATTCTGTGGATACAAAGCAGAACAAACTAAGTATGTACTCAGTCTTAGAGGATTTACACAGAGCACACACTGCTGGTGTACAGACTTGGTATCAGACACAAACATGAAGCGTTATTTACTTTGAGCTGTGCATCTTTGTTGGTCAGCTCTGTGTCCTTCTGTGTCAGCTGCATGTCTTTGTCTCGGATGAGCTCCTTTAGCTGGACCACCAGCTGTTCTAGGTGAGCCAGCCTCTCCATGGCTTCCTCTGGGACCTCGGAGTCTATCGAAGCCTGGCCTTCAACAGGGGGGATCTGAGGCACCAGTGTGCCCTGTTACAAGGACACAATTACACGTAGGTCAAAACACTTTTAAGACGATGATAAAAACGAAAAACATCATGAGATTTTAGTTATATACCGGTAATAAATATTTGTTTCATCTGGAATGAACATTTCCGAGTATTTAGGAGCCAACTGTAGAGTTCAGTGCACCTGACATGGTGAATCATTTGCACAGACGATCCTTTAAGGGTTGCAAAGGGGATTAAAGGTCAGAACATTTACGTTTCTGATGCTTTAAGTTTTGAGATACTCGGAAGTGGGTCATCACTGTGCTACACTCAGAACATGAGATGTTTCTTTAAATATCAGTTATATCTTGAGTAAGGTATTTGTTTCATTTTAAATGTTTATATTTGCACGTAACTTAAGGTTTGAGCACTATTTCCAAAAAGGTAAAATTTGAACACCAAAAATCCAAATCATCCTTATTTATGAGAAAGTAATACAGCTGAGGATAATTCACATTAGGAGTTGTTCTTATTCTTACCTGTTGGTCTCCATCTGTACCCTCCTCTCCAGAAAGCTCCTGGAGGACTGTGGCCAGACGGCTCAACATAAAGATAGAACTGAGAGGAAAATGAATAATAAATATGGTTAAGACTTCTGCAGACACTAATGTTCAAAAGGCCGGCTACATAAATCCTTTCCCTCCTGATATGCATCTCAATTAAAATGTACTCAGTTTAACTTCGGCTGCAAGAATGTACGTTTTACCCTGCAATCAACAGTTTTGCATGGATTAAGTTTAAAATTCAGAGTCTGGTTCATCAAACACTAACATTGAAGAAAATTTCTTGTAAAAGTAAAACTATAAACAAAACCTAAACATATTTATTTTACTTAGCATGTACATGGAGGAAGATTGAAAAGGCAAACGAGTATTATTGATTGTTTTTGCAGCAATGAACTTTGATCTCCGATCTTGGTCTAGAGACATAGACTGTTCTGCTGTAGTACAAATGCAGAGGTGACAGAAACATGACATCATGCAAAACACGAAAGGACTTTTTAAAAATGTTGTATTTTTGCTTTCATTTTCTGCATCAACAGTCAAGAAAACTGAAATGAACATCTACAAATGCCACTCAGATGCCATTAATTACATACTTTTTATTATAGCTTTTTAAAAGCAATATTATAAAAAGAATGTACATCTTCTCAGGAATAAAGATGTGCTTTACTTTATGCTGCCTGGTTTTTCATCCACTTCAGAGCTTCTTATCTTCAAAAGTTTGCTTATTTAACAACAGCAGAGCAAAACCTTGAATATATCAGTGCTAATATGTCACAAAAATTAATCTTTAGATGTGAAGTTACCAAAGGGTGCACCAAAAAGTCTAAATAAGGTCTTTAACCATGTATGTTTTTTTTTTTTTTTAACAAAATGATTTTGAATAAATTTAATCATTGTACAAATCTGTTTGCTGTGATAAAACTCCCCAACATCATGGGCAAATATCAAAATCTAAAAAAACCCACTGATGTTTACTAAATGTCCCACTCCCTTCTCATGTTCTCCGAGTTGGGTCGAACAGACACGACCCTTTCCGAACCCGACGGACGCTCCACTGCGGCTGCGTGAACCTTTTAGTGAGCAGAAAAGATTAAGGCTAGCTAACACGAAAATAGACGGTAAACTTCCAGAGCTGCTGGGCGTTCCTGTCTATAATACGCTGTAAACTAAAAATGGAAAGACGGTGACGTGGATAAGATCGTGTTCCGTGAAAGCCCTCGCTGTTTTCCGTGACTGCCGTTTCCATGATACAGTAAGTTAGCCAGAGCTACTTAGTTAGCTGACGATGTTAAAGGTAAATAGGACAGCGTCTCTGAGCTTCGCTATGCTATTCCCCCCCTCCTGTATGACAGCTGTCTTGTGCGCCGCAGCCGACGTTTTAACTTTAAAAGAAAGCACTTTTGACTCACCTGTGCGTGTGCTCCGCAGGTAAATACGGCTGCTTTTATTTTTCTATATTTTCTCGGATGGATTTCAGAGCCACATCACCAAACACTCCCGGAAACAAAACTTTCTCTGCTCTGATTGGACAGTCGGGATCTGTAAGAGACCGTCTACAAATTTAAAGGCGTCCACTCCCTTTTAGGGAGCATCTGTCTAAATACGTCAAGTTTTAAAGAAACGCAAAATAAACACTTTTACTACAAATACGAAGTATTGGATGTTCTAAATCTGGAACCATAAAGAGGATATTTTAATGATGGCAGGACATGACCAAAGAGTGAAAGTGATCATCAACCATGGGAAGCAGCTGGGGAGAAGTCTGCTGCTGCTGGCCCACTACACCACAGTGTTTGTGGTATTTGTTGGGCGCTTTGCACAGTGGTTGGTGGATGCTGTGAAGTGGACCAGCGTGTTTGCACGTTGCACCACATCAGCTTTTAACTTCATCTATCAACATCTGCACTGGGGGAAGAGGAGAAGCATCAATTCCGGTGCCAAAGAAATCTGCACGAGCTCTGATGTGGAGCCACAGTGACATAATGTCATAATGGCAAGACACTACAAAATAACACAAACTGAATCTGGATGAAAGCTGAATATGATGATGACTGAAGAAAGAAAATGAGGCCTTAATGAAGTCATAATTATTAACTGTTAACATTTATTTAATTGTATGTTTGGTTACATAATGTGCATTGTTGAAGAAAAGCTGCAAAATGTGTTAGTTTCTGTGTTGTTGCCAATTATTCATTTTATCTGACTGTTATGAAGGTGTGTCAGAGTATTTTCAGCTACAATGAAATACTTCCCAAACTATACTGCACTACAGGAGAGGATTGTTCTCCCTTAAACTAATAAAATAAGTTTGTGTTTCTATATACTTTTGTAAAAAAAAAACACTATTTACTTACCAGTTACACATCAACATTCTAATTTCTGTATTTTAAACTATTTGTTTTTGACCAGAAACAAATGGCACTCCCTGGATGTTATCCTAATGTCTGCATTTCACCATTCCTGGAATTTCACTTTTGCTTTATATTATGAACCAGTTTAAAGTTTATTTTCTATTGTTTTAATATTTTAAATGTTCATCCCAGTTGGATCGCACTGTGAATCAGTTTTTTTTGTAAGTCTTTTATGACCTGATGATCAAATCAAAGTCGTAGCTGCTGAATGCAGCATATTGTTATTTAATATTTAATGCTACTTAAAAGCACTTACCCATAAATGTTGTATACATTTTATGCTACTAATACTGAGATCAAATGGCTTCCTGGAGTGTTTTGATCCTATTTTCACTAACTCGATCTGTAAAGACTTTGTTGTGGTATTCAAATAAACGTCTTCACTAATCTTCAGTAATCTTGTTCATCTCCAGAATTAAATCAAAGCTGTAAACAACTTAAGCTTCAGAATCATTTGATTATTTTAAACTATTTTTTAAAATTTCAGTATGATAGCAGGGAAAATTGTATTTGTCAATATGTTTTAAATCCAAATTGAAATGTTTTAAGGGCTTCAACATCACAAATGACAAAAACATTAATTCAAGCAGCTGATATTCATGAACTTGTGATACATTTCAATAAATGTACAGTTTAGAGTGCATTTTATCAGATGTATAAACAATTTGACTTTAACAGAACACCAAATTAAAATAATTCATAACATTTTTTAACAAAATGGGTATTTTTGTGGGCCTCGAGTGTCTGCAGTAGCTTAAATTTTGATTTAAAACCAATGAAATCAAACAGCTTGCACAAAAAATGCTTAAAATCAATTTCATGGAGCATTTCTTAAATAAAGGATTGCATCATTTTAAAGCATCTATCAACTAATAGTGTGCAAAAATGAGGAATATGCACCTTGCAGAGAACCAGTATGTTTTACTGGGTCTAAACAAAAACTGCTGCACTTATATGTGGAACAATGTTTAAATCAGGGAGGACGCACGCTGGGTGTCCCCTGTCTGCAGGTGAGGGATGAAAGCGACATCATGCTTGTCAGCAGATCTCATGGTAAACACAGAACAGTCAGGATGCCCTTTTAATGGAGCAATTAAGCTGATTAACTTAACAAGTTTACATGGATTACGGCCAGCGATTATACCCAGTGAGAACATCAAAGGGGCGTGGAAGTACACAAAACTACAAAAGGCCTTGACCAGCTGGCACTCCCACCCTTAAAGGTCCCAGCATTGCGTGACTGTGAAGAGGGATAACCTCTACTTCACAGTAGACCAGCAGGGTCCATTTGCACCTTCAGCTCCTGGAGACATGGGTAACTCGACGGGGTGCACCGTAGACGACCTGCAGGCGGTGGAGATGCACCTGTGGTACAAGAAGTTCATGACGGAGTGCCCCTCTGGTCAGCTCACTCTGCACGAGTTCAAGCAATTCTTTGGGTTGAAGGGTCTGGATCCAGAGGCCAACGCCTACATAGAGCAGATGTTCCGAACGTTTGACATGAACAAGGTAAGATCAGTCAAATTCACAAAACTTGCACAGGAATTCTAGAGAGCGTTTTGCTCTAAGAGAGGTTGTTTTTTCAGTTTCACCTTGAAATGACCTTTATTTTGAAATATATTATTTCAAATGCAACTAAAAGGTGCATTTGTGATATTGTATACAGAATATGAGTAAATACTGCAGTTTTATTTATTCATTTGTAATATGTTGTTTAAAAAGTAAAGCAATAATAGAATAAAAACATTACATTTTATTGTTAATGTGCACTTTCATCTGTAAATTAAAGGCTAACTTGTCTTCGTTATTTATTTGTTGCAGTGAGGTTATTTTTAAGAGACATTTGTAACAAAAAGAAACATTTCATGATGTATGGAAAAAGCCACAGATTGAGGTTTGGTATTTTATGGTTGTCAGTTTTTGTTTCCATCTCCATAAGATGCAAAGAAAAAAGAAATGTTGAGCATTTCTATGAGGCTGTTTTCACGCAAAACCTTTAAAACTGCATTTCAAAAGGAACACATTTGGTCCTAATGGGTTAAAATCTGCTAAATAAATAAATAAATAAATAAATAAATAAATGTATGACAATTTGTGCATTTTTTTATTCAACACATTTTTTTGCAGCTATTTAAAGAGGAAATATTTTGAAATAAAAGTCCAGAAAATTATTATTTGCACATATACATATTTGCTCCACTAAATTTTGTGTCAACAAAACATTTTACGGCACAAACCAGTAAACAGTCCCAAGGTTTAAGGCAGTAAAAATGAATTGATCAATGGACAGTTTCAGCATCACAGCAGTTTGAAACAGAACAAAAATAACCTTCACTCAAACAAAGCAGCTCTTAAAACCCTTGCAGAGCCACAAACTCATGTCACAACTTTACAAGTTTAATTGGGAGCGTTTTTGAGTGAGTGACACGGTCATTGTAGGATTTCTGTTTCAGAATCTATATTTATTCTGTTTGCGAGCCAACAAAAGGCCGCTGTAATCTCTGTGCTCGATTGAACAAAGAGATTATCTCTAAGACGATGCTTTGATGCTGATTGTTGTGACACTGACAGTCCCTGGAGATAATCCTCTTGTCTTGGCTCAGGAAACAGCTGTGGGACAATATATCGGTGTGTTCATTAAAACTTTGATAGGCTGAAAATCATCAAATACCCAGCAGGTAGTTCTGCGTTCTAATCTGACGTTTGACACGGTTTTGACACGAGTTTTCGCTGCTTGTTCCTGCAGGATGGATACATAGATTTCATGGAGTATGTGGCCGCTCTGAGTCTGGTAATGCGAGGAAAGATGGAGCACAAGCTGCGCTGGTATTTCAAACTTTATGACGTGGACGGGAACGGCTGCATCGACCGACATGAGCTTCTGAACATCATCAAGGTAAAACATGTCACGCAGCTTTTTCAGAAGTTTTGTCCTCAATGCAAAAGCGAGCTGATTTGATCCGTTTCCTCCAGGCCATCCGTGCAATCAATGGGAACGACAGCCAGGAATCAACAGCGGAGGAATTCACAAACCGTGTCTTTGACAGGATTGATATAAACGGAGACGGTGAGTGTGTGGAAACTGGAGTGGGTGGACGATGTTTAGATATTTAATCCAGTCTGAAAATAAAAACAGAAAAGAAAATAAGTACTAGTTAAATACCAAACTGTTGACATATTTCCCTGTTTCTTTAAACAGGTGAGCTCTCTTTAGAGGAGTTTGTGGAGGGTGCTCGTAGTGACGAAGACTTCATGGAGGTGATGATGAAAAGTTTGGACCTTCGTCACATTGTAGCCATGATCCACAGCAGGAGGCACAGCGTTTAAGACCTGTTCATCCAACAACCTCATCCTCATTCAAAAATTTGACCCGAGCGCTTCAGTTCGCCGCCTCAAGCCAAAAAAGGGTCTTTTATAAAGTGAGATTTCTATTAAGATTGAGTCCACCTTAATGTGATGCCAGAGAACTGCAAACGCTGACATATCTTAAGTTAAATCTCTAAAAGGAGTGACACATATGCACTTTAAATGGGCTGACTCAGTCAACCCTGGCAGACTGGTCATTGTCCTTGTTTAATGATGGCGAGCTCTCCCAAGGCCACCCTGGCATGAAGGATGATGTCTGAGACAGACGCCCTGAGGGATAAGGCAGGGAGATAGTGGAGCAGAGTGGCAATTATATGCACTCAACTGCGCTCCGCAGATTCGTTTTATTTTCTGTATCAGAGTCTCTGCATCAAATTACTCAATCTCCGCTTACCCGCTCTTGCCTGTGGAGTTTAGAGGAGGAAACTATGACTCTGCAGAGTGTTTAGCATCCATGCTAATCTGATTAAATCAATGGGTGAAAAGCAGGTGCAGGTGAAGTCTACGGAGAGATTCGGGGAAGCGTGGAAATAACTCTTTAAAACTTTTTATACGTTTTACCATAATGAAGAGAAGCAAAAAGCAAAATAAAGGCTTGTTATTTTACAACATTTCTGTGTGGGTGAGCGCTTCGTTGGCTGGATTTTTGGCTTCTTTTTCTCCATCATCTTTGTTTGGTTTATGCTCATCTGTTGCCTTCAAGGGGAGGACTTTAGAATGTCTTTTATAATTCAGCTTTTGTTTATTTATACACTGAAAATAAACAATAAAATGCATAAAAACTCTAGACTTTGACTCCTTATTCAAAATTTCTGTATCGTTTTTACTGTATTTACTTAAAACTGAATGGTATAGCTCAACGTCAAGTACTCAAGGCCTGCAAAAGTTAGGCATTTCAGACCCTTATAAATCATGTTAGTTAAATTAAATTCAGGTAAAGAAATATTGGGAATCACTTATTTTCACAAGCCAACAATATTTTAAAGTCACCCCACTTTTGCAGAATTATCCTCCGACTGTAATCCAACAGGATAAAAACACATAAGAGATTAAAATTCTGCCCCTGAGCAAGGACAATGATTCATCTGCATGTTGCCAGAATCGTTCTGCATCAAGAAAAAACGTAGAGGGACTGCCGCCATCTTTGTTTGCATTATTTGAGTCATAACTCAAATATTTGAATGAATCTTTGTCATTATTATGATTATTATTGCTAAAAAATAATACATTTTATTTGTGGGCACCTTTCAAAGCACTCAAGGACACCTTACAGTAACTACCGTGATAAAATAAAAAATTATTTAACAATCATGTTCAATAAGAGTCTATGGGTATTTTATCTAAGTAGGCTAAAACCTTTAGGTTTTACAAAAAAAAAACTAAATAAAGTCAGGTTTTTATTTTGCACAAATGCAAAAATCCAAGATATTCTGAGCCTCAACAGGAGCTCGTTTATCAGCCACAAGGAGGCAGCATCATAATCAGATTAATTTTCCTCCACAGAACAGCAGTCTGAGCTGTTTATTCTGCCCAACACTTGTCCTCAAGTGTTCCTGCACAAATAAATCTCTTATCTTACCGTCACTGTGTGTCATCTCTCCCTCACGCACCGCAGGCTCACAGGAAGTCGTACAGATACTTCACTATATCAAAGTTCACAGTCCTGGAAAATAAATCGCACAAAGCACGCTCTCTGTAAGACGCTGTAAAAGGTCAGTTCCCTTGAATAATTCAGTCTCAGTCGTGTGATAACAGACACACACTCACTTGGATATGGCAGAAACGAAATCCAGAGAAACGGCACATTTGTACTTTGGGGCATCGAGCTGGTCGTCGTGGCTGACCTGAACCAGCAGCTGTAGGGTCACCAGAGAGGAGATCTAAACGGAGAAAGAACAGAACGATTCTCTGACTCTGGAACAGGCGGCTGACTCACCTTGATGCTTAAATACTTCAAGGCAGAAGCACTACTTTCCTAAAACCCATTTTATCCTCAGAACTCTAAATAGATCTATGGAAAACTTGTTTGTAACCTTGTGTTTTAATCTGAAACCAGTAAAACATCAAGAAACATTGAAGTGGATTTTAATGATATAATGTCACATATTAGCTGGGATAATGCAGGGAGACTATAGAGGTGAAGCAAGGCCTTTCACCCAGAGTTGAACTCCGTAAACAACGCTTCAGAACACCAGATGTTTCCATCAGAAAAGTGCAAAGTCATGATTCTAGGAAAGGCTGACCATTTAAGGCAGAGTTATGAAACTCATTCTGTTTTTCTACATTGACTTGGTGTGTGGGTGTGTGTGTATGTGTGTAAGGGTATCAGAGTAATAAAAAAGCCTGACGCTCTGAGTCGGGGGCTCTCTATGAAAAATGCTCTCAATCTGTGCTGCGCTTGTAGATACACTGTAAGGCTTAACTAAATATGTAAATAAATTACCTATAATTATTTTTATAAAAATACAGTCTCTCTGACTCATGTTTTGAACCCGGCATATATTTTTGCAACAACAACATCTTGTGTCCTTCTTCATTTCCTCATAATGTAAAAATCCACCTATAGAGGCTCAGTATTTTATGGTTGTCAGTTTGTTTCTATCTCCATCAGATGCAAAGAAATAAAACATTAAATCAGATGTTGAGCATTTCTAGGAGTCTGTTCTCAAAAATAAATTTTAAGTTGTATTTCTAAGGGTTAAATAAATGCAACAAGAACTGCTTAAGATCTATGATAATATGCACATTTTTTAAAACTCAGACAAATTTTTCAGATTATTATTTGCACATATACATTTTTTGCTCCACTAAATTTGGTGTCAATGTGATATTTTATATAATAATAAATATGGTCCCAGTAAACAGTCCAGACAATCATAAATATGCTACTCACACAAGTCCAATAAAGACACAAATAATCTAATAGGTTTAAAATTTAAATCAGGACAAAACACAGAGGCAAATCCTCACCATCTGACACATTCCATGACTAGTAAATTATGTAATAAAAAGACTGTTAAAATGTGGCTCCACTATCACATTAGTGAAAACTGACCTGGGAGAAGATGCTGGCAGTGGGGGCGACTCTGCTGTCCACAACGCTGTAAAAAATGGCGAGCAGGCGGTCCAGAGGGAAGGGCTTCGGCCCCAGAAGGTGGTTACTTGTCTAAAGAAGGCAAAATGTTTAAATGATATGTTAGATTGGACTTTAAATATAAAAGATTAAATGTAAACTAGGGTATGGTTAGGGCAATCACCTTCTCGTTTTTCTTCAAGAAGTTTGTTTTACGTATTTTACCATGATGCTGTGGGGCAGAAACAGAAAGAAATCTAAATTAAATTCAAGCAATCAATTTAGATATTTCATTTATATAAGAGATATTACAAAGATATTTTTCCAGGTATATAAATGTTAGTTTTACCTTCATAAAGAAGCGTTTATCTGTACGGGCAGGGTTGTAGGAAGCCAGATAGGCAGCAATCAGCAGGAACTTGGAGTAATAAGGAAGTTCAACATGAGTGTGAGCTGACAAACCTTTGAAGGAAGAAAATGAACGTGATAATTCAGCATCTTCACACACTTTTATTTATTGAATTCTCTTTCCCTTACGGGATAAAATAGAACGTCTGAATGAACATGTGGAGATCAGTGGATCATCATTGAGTGCAACAGAGTTTTAAGTGTGTTGGCACCTCTCAAAGCTTTGGTCTCTTGTTCCTCCATCTTCTGTATCTGTTCCCACTTAAGACTAAACAAAGAGAAAACACACAAGACAATACAATAAACCTTTAAACTGTTTTAATCTGTTTAAAATGCAAATAATCAGAGTTTATTCAACAGTAAAGAATTATAAAGGTCACACCTGGACACCTCTCGAAGATAAACTGTCTGCATGGCTTTTTTCAGATGAGGCTCGATGTTTTTCCACAGCTTGTGCGTGTCAGTCTCCTTCACTACAGAAATATTAAAATTATGTCCAGTTTACAGCAAAAATTAAAAAGATAAAATGTTTTTTGAGTGCAGATGCTCATGTTTTACCTTTTCCGGCTTCTAAAGGCTCACAGAACTTTGAAAAGTTGAGGGCCACCTAGTTGGGGGGAAGAAAGAGAAATAACTGATGCGTGAAACAAAAATAAAAGCTACACTGGTTTATGAGCGTTTGTGTTTCTGACCAGGTGTCGCAGCTCTCTGAGGTCCCGACAGACTGAGTAAAAGACTCCCAGCAGGATGTTGATGTAGGAGGAGTAAAACTCAGCTGAGTATGAAGGGTGTTTATCCTTGGACAAAATCTGTTTCAGCTCATCTAAAAAAAACACATGAAAAAGTTGACTTGCAGTACTGTCCAAAATGTATAAATTCCCTTATGTTTTTTATATCTTAAAGCATTTAGTTGAATCTACATAAACAACAAAGATAAAAGTTTAAAACTGTTCTTTTAAATTATGACTATTCAAAAGCAAAATATCTAAAAATGAGGGGGTTTTTATGTGCAGAATTACCACAGTGGTGCTTTGTAATAAAATACTGCTCTAAAGTTGCTGCCTGAGGTGTTAGAAGAAAATCACAGGTACAAATCTCACATTTTGCACATGCAGCATGTGTGTGTTATGGTGCAGTGTTGTGAGAGACTGATAATACCTTTACTGTAGTCTGGGAAATGGAGCAAAAGTGGCTCAAAGCAGCCAGTGTTTGGTCTGAATGTGTCCCAAACAATTTCACTGAGCAGGATGACGGTAACATTGTCCTCCACCTGAAAAACGCACGCAGTGACAAATATGTCTCATTAATGGGTTTACTTCACACGTCAGGGAGCGGACGTATTCATGGCTACAGAAATGTCCCTTTATTTGATTTATTACTTTTATATATTCATGTCCAACATGTTCTGAGGTTGATTTAGAGCTGAATGGATCAACTGATGGACAAAAAAAAAACTAGCATTTAGAAATCAAGCAATGTGTCAGGGTTTCAAATCAAATGTGATTTTTAATTAATTTTGAAAATATATATTTATATTTTGTTTACATTTATCTGACTGACAATATTGACAAGTAATTTCAGTTTTTGATTTAAAACATCAGAAAAAAGAAAACCAGTGCCTCGTTTTAAAATACGTGTTGGTATTTTAAGAAGAGAGTGCTATAATATTTGTTGTAAATGTTTACCATTAACAGGTTACCTGTGATAGACACATTTATTCTAGTAATCAAATCAAATTGTCTTTTTGAAAAAAATAAGAGCATAAATGAGGATGAAAAAAACATTAGAAATTAAATGAAACACTCAAAAATGCTGGTGTCTGATACATTTCATGGAGCGTTTTTCTAACTTGTCATGGGTGAAGGAAATTTCTTTAATGATGTCTGTTATGGAAATTTCTTATCAAAACGATGAGAGTTCAGTCTTAAAAATAATTTAAAAAAAAGCTTCATTACTCATTGTAATGAGGAAGACTGATCTCATCTGTGTCAGAGGAAAAATCCTGTCTTCTGACACACTCCAACTCCCTTTATAACCCCCCCCCCCCCCCCCCCCCCCCCCCCCCCAATACTCATTATAAAACTTCACCACCCCTTCAAACTCTGGGTCACACACACACACAACCAGGTGGGGTCAAATCTATCTCTTTTACCATCTACCGCCAGAGGGTGAAGTTGAGGGAGGAGGTAGCGACACCCTCATAAAAGACGGTCCCCTCATAAAGAGGGAAACATTTTGGGAAAACAGAACTCCACAGGACTTCACTCCAGGGATGATTAACAGATAACCACTGTCTTAACAGTCACATTTTGTTATTTAAATAATCACCAGAACACATCTTACTAAGAATAACTAACAGATCATCCTAAAATTCCACCACAGTTCCATAAAATGTCTCAGAGAGAAAAAAAAACAGTGAGCAAGCCTCATTCAAATAACCCACATGAACAGAATGCAGTCACTTTCATTTTAAGAACTAAACTTGTACTTTTGCTGCTGCTAGCACAAAATGACTAATGGCAAAAAACTGAAACTCTTACATGCAACAGTTATCAAGAACTGTGTAACTAGGTAAAATAAGAAAAGCATCTGTATGATCTGCATCAGTAGCACACACATTCTGTTCAGCTTGTTTATCTTGATGTGAAAACAATAACACACATTTAGGAAATGAAAAAACTTCATTCTTACATCATCCTTTATGTACTCATGATCCTACATCTTAATTATCACTTTAAAATGCCTTGTGGCAGCACTGAAGCAGAATCACAGCTTGTACAAGAAAAACAACCCTATCACTTGAGTCTTTAATTAAAATGCAGTGAGTGGCTGCCATCTTTCCTTCCTTCCAAACAGCATTATGAAAGAGCTCTCCACACGCAGCTCAAGGACATTTCTTACAAATAAAACTCTTCCAATTCCTCTTCATCATCAGCACAGTGGATCAACAACAAAGTGCCTCAGTTGATAAATACCACAAAGAGCATGTGTAGCAACTTCAGTCTTGCATGTGTTACACCACATGCACTTTCTCACCAGTTCCTGAAGACGGAGGAGAGCAGGAAGGAGATTGGCGTCAGCGACTCTCAGAAGTTCAGCTTTTTCCAATATCTGAAAAATACCCACACATTTCTATTTGGTTTATGTCATTATGTAGAAAACACTTTCAGCCAAACATACTAGCTTAAATCAACACCTTTTCTGGCTTAGAACGAACAAAGCTACACAATTTCTTCAGGCTGACGCGTCTGGGGCTTTGTTTTCCATTTGCATATGCATCACAACAAATCACATCATAAGTAACACAAAGATGCGTCATGGATTTAGTCTGCCAAGTGAAGAGTGGTTGAACATAAAGGGAACTGTACTCACAATGTATCGCGTCTGCTTGGAAGGGAACTGGGAGGATTGTTGCCTGTAGATGCGCACAAAGTCAGACAGGGAGGGACTGCGGGGGAGCAGCGAGGCCGCATCACAGCCAAAGAAGGACAGCAGCACTTGTTCAAACAGCAACGCAACAGAAACACACTCCACACAGCTGATTGTGGCATGAGGAAGCTGCAACGAGGGGGAGAAATAATAAAACTTTTATTTGTGTTGACCTGATTTCCTGCCTGATTGAAAATTATATATAATATTGGTATTTGGTTTAAAAAACATAAACAAACAGGGCAAAGTCAGGGAACTCAAATAAAAAAGTCAACATTGTTTCCTGTTAAAACTGAACCTTCCAGGAGTCAGTACTCTAGTTTTAAAAGTTTATACGAGCTGAAAGAGGAGAAGAGTCAAACTCTTTGAAATGGAAAAAGGCCAACACATGTTTAATAAGCACTTGTCCTTCAACTATCACTTGATAGAAAAAATTTTTATTCTGCTCATATATCCTGAATCGCATAACCTTCACTTAAACAAAAACACCATTTTTTTAAAGATACATAAAATAGACAGAAAATATCTCTCACCTCCAGTTCCTTCATTAAAACGTTTATCACATGACTCTTCCCTGAGGATCGATGACCGTAGATGAAGACTGATGGGTAGCAGTACTGCTGTGGCTGGAGGAACACACACAAATTACCACAACACACAACTTAAACACATAGTTAAGTGTTCCTCTTGAGATGTCTTCTCTTCAACTTTATACACAATCCTTCAAACCATAATATTAGCAGCTTGCAGCTGCTATGTCACAAACCTAAAACTGTAGTAATTATAGAACTGTAATTATTTTTTTAAATGTATTATATTTTTGCATTACTGTAATAAAAGTGTAATATTTTGCCATGGTTAAATACTGCTGACTAATGGTTGCAACAACACTTAAGCAAACATGAGTTATAAAATTAAGATTAAAAATAAAAGTATTAATTGCAAATCTTAGTATGACAATCAGTAACCCAAATTTTTGAATCAACATAGCCAAACCTTTGCTTCCATTAAAAGTACTATCAAAATCATTGTATTTGTCAAAGACAATGTAATTGTTTTTTCTCCTTACTCCTTTGTTTTTCCAAAGCAGCATAGATTTTCCTACTTTGATGAAAATCCTTTTGAATTCAAGTGTGTTTAAGGTGTTTCACAAAATATTATTATAAAAAGGTAGTGTTGACATCTTGAGAGGACTCCCTGTGACAGAAAAATCATAGAGCCCAAAAATAACAGTTAAATTATTCTAACCCTAATGCTTTTTTTGCAGGAGCTTCATCATCAGTGGGATAAATGAGTGTAGAATTTGATGCTGGAAGGCTGAAAAGTGACACTGCCCAAAAACATATTTCCGTAAGTTTAAAAGCTAGTCCTGCACAAACAACCAAATTACACTATCTAAATGCTAACAAACAATAACTTGCATTGCACAAAAAAAAAACAGTGGTCTTTGAGCATCATTAAACCTTTAATAGGCAAGTGACCCTATTTGATGTTTGTTGCTTTCAATTTTGATTTGCTAAACATCAAACTTTTACAAAATGTCAAAAAAATGAAACAAGTTACAAGATATTTTCAAGTAAAAGAACAAGAGTTTAAAAAATCAACGAAATGTTAAAATTAAAGTCTAAAAATTTTGAAAATTAAAGATCAACAAATTAAAAAGCTAAAATTGCAAATGTGTTTAATAAGTTAATGGGTAAAATTAAAAAACTGAATAACAAAATAAAAAAAAATGAATTTTAAGAAATAAAAAGTATGAACAATTGAAAAGTAATTTAAAAAGTAAACAAACTCAAAGCTCAAAAGTAAAAATGTATTTTTGTAAAAATTTCAGATTTTGTCTACAAATAAAATGTGATCAGATATAGTCACTTGCCCTATATAGAGGTTTGAGGCGCCATGCTTTAATAAAACTCTTAAATAATAAATATGCACTTGCTTAAAAATTTACAGACAAGAAATTCAAATGCCTGCAACATAGAAAACGCGTACACAGACACACTAACCGCTATCCAGGGTACAAACTAAGCAAAGTAAATTTATAATAATTTCTTCCTGTCCTTGTATTATCATACCTGTCCCATGAGAGACAGCAGCATCCCAGTCTGGACTCCTCTGCAGGGCAGCAGATCTGAGACCAGCTTCAGCCGTTCTTCATCATATCCTGTGTGCTGTAACAGCTCCGTCATCCTGCTCTTCTTACTCCCAAATATACCCGAACAGTTTAGTCCTTACAGAGTTCAGACTAACTCTACTACAGTATGGTTAGAACCATAACAATTAACCTTTACCTTGGGTTTCAGTAACTGAAAAATTCACGTTCACGAGGGCTGGATACGACGACGTGTTAAAAAAATGTGCCAAACGAGAAGTAACGTCGACAAGCTATCAACTGTGAACACAACAATAAGTTTTGAAACGCTAATTCCTTAAAACAAACTGGAAACTCAACCTTAAAAGAGGTGAAAATGCTATGAAAGCAAGAAACACCGACTGAAAATTCTCGCGCGCCTTCGAATTGCGTAGATACTGTCCTTCTTTAGCCAGCCAATCACAACAGAGCACAGAACTATGGGAAATGTAGTTTAAGGATGAAATGCTGATTACTGTAGATTACTGGTTTTGAAGTGAGAAATTTGGGTAGGAATTTTGGCAAATGTATGTCTACAACGTGAATCAGAAATGAAATTGGAAAATTATGATTTTATTATGAATTATTAGCAAAATTCAGATGTGCTTTTGGATTATTTGATGCTGGGAATATGATAAATACTTTCATACCTTATTATTTACAAAAATGAAGAGCAGAATGAAATTATTTCTTCAATTAGGAGTTTGGATTGTTTTTATAGAATTCCTCATTGGAAAAAAATATTTAATGAAAAACGTGATTAAACTGAACTCCATGAAAACAAACATGCATAATTAAAATTTGTTGATATTTTTTTCTCATAAATTTCGCGGATTTGTGATTTTCCTGCTCTTTTATTTCTGTATTTTTATTTTAAATCTTTGTGGCTGTTTAAGATTCCGCGCCTTACTGGAATGAAACGTCAGAATGGGATTAAGGGATGTGGGTTGGCCCTGTAATATCCACGGATATCCTCCAACTCTAATTCAATAGGATCTCAGCTGCGGACGGATCCATTCAGGGAGATCTCACACATTCATCCCCTGAGTAGGAGCCGCTTCTCTGATCAACCGGAGACGTTTCACTCAAAATAAGCGCAGATGGGGGATACATCTGCATACGGATTGCTGGTGCTCGCTATTTCTCGAAGCGCGCGTCTCGTTTCTGCAGACTGATGAATGAAAATCGGTGCGCAAAACAGAAATCTGAACCCGACCTTGCCACGGATGCGAGAGCGCGGTGATGCTGTGGGTGCAACTGTGAAGGGAGGAAATACAACCGAACCAGAAGAAGTTCTGCTGAATACCAGATGAGGCAGATGTTGGTTTGAGCCTCCTCCTCCTCCTCGTACAGACCAGAGGATATGGTCCCCGGGGCCCCCAGCACGACCACCACCATGCTCCCTGCCTCCGAGGCTGCCAAGATCTACCAAACCAACTACGTCCGGAACTCCAGGGCTATCGGCGTCCTGTGGGCCATCTTCACCATCCTGTTCGCCATCGTTACCGTGGTGTGTTTCATCCAGCCCTACTGGATCGGAGACGGTGTGGACACCCCGCAGGCGGGCTACTTCGGTCTGTTCCACTACTGCATCGGGAATGGACTAACCCGGGAGTTGACCTGTCAGGGCAGCTTCACAGAGTTCAGCAGCATCCCCTCCGGTGCGTTCAAGGCTGCCGCGGTCTTCATCGGCATGTCCATGGTTCTGGTTCTCACCTGCATCGGCTGCTTCGCGCTTTTCTTCTTCTGCAGCACCGGTACCGTGTACAAGATCTGCGGCTGGATGCAGCTGGCTGCAGGTAGGATGCTCTGACTGAAGTAGGAGTTTGTGGGAAGCTCCAGGGCTGAGTTCTGTTGCTCCCATTTCTATGGGAATCAAAAAACAACTGGCTAATTCCAATTTCCCCCTTTGCACGTTGCTTTAAAGCTTGAAATGTAAAGAAAAACATGCAATTTAATCTTGAATGCATTTAATTGTTAATCTGCTTCTAAATTTGGTATCCGAAGAGGCTTAAAATGGACAAATGTCTCCCAAATATTGGCCACTGAATTATAAATGTTTGTATATTGTAATTTAAAACCCTCTTTAAGAGCTTAGAAAGCAGCTTTCTGATTGCGTATAAGAATGAGTAAAACCTGAGTTAACAGCTGATTTTAAACACAAAAATGCATTTTCACTTTGCTTGTCACATTATTTTGAGTTGCACACAAACTTTCCTCCTCAGTCATTTTTATGCCAACATCAGTTTGAGTTTAAACAAAGAGCTGTTACTAAAACTCAAATCTTCTTCCACATAAGCCAAGAAATATCCAAAACAAATAAGAGCTTACATTATAAATACCTTGAAATTTAAATTTGAAATATGCATTTGTTTCTTTTGCACATTAGACAATAACATTTTTCTGTACATTGCTCAGCAAAACACATTTTAAGGAGACCTGCAGTTCAGACTGAACAGCTTTCCCCTACAAATGTTTTCTAGGTGATTTTTGAAATATTAAACCACATCACTTTCACCAAAAACTAATGAGCACAGCTCTGTTGAGATATTAGCTAATTCATTCTGTACAAATAAATAAACTATAAATAATAATTTCCACCTTTGTTGCATGTCAATTATTAAAACTTTAGTAAAAGTTTTTTTTAGGTATTAACCTTTTTAGTCTTTAGTCTCTCTCTAATGCCAAGTGAGTCACATTTAATATACATAGTTCAAAGTTTCTAAATAACTTCCTTCTTAACAGGATTAGTACTTCCTCATAAACCTGTATCAAATTCTATTTCACCCTCTGGTGGTAGATCGAGGTACTGCAGGTGACAAGTACAAATCTTATTTAATTTGTTGAATAGCTCTGATAGTTTATTAAATAATAGTTTTGCCATTAGACAAAACAGAGTTCATTTTAAAATAAACTTTTCTATCATTTAAAGCGGCTCTCTGGAGCATTTTTCTCTGTATCAAAGTTTTCTAAATGTTTTAAATATTTCAGGTCTAAACTATGATCTGTGGGTTGAGTTCCACAACATCTGTCATTCTGACGAAGACCCTCCTTCCTCCTAGAGACCCCTTTCCATTATTTCTTGCCGCCGACATTTTTTAGCCAATGAAATTCAAATGTCTGCATTCTCTCAACATGCACGCGCATCGACCAAACCTGTACCAGTAGGGGGCGCTGTCGTACAGGACGCTCCGTGTGTTTCTCTGTTTGTGTCTCAGCCTCACGGCTTATTTCTACAAAAAACCTACCCATTCTCCAGCTAAAGGCGAATTTATTTTTATTTTTAAACCTTTCACCTCACAGAATGGCAAGGCTTGACAGGATTACGGGTTTATTTTGGTCAGAAAGTTCATCCAGGGCCGAGTCAAGATCAGCTTCAGAGTCCAGCAGCAGCTCGGTGCTAACAGAGCTAATATCAGAAGCAGCAGGGACAGAGAGGGCTCATCAGACCCTCGTAGTGATGGAATAAGAGTTGTGAACTGTGAGTGATTAAACCCTACACACTGAGCTGTACAGCTTATGCCCAAAGTATATGCTCCGTGTGCACGCGCGCACACGCGACCGGACGCGCGTGTCGAGATGTTTTGAGGAGGAGCCTTTGGACGCTAGATTCAAAAACTGCTCTCCTGATGAAATCCTCCAGAATGCGGCTTTAATTAATTAGGCTTCACAGTTAACATCTGTAGACCTCCAACTCTTGTTTGACAGATGACCTCACATTTGACTCTAAAGTACTTTGATGTGCAGAGGAGTGCAGGATCATCTTCGTGACTTCAAGAGTCCTAAACCCAAATCCTACTCCTCCATCACCATGCCGACAGCTGCTGTGTTTGTGCTGTTGCTTTCCTTGGAATGTGCTGCTGAGCATTTTGGCCAAACATCTCCACTTTTGTCTCATTTGTCCAAAGAAGATTATTCCTAACTTTAACCAGAGGCGCTTTAAAATGAATCATTTGTTGGGTTATTTTTTTAAATTGTTTTTACATTGTCTTTTAATACTTCCTTCCTGACGGTATCTCTAAGGCAAAACAGTAACTAAAAGACTGAAAAGGCAATGCACGCACTTTACGTTGGTGTCTCTCAAGTCGTCCCTCAACAGGCATCACTCGGTCCAAATGCATCCTTCAGATGCGAGCACATCACCCCCATTCAGTCCTCTCTTCATTGGCTGCATGTCCATTTTTAAAAAGTTCTCAAACTCTTATATCTCAGATTTATTGAGTTTTTGTGTCAGTGGTAACTCCTTGAGGTTTTTGTCCCATTTCTTTTTGAACATTGGGGTGACTGGGCTTTCTTGGTTGCAGCACCCCGACTCTGGAACCAGCTTCCACAGGATTTACCTTTAATCACTGATCTAGGCCTTTTTAAATCCAATCTTAAGACTATTTTTATTCAGGAAGGCTTTTAATACTCAGCAGCATGATGACTTTTATTACAGCTCTCCAATTTATTTGTTCTCGTGCTTTTTTTTTTTTTAAATAAATAGTACACTTATACTTAGTACAGTATAAGGCTAATTGACCAATTGGCATTTTACAATGAACTTTAATAAAACTGAATACCGTAGTATTGGCCTGAATCTGGACCTGAAATGCTTTGAATTTGTTTGAGATGACGTGTGAACTAGTGCTTTATAAATGAACTAAAATTGAATAATGGCATCAATAAGTTTTAAAACTTAAACATTTCTTGAACTTTTTGTTTGACGTGATCAGGTAGATCTAACAGGAGGGGGCCCTGAAAAAAGCTAAAGAGCAGTAAATGTACTTCTCTATAATGCCACGTCTTCCTTTCATTTTCAAACTTTGAGTAGATTTCACTTCATAATTGCAATAATTACTAACACGAATGTAAACAATATCATGCAGCCTCCTATAGAAGAAGACTTTATATCCAGTACTAACGTAGCCAAACTTCCTGTTGAAGACCTGTAACTGAACTTTGATGTGTAAAATTAAGTCTTTGATGTTTGTGAATGTATATTAGCTTGCATCTGAATGAGCAAATAGAAATAATTATATGTAGAAATTATAAACAAAGTCAGTGGAATCCTCAAAAGTGATGAAAACAATAACTATAGATAGAAAACAAGTGCTAATATGTAAATGTTGGGGTTTAATTTGAATCAGACAAGAGATCTGGCTTCTTTTTGTTTGTGTTACACATCCAAAAATGAAAGAAAAAAGATGATTTGAAGCACGATCTCGGTCTCAGAATGACTTGAGTGTATAAATAATCCCTCAGCATTGTTCTATGCACCTTCAGTCGCTGCAAAATAAAATGGTTGTGCTCAGATGGGAATTAAATGTCATATTCAATAACAATCTTGTTAAAAAAGAGAGAATGCATTTCTGCTTTTGTGTATTGAAGCGTACTTTCAGGGGGGAA
The DNA here is from genome assembly GCA_006937965.1 of Callopanchax toddi. Classification (NCBI taxonomy): domain Eukaryota; kingdom Metazoa; phylum Chordata; class Actinopteri; order Cyprinodontiformes; family Nothobranchiidae; genus Callopanchax; species Callopanchax toddi. Next base: position 3,436,585 of record SSNR01000021.1, on the reverse strand, counting down.
GTGTGCTGACCACCAGGCTGCATGATAAATAAACTGCTGTGATGGAGTGGAGGAGACCTGTCCCTGCATCCCGCCTCCTGGCAGCTGGATTAGACTTCAACCCTCAGTGACCCTGAGCAGCACAACATAAAAAATAGATTAATGATTAGGAGAAAAAAAAGATTAGCCGCACCACTGATTGCTTTTTACAATGTTTATTTCATAAAAAACTTCCGTCATAAAAAGTATCCTGCTTGTGTGAAGCAGAAGCAGCTGCGGCTTTGATTGTCTTCAATAGAAAAGCAGAATGAGTTCAATCACAATGCAGTCTTAATGAGCAGCAATTTGTTTCACTGCAGTGTTTTAGCAGCTGATCAAAGCTGCTCCTGTTCCTGTGAGTCACATGTCGGCTCTCTGCAGCTTCCCTGCTTGAGATCGTCAGGTTTTAAATTCGAATTCATGATTATATCACAGCTAATTAATTGCATGGTCTATAAAATGTTAGAAAACACTTTGACAACTTCTAAAAGCACAGTGATTATTTTCAGAATTGTTTATCTGATTGTTGAAAACTGTATATTGAGAAAACTGCAACATATTTTTAATGAGTTGCACCTTCAAAAGTGATTTAAATCATTAGCTAAAAACACTAAACAGAACTACTTGAGTAAATAAAACAAAAGTAACTCAAAAATACGTTTTCAGAGAACAAACTGCTGAAGCTGTGAAACAATTCCAATCAATTATTACCTGATTTTTAGCTTTTCAGAGCCTTATTTCAACTTTAGGCTCATCATTTAAGTGTCTGACTCATAACTCTCCAGTTTTAGTTCACTCAGTCATTTTCCATCACAGCAGGAAATTGTTTTTGGAGAAAAAGCTCTTAAAAAGAACACATACCAAGTGCTGAACACCAAACAAACACTTAACAAGTAACTGGTAAACACTTCCCAGCTAAAAACCAACCATCCCCTCAGACACAAATAACAAAAACACATAGAAATTATTTACTAAAAGTACTTATTTAGTAACATGCTCAGTGTTCTTTAGCACTTTACCCAAAGCATATCCAACTGTTACAGCGCTTGTTTTGTCAAAATGACTGAGTGCCCTGCTTTGACGGAGCAGATTTACTTAAGGACAAGAAGAGTGTGAGGTAGTCCTCCTGTTGCATAGTTAACTTTATTTAATTTGTCACACGATAGACAGTATCTGCTTGGGCAACGGAGTAAACAGACAGAGAAAATACAAATAACAAATCAACCAACCCCCTCCCAAAAAATTACTAAATGAGTGAGTGTGGCAAGGGGAATAACAATAATAATAGGAACAACTGATGCTGGACAAAAACATAGCTGAAATTACAAAAAAAAAAAGGACAAATATATCAAAAACTGTGTGCATATTTCACACAGATCTAGAATAGTGCTGCACAGGGTGGCCTGTTTGGTACAGTCTCAGTTTCTTTTTCTTCTTTTTTTGGTGGGGGTTCATTGTTTTTGAACCGAAGGCATTGCTTTGAGTGGTTTTGTTCTTCCTGGTTTGGATGCTGTGATGCTTCGAGGATTTTTTTGTTTTTATTTTCTACTTTTCAGTCACTTTGTTATGATGCATAACCAATGCAACAACAAGACTTGTTTACAGGAGGGAGCAGATATTTGACATCTCAAATGATAACCGAACTTTTACCTAAAATTCCTGGTGAGTCATAGAGGAGAAGACGTGGCTGTAGAGCAGGAGCAAAGAGAGAGGGGAGGAAGCTTTAACAAATTCTATCGATCATAATGGAAAATGTGAGAAAAAATTTTTTTCTGACACACTTGGTCAAGTTAGAGATACAATATTAAATTGTTGTAGTTTTACTTAACATAAAATATTAGTAAAATATAATTCTAACACAAAAAAAAATCAAAATGATAATAAAATGACAGTGAGGATTAGTACTGAGTGGTGGAAATAAACTCAAACACAGCAGGATGAGTCATTCTCACTGGTGATTTTGTGCTGTAAAAAATTTCACTTAATAGACCATTTCTGTCCAGCACTGAAGAAAAAAAAAGTCAAATTCAAAGAAAAATACATATTTATGTCAAAATATTTGGAGTCACTGATGAATTCTGAGAAGAGGATGAAGCTCCTGTAAAATTCACTAAGAAACTCTGGAAGCATTCGGCTCTGCAGCATCACTCGACAAGGGACGAAACCTCATTTTTGTCAGGCTTCCTCATTACTGTTTTAAACCCATGTGACAATGCTGCAAGAGATTCACAAAAATGATGTGAATCTCTGGGTGGGTTTAGCTTCACTGCAACTACAAATATTGTGGATAAAACTTGAGTTTCATCCCTCTATAGTCTTGAATCAATGCCAAGATGTGTTAGAGGTAAAAACTTTACTAAATATTTGTAGGTATTTGTAGATGGTTCTTTGGAGAGGATCAAGCAACTGCTTTTTTGTGTGGAATTGCAGAAGCAGAAACATTAATGTCCAACAACCTGGATGGTCTCCTATAGCCTGATGGCCATCTGGATCTCAACCAGTGTTACATCTAAAAAGCTTTGGCATGAGACGCAGTTTTCAGCAGCTGTAAACCCATAAAAAGGCATGGGATCAGAGGTGGGTCACTCAAAGTGCTGCTGAAGTGTCTCCAACACTCTGTCCATTTCCTGGTAGCTTGAACATCAGCTCTCTGTGCAGTAAATGGCTCCCCTCGTGGTGCTCTCTGCCCACTAAGTGGTCCTCAAGAGGGGGGGAGCTGGCACTTTGAGCCAGCAATAAAAGCTCCATTTGGTAGCTGGAGGTTATCGATCCAACGCTGCTTTCCAGAATAACAGGAAGCAGTGCGGTAACTGGGCCCAGCTGCTCCTGCCTGGACTTTTTCATGCCACAAACTGTTCAGTCATGTTTTCCTGTTAAGCTGTGAGTGAAAGGAGAACTTGTTTCATGTTTGATGCATGATGAGACTGTTTGAAGCAGCGCCTGACTGACTGATGTTATTATGTAGATGCTCGACGTGGCGTGCAGTATTCAAATGTGCACCTCTTTGGAGAGATGTCAGGAGCAACTGGGCCTATCACCATCACGCCGTCTCTGAGAAACTAGACAGATATACTCCATCACGCTGCGTCTGAGGAGGAGGAACATGAACGACGATATCGAGCCTAAGAGATGAAAACCTCACACTAAGATCCTGTATTGAGGTTATTTTTATAGGATAATCTACAAGCTTTTGTAATCTGAACTTTAATTTGGTCTTTGTTTCACATAAATGGCTATCATTTAACTTTTTTAAAATCTATAACGTTAACTTATATTCATAATTTAAGACAACATGTTTGCTAACAAAAACAATTCAAATGATTAAACTCTTAAATCTTTATTACCCAATATCAAATTAAGATTAATTGAAGATTTCTGGGAAAATGAGGAACATATTTTATTGAAACTTGAAACCTACCCAATTAACAGCTTAAAGTTTAGTTCAAATGGAATAACACAGGACTTTGCTTGCACTGGAGAAATTGCACATTTAAATCGAGTTCTTAAGCATCAACAATACTCTTAATTACCGCTGAGATGGCGTAGTTTTAAAATTTTGCTACTTTAACAGCATTTTAGCATTTCAATATTTTGATTTGCTGCAAGTTTATCCAACAGTTTGAGGTTTTCATCTGCGTAAAAAACTAAAACCATACTCGCATTATGGACCAGATTCACTGCAGTTCTCCTCCTAAACAGCAGGTGTTTCTACAGAAAAAAACACACTAATATAAACCATTTAGAACGTACCTTTTTCACACACAAAATCACAGTTTTAACCAATTTGGATTACATTTAAATATTTGTAAAGCTAATTTAAGGCTAGCAAGTTGCACCGTCTTTGGTTTTGTTACAAAAACTGAAACAAACGGTCACCAGAAACATCATAAGATCAATAAAACAGGGATGAACTTCACTTAAACTCTTCACAGTGGATAAGGAAGATGAACTCTTATAATTTAATACATAGCTCTTAATGTCATGTGGTGTACCACAGGGTTCTGCTTTGGAGACTCTTATTTATTTTGGCAATTATGAAGTGTGTTTGTGTGTAAATATTTACCATTTTACCCATTGTCTATAGCTATCTGAACAATCTCTGTTTGGAGAAATAGAGCTGACCTCATTCAGGATTGATGAGCTAACGACTAGTTCGAGCATAATCAAGACCAAAGGCTGCCATCTTAAATCAGCTCTTATCTCCTAAAGCTCACAGTTTTATGCACCATTATTTTATAAATCTTTACACTGCCATAAATTTTACATTATACAGTTATTTTTTTAAAATTTTATTAAGAAATTTCTATTGAACCTGACCCCTGGATGCACCAAAAGAGCTACATTTAGCTAATAGTAGGGATATTCATACTTGTAAATAATCACAGAACCACATAAAATAATGTAAAAAAATAGCAGCAATGTAAAGATTTATATAATAATGCCACACAAAGAAGACTGAAGCTTAAACATAATATGAATTTTGGCAGCACCTAAACTAGCCTAGCCTAGCCATTTCTTTGAGCTGAGGCCATTCAGGAAGCTCTATATGATAATTATTTATAACTTGTACACACTTCAAAATAGGCCTTTAATGTTCAACACAACCCATTTTAATCTAACATGTATAGGTTAAACAATGTGTCCAGATTCAAAACTTTCACATGTGGAATATGGTTTTAGGAAAAGGCACAATGACTAAATATCTCAAATTTAACACTAAAAATGACCTAATGCTTTAATTTGTGACTGATGGAAATAATTGGCAGATAGTTAAAAACACAAAAAATTATGAATAAGAAGCATCAATGTGAGATTTATACGTCTGTTGAAGGTCCAAATTAAAGCAGAGTGCTAATGACATCAGCTCATTTATCCTCTCAAAGGTATAACGAGGAACAGGAAGAGTCTGAGAGGCTTTACCATGATGTCATACGTGAGACGCACACAGTGAAGCGGCCAACATCAAGTCAGGTGTTCTCGTCCTCCTCTCTGCTCAGCTGCTTCATCTGGACTGCCCGTCACACAGCTGGAAGACGAAATAACTCAGAGAGGTCACGGCTCGTAGACAGCGGTCACACAAAGTTAAAAAAAAACACTACAGATAAATAAACAAAAAGATAAACAAGTCTGCTGTAAATCAAAGCTATAGAGGACTCAATCTGAGCCTGCGGATTAAGAAAGTAGATCACCTCCTTCAGCCGATGAGGATCTTAAAGGGACAGTGACAAATATAAAACCACTCGCATTTAAACAACAATTAGAAGACATTTAGCTGCACATATTCCTGGTCTTTCTGGTGGTTTTTCTGCAACACAGCAGCCTACATAATATTAACAGATTTTCAGCTCATGTTATGTCACTTTTTCTGGAGTCCTTCACACTTCTGTTAGACTAACAGAAACATTAGTGGACCTACTGAACATGAGGTGTTGAGCAGCTGATTTTGTGTTAGATAGGATGCATGTTTATTTGCATATACATCGGGGGAAGTGAGAGCCAAGTGTTTAGTCAAGGCACTTGTTGATTCCATGTGCAAAAAACAGGCCAATTTTAGTATCAGACGGCCTCCTCAAAGACTGTTCTGATTCTAACAACCTCAAAGAATACATTCAAATAAATGTACTGTTAAACCGGATGAACTCTATAAATTATAAGAGAAAAATATCTTTAAATGTCTTCTTATAAATAAAGTTTTATCCTGAAGTACTCTTTCATAGGCTGAGGAAATAATTAATAAATTTAAAACAGGAAATAGAGGTTTCTAAAAAAGTATACATGGGAATTGATTTGTTTATTTCTCACTCTACAGCACAAATTTTCACCTGCACAAAACATTACTACTGCAATATAACTTTAAATTTTAATAAAAATTAAATCTATTTACCAGCACCGCTTAAAGAAAATCAAGACAAAGAGAGAAAAATCAAGCCTCCAGCACTGTGAAGGTTACACCGTTTTGAGCCATTTACGGCAGCGTTAATGAAGAACTCGCCCTCCCAAGGCTATGATGAGTTTGCCGTTAGAAATTAGTCGAGGTGTGATGGACAGATGGAGCTGCAGGAGTGACTGGAGCTCGTCTGAGGTGAAGCTGGACTGGTGTGTCTGATTGGGGAACCGTCAGGTGTTTAGAGCCTTAACTGTGACTGACAGTTCTGATTGCAGAGTAGTTAGGATGTGGAATGAACAGAGAGAGAGATAATGTGAGACGGAAAGAGATTCATGAGTCTGTCAGGGTTTACAACCAGATAAAAATGACACCCGAAGACTTTTATCTCCAAAAGCCTGTTGGATTATAATTATGCTTCAGAAGATATCTGCTTGGGTTAAATTACAAGCAATGACCTGATCATTTACTGCAAAAAACATAAACAGAACATAAAACAGTAGGTTAAGGTCACTGGTGTAAAATAAATGCACTGATTTGTGTGCGTTTTGCAAATAAATAGCGTTGTTTTCAACCAATTTTATGGCTTTTGTTATTTAGAAAAGGCAACAAAATGTTCTCTTTCAAAATAGATAAATAAAATTTAAATATTAGAAAATTCTGCTCATTGCTACTACACCCTGTTCTGAATTATTATGCAAATTTTATCTAAGTGTCACAAAGATCAGATATTTTGGTTTTCAATTAAACTCATAGAAGGCAGTGTGTCTCAGGGCTCTTTGGATCACTGAAATCAATTTTAGACACCTGAGATAATTAGTTTATCAGGTGTGGCCAATTAAAGGATATCCTCTTAAAAAGGACGTTCCACATTATTAATCAGACCACAGTTAGCAAACAATATGGGGAAGAAAAATGATCTCTGCTGCCCAAAGGAGTGAAATAGTTCAATGCCTTGGACGAGTAGATAGTTCACACAAACTTAAACGTGATCATCGCACTATTAAGAGATTTGTGGCTGATTCAGAGCACTGACCGGTTCTTGCAGATAAAAGCACCTTGAGGAAGATTTCTGCCAGATCCATGCATCGGATCAAGAGAGCAGCTGCTAAAACGCCATTACCTAGCAGCAAACAGATATTTGAAGCTGCTGGTGTCTCTGGAGCCTCATGGACATAAAGGTGTAGAGTCCTCCAGACTGTGCATAAACCTTCTATTCGACCACTAACCAATGCTGACAAGCAGAAATAGCTGCACTGGGCAGAGAAATACATGACGACTAATTATCAAACAGTCCTGTTTACTGATGAGTGCCGTGCAACCCTGGATGGTCCAGATGGATGGAGTAGTGGATGGTTGGTGGACGGCCACCGTGTTTTGAACCTGAATCATAGGCAGAGAGCTGGTCGGCCCCTTTAGGGTACCCGAAGCTGCAAAGATGACCTCTGCAACATATGTGGAGTTTCTGACTGAACACTTCCTTCACCGGTACTGTAGGAAGAACTATGCTTTCCGTATTAAAGTCATCTTCATGCATGACAATGCACCATCTCATGCTGCAAAGAATACCTCTGCTGCATCAATAGCTGCTGTGGGATAAAAGGAGAGAAAGTCATGGTGTGGCCTCCATCCTCCCCTGACCTCAATCCTACTGAGAACCTTTGGAGCCTCAAGCAAAAGATCTATGAAGGTGGGAGGCAGTTTACATCCAAACAGCAGCTCTGGAGGCTATTCTGACATCTTGCAAACAAATTCAAGCAGAAGCTGTCCAAAAACTCACAAGTTCAATGGATGCAAGACTTGTGAAGCTGCTATCAAATAAGAGAGATGTTAAAATGTAATGTGACCTGTTAAAATGTTTAAAAAGTTCAAATGTTGTTAAAAGTTTGACTGAAATAGCTTTTGATTTGAGTAAATCTGCTACAAACACAAAAAATGACAATTTTCTGTTCTTTACAACCTATAAAGTGCTTTGAAACTTACTGTGCTTAATAATTTGGAACAGATTTTTATTTTAAAAAAATACTGTTATCATTAGGAGGTTTGTTCAATAACATTTGAATTGTACTTTTAATTTAACAGATGATAACATGAAAATTATGCTGACTGTTATTTCCATCAATTATTTAGGTAAATTAAAAAATATAATTTGCATAATAATGTGGAGCGCGGTCTGTAGATGACTTATTTACTAGTTTCAGATGTGCAGCGATTTTAAAATTATATTCTAACCTTAAGATGATTTACATGCACCACATTTATCTCCTAATAAAACTGAATTAATTTCAGGCAATAAGGATTTGTAAAAATTTGATGAAATCTTTTAAATCAAAAATAAATTGAGGCATAATTTGATTTAACGCATCATAAATTAGATTTTGTGAATTTCTTTTAGACTGACGCAAAACTCTCAAAATAGCACTTGATAATAGTTATGTGACAAAATGTAGAAAATAAAGCATAAGAAACAAGTATTTATATTAAGACGCATCTGAACACTCTGCTTCAGTGGAACTATGGTAAACGTAAAATCTACTCGGTTAAGATTCACCCTGAATAAGATTTTAATCATCAAATCTGAGCCAAGAAATAATGATGCTCAATTTTTCACAGATTATTAAGACAGATGAAGCTCTGAATGGAGCAGATGGAGAAAGGCTCCATTCTGGTGTGGGCTGCTCTGATTTAAAAATTTATTTTAAAATCAACCAGATTATGGAAGGAATGTTCTCCAAGAAGTAGTCCGGTGTTTATCTCTTAACTACTCAGGCAAAAGAAATATAGAAAATCTGATCATCTGGGGTGGTTTTGTAAGAAATCCACCTGAATTTTTGCAAACCACTTGGCTAGAAAGCAAAAAACATGAAAGTTAATTAAGTAAAAACTTTCTTCTCACCATCACCTGACTTGAATCTATTAGAAACTTTCAGGTCTTGTGTAAATGTGACATTTAAAGTAAGGAAAGACAATAAACCTCTTTAAATGCAGTTCTTTCACCGCATTGTTAGAAAAGGGTAGTTTATTCATTCTAAAGGCCAAAAATGTCATTATATTGGTCTTTTATAATTAGTATTTGTAATACAAATTGTTTTTGTAGCCTCCTTATTATTCTGTACGCCAATATTTCCCCAGAGAAATATAAAATTCCTATTTTACTTTATTAAACACGAGTCCAGAGTTTAATACATTTAGGTTGTTTGGATTAAACAAGTATTGCATAAAAATTGCTAAATGATGGCTGTTTTCTGACACTTTTAACTTGCATTATCACTAAAATGTGTTATTTATTTCAAATGATTGGCTGCAGAATAAAAGAGGGTGTACTAAAACGAGAAGCCGCAGGGCTGCTGGCATTTCCCACAGCTGCTTTACCCTTTAAAACTGCAGAAGATGATGGTATGGTGACCAATCACCAGACAGGAGAAGCTGGAGGCAACGCTGATGGGGCGATAACGAGGTCTTTCTAGGTTTTTTCCTGCAGGATGTTGAAGTTACGTGGCTTCATAATGCTCCTAATCAGGACCTAGTTATTGAGCAGCAGGAGATTTAGAGGAAAATAAGAGGATGAGAAGAGGAAGAGGAGCGATGACTTCCCTGCGTGTTGGTAAACAGTGCAGACAGACAGTGATTGTGTGTTTGAAACAAGACAAAAGCATGCACGTGGGTGGATTTCTGACCATTCAAGCAGGAGTAAACAATCATCAGTGTTGCAAAAGCAAATGTTCTCCATCTGCTGTTGTATTATCCTATTGTGTGATGCATCCCTGAGGGAGTGTCACTAAATAGCTTGGCTGCTGCCCACTGCAGGAGATGAGTGACAAATCCACCAGAAGGGGAAAGTGATAATCTCACGGAGCAGGAAGCTGTCCCAGAGGAGAGGATTTTAAAAGTTTTGTGCAAATCTACAGAAAAGCTTTTTGATTCTAAAGTTTCTTGAGAAAGTGGTTCTCTGTGTGATAAATATAATTCACGTCTTTTAACGAGCATTTTCTAAAACTCATCTATCTCATCGTCCTGAACAAACTCCACTCTGTCAACCACAGCTCGACTTTTCTTATTACGTAATTGAAAACGCTGTTTGAGAATGAATACGGGAAATTTTGGGGGGATCTCAACAGAAGCTAACAAAATATCACACCAACATAAATTATCCTATCCTCTTCCAGCAAATCTGACACAGAGAAAATGTTAGAATGCTTAGAAATATCACTGTGTTTTCCTGTCAAACAGATCTGCTGTGAAATGGGTTTTCAGATCACAATTTATGCAAATCCAACAGATTCCTGAAAATCAGCGAAGCTTCTCCTGGTGGATTCTAAAGCACAGCTCTAAAGTCTTCCACGCCTCATTAGGATATGATTATCCCGTCTCCCCAGGAGTAATGTAATTAGTGTAACCAGGATGAAGGTGGATGGGTGGAGCATGGAGAGGCTGATTCTAGGTCTGCCCTGCTGCCCCAACGTCGACCGCTCAAGCTTAAAGACCTACATACTTAATCCTGAACCTGTCAACCTCTTCTCCTCGTACACCAGCGACTCGTTCTAACCTCAGATGACTGGGAACTTCAGCAAAAGTTTCCTGCTAGCACGAACAAGACGGAGCTTTGAGGCTCGCCTTGCTTCTATTGGACGTGACAGGCTGAATGTGAGGAAAGAGACCCAGAATAAACATTATGACGAATCTGATGTCACATGACTTGATTGCCTCTCGATCTCAGGCCCGTTTCCACTCTCGGCTCAGACATTCTGGACATCACAGCCAAGTCGAATGACCTTGCAAATTAAACGCTGCTACTGTTGTTGACACTGATCCTTTGCTATGGCCACTTGAGTAATATGAATTATGCATCAAAACGACTTGTTTGTGAATAAATCTGAGGGCCCTGGAGGCAGCATGTCATGTTTGTGGTGCAGCACTTTTTCTTTTTAAAAAACTTCTTGCAGATGGCAGCATTAACCACTCTCTCGAAGGTTTAAGAAATAAATCTTTAAATTCACAAACACCAACCTGAAAGCGTGCAGCAGAAACACTCAGCTGCTCTTCTCCCTCCTCTTTCTTCTCTTCCCCGGCTGTTTGTTTTAATATTTGGTCTGAAGCGAGCTCATCCCTCCCCAGCTTCATAATTATGAGATCAAGCAAGTTGAATTTCACTTAATTAGGACCTGAGGGCGAAAGGAGAAGAAAGTTACTTCACATTATTAATCCCTTCCCATGAAGGCAGCGGGATGGCATTGTGTTAGAAAAGGATAAAAATATAAACAGATGGGGTTTATTTACAACCATATCATATCTGTGAGAAAATATTTAACATGCTGGAGCATAAAACTAAAATCACGCCAGGTCAGGCACCAAATGCAATTTATATTATAAGAGGTCTACTGCTGCAGCATAATCAACTCCTCCTGCAGTAGATTTACTGACATGATGCAGAGTTAATGTAAAAAATGAGCCATAAAGAACAGCGATTACTTTCTTCAGGTATTTATCATTTGTTATTATTTAACAGCACTCTATTTTTTAATCAAACATACAGAAATCCAATTTCCTGCACTTAAATTTCAACCTGTTTTTTTTTTTTTAAACAAGAGCACAAAAAATTTATTTTAACCTGTAAAAATAAAGCTGATTTGCCAGTACACCATCTCACCAGGTAATCCAGTTAATCCATCAGACAACACAGTTCTGCATGCAAACGCTCCACAAATACACATCGCTGTCAAATTATTCACACGTTTGCTGAATGCATCTGAATTCACCAGCATGTCTGTGGGCTGTTCTTGGCTTTTTCCATTATTTTTCTGGCTGCAGGAACAGTTTGCAAAACTCTGCTTTTAGATTTGAGAGAGCTAACGTACACAATCGTTTCAAAATAGCCGCTTTTAGGTTATTATTTGTAAACCGGCAAGACTTTAGGACTCTGGGAGGAAAAGCAAACTTCTCTTCATTTTTACTTTACCTTCTAAAGCTAAAAAACATTTTCTTAAACAAATGACTGAGGCTTTATTAAGCATCCTCTACCACTCGCTCCTAACTTGTCAACACATCTTGTCCTTTGCTTGTATCTTACACACATCTGCGAAAGGAGCAGGGTTTATAGATTTCCCATCGGGGTTTATCTTCCTGATCACTGGGTTGGGATGGAGAAGACGGCCATTTGATTTATCCTCCTCCTCCTGAGTGAGGAAGCGGAACAAGGACACAGTGACCCGTCTGAAACTCGGCCTCGAATGAGCTCGCGTGCCCGTTTGTCTGAGCGATGCTCGTTTCGAAGTGCGAGCGTTTTTGCTCAGATGAGTGATGTCGTGTCGGATGTTGTCGAGGAGACTAATGCGAGGGCTCGGGCCTTCATTATCCCTCACCCTCTCCGAGAGGCCTGTTATGACACCTGGTTGTCATCGTCTGAGGCTTAACGACGCCCGACGCACAGTGTTTTATAGCCGGGACACTTTGGTGAAGGCTGAACAACATGAACCAAATTTGTCTGAAGTCTGGAATCAGCCATAAAAAAGTCTGAAGACACCAATCTTTCAGATCAACACTGAAAATCATGTTGATAAATGAAATCTTTCACATCACTTTGGCCTACTTTCTGAGCTGTTTATTCTACCGGCATTTTCTCTGCATCTATTTACAAACTTATCTGACCCCTTGTTCCATCTCTGAAGTTCTTAACGCAGCCGTATCCTTCAGATAAACCTTTAAAAAACCCGTTTCTCAGCAGGTCATCTTTTATAAATGTAACACCGATCACTTTCTGTTAAATCACCTCCAAACTTTGTAAGAAAAATCACCAAGGTAAAAGAACTCATGAACATGAAATCTTTGATTTTTAACTTAAGTATAAAAACTATAATTTCATTGTATTGTACGTTTGCCTCAGTAGAGGGGTCTGCAACCTTTATGACAAATGAACAAACATAAACATCCCTCCGGTTCTTGCCATTACAAGGCGTCACTTCAGAGGGGCTAATGAGCCGAATGTTGCTCCAGAGCCACAGATTGCAGACCCCTGCTTTCATTATTTTTTTTATCTAATTCCCTGGATTTATTCGATCTTCTTGAAAATACTTTTTGTCCATTAGCAGTAAAGAGAATGCGATATGGGTCACTCTTTTTTTAAGTAATGCTTGATTCATTTGGTCAAGTTTTATGAATCTATAGTCAGCTTTATTGTAAAAGTCATGTTTACAATTTAAAAAATATGGGTTTGTACTTAATCTTTTCCATTTTAGAAGTATTTTCATTTATTTGCATTTTTTGCTTGACCTCAAATTAGTAAAAATCTTTACCTAAATTATTTTTAAGTGTCCATCTGCATCAACAAGCAGTCAGGGGCAGCAACAGTGCAGCTACAGGGGTTAGCCACTCCGGACACTTCAGTGTAAAAAAAGACATTCAACATCCATTCAGAAGGAAAAGACCCATTATGCCGAACACCATTCATGCCAGAGATTTTTGTGGAGAATTCTTGGAGATATAATTGTTTTGGTCAAATCTTGAAATATCTGATGTGATTTGAAAGATGTTGCATTTTTTGCTAACACTCAGAACAGAAGTCGGATCAAATTTTAGCACAATATCTATAAAACTGCCGGCGTTAGAGCCGTTATCATAAGGTCAATTAGCTGTGGCAGACATCTTGAGTTGACTCCAAACGGTTGCAGATGAACATCCACTGAAGTCTCTCTCAGTTGCATGGAAATCCATCCCCATTGTTCATGAGATGCTTTGAAAACACACACAGACAAAAACATGATCTTACTCCTTTCAGCTTTCGACAATCAGTCACAGGGTCCTGATGGTTCCCTCCGTTATAGAACCTAATTACACACATCATCCTTCAACAACTAGAAGAGTTGTATTGAGCTGAAAAATGAGAAGGTGCACCACGCTGTGTGGAAAACAAGGCTAACAATGTTAACATTAGGAAACGTCTTGGTGGGGGCACTGAAATCAAAAAGGATGAGTGAAAACGGGGGCCACTAGCTGAATACAAATGAGGTTTGTAGTTGAGAGAACATCAAAGGCTCTGGAGCTTGTGGAGCGGCTCAGAGAGGGTTGTTATTTCATAAACTTAGCAGGGGGAGTTGAGAAGTGTGAGCTGTGGGAGTGTTTGTGTCCCGGTGGACGTACTTAGGAAGGCACCGGGGAAACGGCGGAGAAGCGGTGCTTTCTGTTGCGCTCGTTGTGTGAGTCAAGTGTTTCCTTGTGTGTGAGTGGGTGTGTGCGTTGCTCGTACTTTGTTGTTGTTTACGGTCAACATGTCTCCAGAGGGCCACGGACCAGAGAGCACGAGCTCGGGGTTTCGTGCACAGGAGACTGATGGGAGAGGGGAAAGCGAGGCAGAGGGGACGTGCGTTGTTTCAGTGATGCTCGGAGTCATCTCAGCCACCCATTAATGCTACTCTTCCCTCCGAGCTTGCCGGTTGCCATGGAAATGGTTCTTTGTGCTGCTGCTGATGCTGGTTCTGCTGTCAGCATCGCATCGCTCTCACCGTCCTCTGCAAGAGATAAAAAACATTTTTTTATAGGCTTCTTGGAACCAGCAGGCCCCATCAGGAGCAGCTGAAGGGACTTGATGCAACCCAGTGAGATTTAAGGTATCGCCATAGCAACGTGCATAGATTCAGATCTAAATTTGATCAGTCACCTACAAACTAACCCGCCTACCTGGGGAGAAAAGTGTCAAGTCAGGGAGGAATTCGTGGAGCAAATATGTTGAAGATGCTTCATTAAAAGTGACTTAATTCTCTTTTTCTTCCTCCACAAAAAATAAATACTCAAAAAGCTTTTTAAATTTTAGGCCAATTGTCATTTCATGTCTCATAATTTTCGTTTTATTCCCCGTTCATACAGCTTAAACACATTAATAGACTCAAATATCTGATTATAAAAAGTTAAAATAAAAGGTAATCATTCACCAACAAGAGAATTCATATTTCTCTCAGCACTTTGCTTGAATATTGGTTTAACATGCACCAAGATGTGATAAATTACTCAAACATTTTCTGTTTTAATAACCGTTTACTCACAAGTCAGCCACATAAACCAATAACTAATGTAGGTTTAAGGAGATTTAAAGAAAACTTCCTCAAATAGCTGATAAAAAGTTAAATTAAAGTTCTAAATAAATACAATTTCTTGCTTTTAAACCTGAAGTGGACTTTTGTTTACATCAGTGTAAACTTGAAGTTTGGGGGTCTTGAGATGATCTCCAGTCATCAAATGAAAGTGAAAAAAATAGAATATTTTCCCAATAACTTAAGTAAAATCTAGAAATAATAGTCATAAATGGGTATAAGGGTAAAAGGATAGCAGATGCTATTTGTGGTTTTTTTTTTTTTTAAGCTTTTTAGCAATGTTTGTATAATTATTTTTTTAAAGAGAGATTTGTTGTTAGAAAAGGCAATAAAAAAACACTAAAAAGTAAAGTGCAGGAAGCCTAAAGTATAAAAACCTGGCCATCACATTTTGCAGAGACTATTTTAATCATGCCTGCCTGTGAGTAAGAAAAGCAGACCCATCTGATGCAGACAGAGGAGCTGAATTTATCAGCTAAAAGAACTTTATTGACCTGACTTCAGCACGCATAGAGACATGGCTGGAAAACCAAAACAAGCACTTTTAATTTGATGCAGATCTTTAGTAAGATGTAGCTTTAAAAAAAAAAAAACATTTTGCCCTGATACGTTTGAATAAAAGTGGTCAAATTTAAAAAGTTGCAACTTTTCTTGTGATTTCACTTTAAAATTGATCCACAGTGCCTAACTTGGCTTTTTACAGTACAAACCTAGACTAAATTTTAAAACTTTCTCAAGTAATCAAATATAATAAAATACCTTATTTAAAATGTTTTCTTTTATTCTTTCAGAATATTTGAGGGTTTTGTTGAACTTTAATGTCCTGTAGTGCTGAATCAATACAAGACCGAACATCTATAGAAAGCACAACAAAGTCAGCATTTAGATTGAGTTTGTCAGCTGGAATTTCTAAAGATACAATAGAGTTTTCAATCAAATATTTGAGTCTATGTGGAAGGAAAGTACTAAAATCACCATCTGCTCCATTAAATAACAAAATGTATGACACATACTGATTAGAATCGTGTTATTTATTGTCTAAACTCTAAATGAGCTCCATCGTTTGCCTTTCTCGTCACAATAGTTTTCTAGATATTTTTCTTCCCTTTATGTCATCAGTAATTTATAGCAGCTCATTTGATGTAAAAAAGTAGATTCATAAGTCATGATTATGAGAATACAAACACAACATACAGCATTTTTCTGAGATGTCAATTATGATAGTTTCTCATAATTTTCAGGCGCTAAGTCATAATTTTGAGATTCCATCATGATTTTATCTTAGCATCTCATAGTTATGAGATTGCATTAAACAATTTTTTCATAATTTTGAGAAACTAAGTCATAATTTTGGGATTTCCATCCGTAAATCACATTTCTTAACCACTTCATCCAGTAATGGTCACAGAAGCTGGTGTCCATCTCCAGCATCACGGTGCGAGAGGCGGGGGACACGGTGAACAGGTCACCAGTCCAACACAGGGCCCATTTTGGGATAGTATATGGATCTATTTTGTGTACTTGTTTATAAAAATCCACTTGTAAATGATTTCTCCTATGTGCCGCATCACATCAATTGTTTATAATCTTGTTTAATTTTGTAAATTTTGAATGATGCTACCCATCTTGGCCAGGTCTCCTTTGGAAAAGAGGTTTTTAATCTCAATAGTACATCTTTTACCTGATTAAATAAAGGTTGAATAAAAAAAATGGAGATAGCATCTCTCTTAATAATCTACTTTTTTCATCAAAGTGGTGGAAATGGGCTTCCATGGTCATTAGAACTCAGTGCTGCAGAAACAGAAAAAGAGACAGCAGAGCATATACTTTCTGCCGTCGCCACAGATCAGACACATTAGAAGATACTGAAATGGAGTGGAGCAATCCCCTCAGTCGGACTTCAAAGGCAGACAGTTTTTCAGAGAAAATAAGGACGACCGTTAAAGATTCACAGCCGTCGGAGTTATCTGCCACTTCAGCAACGTCGAAGCAAAAGGAGAGAGATGTAGCACGATTAATTGTACACGCAACCTGCTTTCCTAACAGATGTTTTTTCTTCTTTCTGGGATGTAATCTGCATCCATTTTTGCACCTCGTGTTGAACAGCAGGAGCTGTAATTAATAAGATCACCCCCTTTACCCTGTCTCACACACACACACACACACACACACACACACACACACACACACACACACACACACACACACACACACTATCAGGAAAACTGGGTCCTTGCAGGGAGAATGAGCTGCTTCAGATTATGTTCATGTGTGAGGATGTGATGCTCATATGAGCACGCTGACAGCACCAGAGGGTCGGGACATATGGCGCAGCTTTAGTCATGAGGAGAGAGGAGTGAAGAGACGCTTTCTGTGTCACATTCTCACCACAACACTGAGGTGCTGATGCAGTCCTGACACTCGTTCTCCATCCATCTGAAATTCACGTATCATTTGGAGGGAGCAGCAGGCAGTCCGTCTCCATGGCGATGCAGCATCTCCCTCATCAAAGTAGCGATTGGATGCTCGATGCAGGGAGTGACTTCTCACTCCTGAACATGTTCCGCGCTCCTAAAGAAATCAGAGGAAGCTTTGATTACAGCTCGTTTGAAACTCGGAATGTGACTGTTCCAACTAGGAATGACTTCAAACGAGACGGGTAGTCAAATCTGAGGCGGCAGCAGAAGTTGGACACAACTTCTGAAATCGTCTCCTGTGTGCTCTTGGCCAGCGGGGAACTGAAACCGGAAAACAATTCTCCCACCCAGAAAACTCGTTATGATTTTAACTTTTTTTAATGCAGATTTTTAATAAAATGAAGCTTTTGCAGAGATGCTTTTAGAATAATCTTAAAACGGACTTAAATAATCAGTGAGATCTAAAGATATTGCGTCAGATTGCACAAAATCTCATTTTAAAGATCATTTTTTAATCACATTCCTGACTCAGAGCCGTCTCTAAACTACCTTCTCTTTGACACAGAGTAAATCTTTATTTTGCTTTCTGACGAGGAGAGACGAAACCCTTCATATAGCTGGTAAACTTATCCGACTTTGAAGTGTGGCTCCTCTGTTTCTGTGTCATTCTCTGATGAAGGAGAGCTGCTTTCACAGCCGCTGCTGCATTTTTAAACAGCTTCTTTCATTCCCTTCATGTCTCAAATGAAGCACATTGGGATTCCAGTCTCGTAAACCTTATTCACGCTGTATCCTTTCAGTCTATATTTTTATCCCATGTCTTGTTGATTCAATACACACCTAAAAAAAACAAATATCAATAATTATGTGCTGCTACCTCTTTGATCCAGATAATCTCCTCTTTTTTTCTTGTTGTTCACTTTTGTCAAATTTCTGAATTTCATCTCATCGCCCCAAACAATAAATATTTCATTTTCTGTCTTTATTCGGTTTCTCTTTGATGCCGTTTTTCACCTCCTTCCTCAATAAAATATAACTAATTGGGAGACATGATGACTCATAAGTATTTTCTGTTAGCTGTCAGTTCTAGATAATTAATTTTTTATTCTGTTTTTATTCAAAATGTTGAATCTGCTGAATCCCATCTGGTGCTCTCCGTTTTAAATAAATATTATATTAGAAAAACAGTAATAGTTTCATGCAAAAGTTTATTTCTCATGCCAATTTCAAATAATATCCAGAATCAGATCTATAATCTCATTTTAGCTTGTGTTGTAAAAAAAAGTTATAATTTCACGTTTACAGAGAAAAAAACGAATATTTCCTCTTGTGCAAACATGCTGCACACATGGGCTCACACTGCTCTGTGGTGCAGAAAAGATCAGGGAAGAGAGAGGGAGGAAGGGGGAGGGGGTTTGTCCTCATACCTTCCTGCATCTGCCAGTTTCTGCCCCAATTAACTCCCATTAATTCGATTTGTCATGCTCCACCTTGAAGCAGATGCCCACTGCATACGGCATGAGCATCACATATGAGCATCAACAACAATAAAATATCACTTCTACTGTGATAAATGGAAAGAGAAAAGCAAATGGTAGATATATTTAAACCTGTGAAGTGTACCGTAATGAGTGGCTTGACGTGTGATTTTATGGATTTTAATTCATCATCTTCTGATTTTCTTCATTTCAGCAGCCAGCTGGGAAGAGCTAGCAAAACTTCAACTCATTAAGAACATGAGGACCTTTTCTCACAAACTCTGAATGCTGCCGACATGATGATTTCTCTAAATTTATGACAAATCTGATGTCAAATCATAATTTGAAACTTGTTTCGGCTCAGGAGGATCATGAACTGACAGAAGACAATTAAAGTTTGATCTGTTTTCTCCCAAAAATTACTGCCAGACCTGTAGAATTAAGAAATCACTTCAAGAGACAACATGAAATAGGCTAAACGATCTCAAAAAGCAACACACCGTGCACCGTTCTACAGGAATTTAAGAGCAAAGAACGTCAGGCCTCATTTGGTTAAATCTAAGGTCTGAGGTCATGATTCAGCAATTAAAAAACGACAAGACAAAAATAGCAGCCATGAGCTCCAAGGCCAAAACCTCTCCTGACTAAAAACTCCTCAAACCTTCTGGGAAAATATTCTGTCAACTGACGAGGCAAAAGAAGTGTCCCGTTCCATCAAAACATTATTATACCAGCAAACATGGTGCTGGTAGTGGTCTGATACCGAAATTTGTTTGCTGATGTGAAATCTGTAAGGGAGTCTTCGTTAAAATCCTTCAAGTGGTTCGTGAGATTTTTGGCTAATGAGCACATGCAGGCAAAAACATTACTGCCCTCATTTCAGCAGTGGATGATGATAAATCAAATATACATCTGCTTTAGGGGCCTGGATGTATTAAAGGTGAACCAGTCTATTTACTGATACCAACCCAGAATAATATCAAATCCTTAATTAAAGTTACATGGAGAAAAAAAAGGCATCAATTACTTTCCAGGAATCCAAAGTTCGTAGAAGTTCTGACTAAACCAGAAAAGCCTGAGTCAACGTCTCTTGGGCAATTAAAGAATGAGACGTAGTGCTGCACGGTAATTGCCCTTCTCCTTCCTCTTTGATGGAGAGTTGTTCTCAGAAGTCTGGTGTGAAATTTAGCTCATTACTGCTCATCTCCTGCAGTGTTAGAGTACTACCACACCGGATAAAGCCTTCCGTTAAGGAGCTCGTTTTGAGCCTCTCTGAAAAGAAGCTGTCCTCCATTTTCCCGCTGACCTCAATCATCTGAAGCGTTACAAACTCAGATCACTCAGCTGTTTTCTGCCAATATAAATGTTACCTTCAGCTTTAAGGTTGTCCGACTTGAACGCATCATTCATGTGAAGATCAGAAATGAGCCGACACCAGTCAGCCGTGTGAGGATTTTGTATTGTCTGTCATTATTTATGGGGGTCTGTGTGCAGACAGCTGCTTTTCCTCTGTGGTGAAAAAGCCTGTAGGGATGTTGAGATGAGAGGAATTTATCTGAGGTTGCATGCTGTTTGGAGAGAGGTTTGCAGCAACACAGCAATTCTGTGCACGCCTAAAAATAAAACTATTTCTTCCAAACATTGCCCCAGTCTAGTTTTGGGGAAATGAGCTGAGTTTATTCAGAAATCAGCAAAAGACAATTGAGTTATACACTCACTAAAGCAAAACTATTTGATTCATTGTATGAGTGAAAACAAGAAAAAAGTGTGCATTTGTTTAGAAGACGCCAAAGAATAAAGGTTAAACCAGCCAGTGAGAACACACAGGGTTTAAATTGCATGTCTTTGGTGATTGCACGTTTGCTTTAATAGTATAACTACAACTCCAGCACGTCTTGAGGCGTTCAGATGAGAGTCGGAAAGACAAAAACCTGTTGTCTCTTTGATCTCGTGTTTTCCCTTCAACTCAAAGCCTGTGGGAGATGTAAGACGTGCCGCTGGGATGGCGTTCACTTCGACTCATTCTATTAATATTACAGCTGAAAAACCTGCAGGAACAGGTTGTTTACACAGAAGTTGGTGTGCTTTGCCAAATCCTCAAACAAAAAAAGTACTATTTAGATTTCAGCTTCACAAACCTTCATGAAACTTATACATGAAGTGTCAAACAGTTTATAATAAAATACTCAATTTAATCCTCGTGTGTTTTCTTATAATGATGCAAGAAAAGTTGATCTTTTAAAAAGGTGATGACGCCTCTTGACTGTGGGCTGCATGTGAAGTTTTCTAGCTGTAGCATCCTATTCTGAGCATGGTGGCTGAAAATGAGCAGGAGAAATGAGAAGAGGAGGAAAGGAGCTAGCTTCAGACATTTCCAGAGACTATCAACCAGCTTAATCCAATTGAAACTCACATTAGGATGCAGATATGCCCTTCTTATGCCACATAAATATAATTAAATTAGATCATTTTGTAAAATATTTGGCTTTTTTTAAACTAAAGAGTAAATAGAACAATGATCATGTATTTCAAATGCCTTGTTTTGCTATTAACCACCACAAAAAGGCAGAAAGTTGGTGATAATGTTTTTGCCTTTGTCTGTGTTTATCTGTATTTTAGCAAAATATCTAGTGAACCACTGGACGGATTTATATTAAACTTTCAGAAAGTCGTCATTGGATGTCCAACTACATTTGCTCAATTTTTGGAGTCAACCCCATTCAAGATGACCACTGCAGCTAATTAATATTACCATGAACAAAATGGTGATAACTCAGTCAATTTCATAGATACTGAGCTAAAATATCATGTGATCAATGATAAAAGTCCTTCACAACACACGTTGAGTGCTAACAGATTTTTGAAAGAAGCATTTCTTCTAGAATACCATGTCGATCATTTTGTTTTTTAACATGTTAACTCACTCACCCTAAGGGAAAGGGAGCTCACAGTAGAGTTGCTGCTCCTCTGCATCAACAGTTAAGGTGGTCTGGGAATCTGATATGAAAGCCTCCTGGATGTCTTCTACAGGAGGTGTTTCAAACACGTCCCACCAGGAGGAGACCCTGTCCCTCTGGATGAGCTGGAGGAGGCAGCTGGGGATCTCTCATAAGCTGTAGACCCAACAACCAGGTCTCTGGTAGCTTCCTTTAAAGACACATCAAGAAGTTGTAAACAAAAAAATATATATATATCAGCTTTTAGCAGTATTGTCACAAATGTAAAAAGCACTGCAGACTCATATGATGTCAGTGTGTATGTTGAGTGTGTGTGTGAGAGAGAGAAATTGTGAAACCAGCAGTGACAGTAGTGTTATTAGATGACTTAGCTTCTAAACAGTCTGTCATCGTCAGCCAGGCAGCAGACGGCTAATGAAGACGGTCAGACTCAACACATGATGCTACGATACGTGGAAACATAATTACACCTCTTTCCACCCCTCCATCCTCTCCCTGACACCACTGTTTCATTTATTTTCTTCACCTTTTATTTCTAAAGCCATATTTCATTCTTTCACTGATTTTCATATTTAACAATCTCCTACAATTCGTCTTTTTTTTTTTGTTTTCATTATTTTTACAACTGCGTCATATAACTTTGTAATCATTTCCTGGTGGGTTTCTTGCATTTTAACTTCTAAAAAGTGGTTTTCTGTGGAAAAATTAACATTTTAAAACTTACCTGTTGTAATCAGTTCACGTAATGCTATTTTCAGTTCATGGTACAGTCATTTACATTATTTCAATGGTTATTATGAAGCTACATAATACGGCTACAGCACTTCCAGGAGAAATATACACCATCGATAATCTCCAGATTACATTCAGGGGCATGGAAAACAATGTGTAAAATCAAGGGGGGCCCAGAAGAAAAGGTTTGGGAACCACTGCCCAAGGACAAATAGTACCAAGGAGTATTGGTGCCACTGCAAAAAAAAAAAAAAAGAAAAAAGTTGAAATATTATTTTATGAATGAAGTCAAAATGTTGAGAAAAACATGCCACTTCTAGAAAAATTGTCCAAACTAGGCAATTTTAAGATTAGCTAGAGGAAGTTCTCAGTACAATTCAAAGAACAATATTTCTATAAGCTTCAGCTCCTTAGAGGTATGTGTATACTTGAGTCTCTTATTGTGAAGGATTAAAGGAAGTTATTTGAGTTTTACTGAGGATGCTGCTGCACAAGTAGCCAAAAAGCTGCAGCCTAAAGAACTGGCTCATATATTATAGCAGGCGGGTCTCCTCAAAGGACATGAGGGACCCTTTTTCATCAACTAGCCATCTTAATTCAAGACTTTATAAAAATCCTTTCTATATTTTAATTACAGTTAATTCCTGTGGCTATGGATGGATGGACAGCTGGATAGGAATTGGTCGATCTGCAGCAAGGAAAATTCACGTTACACAAGATAACAGAAAATTACAAATAAAAAGTGAAATTCTGTAAATATAAAAGATTTAAAATCAGAAAAGTTTCAGCAACATCAGTTTTATGCTGTTTTGCCATAGCATTTCTGTGTATTGCACAGAAAAAGGGATGAAGATGGTTTAAATGAAAAATGATATTTTGTTAATTACAGTCTGTTGAGATAAATTTGTATCAGCAGGTCAGAGATATACAAAAATCCAAATCGACCCTGAAAACCAGAATATGCATCTTTATGATTATGATGATGATTTTATCTCTTCTAGGGATGCACTGATACAGATATCCGTATCGGCCGATACCATGTACTCGTTAAAGGTAACCGATACCAGTATCGTATCTGGCTGAAACCGATACCATGTACTCGTACTTGTTAAAGTTAACCAAAAATAGAAAAAAAAGAACCTGTCTTTCAATTCATTGAATTTTTTGTGTGCTGTAAAAGTATCGGTATCGGTACTCTGTATCGGCAAGTACTCAGAACAACGTATAGGTATCGTGTCGGTTAAAAAAAAAAAAGTGGTATCACTGCATCCCTAATCTCTTCAGCTGGATCCGTTTCTGTCCTGTAAATAATGTTCACTATTAGAAATGACTGTGTGACTGTTTCTAAAGCGATACCTATTTAGACTCAACAAGTCATCATTTTAATGTGACTTCATTTACCAACATAAACTTCAAAAAACAACTTTAGACTAAACAGCTGCCACAGAATCAGCTGATGTGTGAGTTTAACCAAAGTTCTGACCCTAAACAATTTAACTGATCAATTTAGAATTAGATTATTTTGAAGTATCCTTTGTTGAGGTTGGACATACATTTTCAGCAGAATGAAAGTTTTAACTGGACCAGGTTCTGTCTGCTTATTGAATCTCTTGATTTTTTAGATGTTGGGTCAGAAGCTAATGATGGTACCTGTTACCGTGTTAGCTTAATTAAGTTAGCAGTAAGGGCTAACAGAACGTGAAATGTGGCCTTTTTTTACACAACTTCTTATTCAACTACAAAAACTTTGTCTTAAGGTAGAAAACAACAGTGCGGGTATTTATTAAACTTACCACCACCTGTGAACAGGTGTTTAGTTAGTTTGTATGAGTTCAGTGTCTCTGAGCTAACAGGTTAACTCTGCATCATAAGTTGTCTTACTTTAACTTGGAGCCACGGTGGTCCTTCATGGCCAGGTGTTCACTTCACTTTAAATTTAAGCTCGTCAGGATTCAGGTTTAGACTGTGCTGCTGTCAGTTTTTGTATCAGATGAAAGACTTTATGTTGGATTTAAGCGCATTATCTGAAAAGGTCTGCAGCCAGGTGGACACAGTACTTAGGTCTACCAGTGGGTCCGCTCAATTAACATACCGGCAGATGAAGCGACGCTCTGAGTAGGAGGAGTTTACACTCGATTTCTATGAAGGAAGCTCCTCTTTCGCTGCTCGTCATCACTTCTAATCTATTCGGGTCACACTGAGGGACTAAGGAACAGACTCATTAGTGGGAGACTAATTTCCTCGTTCATGTAATCCTTATTCATAATAACACAGCACCCACATTCAACTTGTGAGCTAACGGAGAAGCCCCAAGTCTCCAAACTTTATGCATTATTCTTCTACTATAGTCCTCTGTTGCCATCCATGAGCGTCTCTAAAATACATTGCCCCCTGCTGGTCGTCGTAGTCATTACATTAAAATGTCACTATCATCAGATTCCCTTTTCTCTGAATGTTAAACAACAAAATGTTTCCCGTCTGTTTTATTACATGTTTAACATTTACATATGTTTTTACTCAGTAATGGCTGTGATTTCAAACGTAACAAAGTACAATACTCCAAGAAAAACATTCTCAAGTAAAAGTACAGATCTTAAACACTACTTATAAAACACAAGTACACTAAAATAATCCAAGTAAATACAATTTTTTATTTCTTCCTTTGACTTTTCTACTTTTACACTTCCTCTTTTCATTTTTTTGTGTGTGGCACTATTACACTGCCATAAACTAAAGTGTGTGCAGGATGAATAAAATGTGTTATCTCTCTGCCTACCTCATAAAATCATGTACATATCTTCCAAGTAGCCTGTACCACAATCCTGCATTTTTAAAAATACAAACAGCAAGATGTTTTTAGGTTTACACAGTGTTGATTCCAACATGTGTCTTCCTCCCCTGGTAGTTTGTTAAGAAACACTCATCCATCTGTCTCTCCTCCTGTTCCAGGTACATGTCTGATTCTGGGATGCATGATCTACCCTGACGGCTGGGACAGTGATGAGGTGAAACGGATGTGTGGTGAGCAGACAGATAAATACACGCTGGGCGCCTGTTCTGTACGCTGGGCCTACATACTGGCCATCATGGGCATCATGGACGCTCTCATCCTCTCCTTCCTGGCCTTCGTTCTGGGCAACCGCCAAGACAACCTGATGTCTGAGGAGCTGCTGGGAGACAGTAAGAAGAGAAACATCTCATCTCTTTATCTTAATATTATTGTTTTTACATTACTGTTACCTTACATAACCATTTTTCTCATAATGAATTAATAAAAATGTAAACTAATTATTTCAGAACATAAAATAATTCAAATTTCAGATTATTTAAAAAAAGATCGAGTCTTTTGGTTGGCTTGAAGATACTAAACATGTGACTGCAGAGGGTTGTATAAAATCATAGAGAATAGAAGATATAAAAAGTCCTTGTTTGCACTGATAAATCCTGCAAATTGCAGTCAGAAAAAAAAGTTTGTTATTCATTTTTGTGCTTTTTTGGTCATAAATATGGTGATGTAATTTTGAGGCTGTGCTGCCCAATCTATTTATTTTCTTATGGTTTTAAATTCTAATGAAATTCTGCACATCAAAAAACACCAAGCCACCAAACCCCACATCCAACCAGCAGCTTCATAATTAAAAAACATCTCCTTTTTCTCCCCCTGCATGAGTCCACGTGCACAACTTCCTAATTTGCCTACACTGGATGGATATTAAACACCACCTGCTTGGTTGTTTTGTTCGCCTCTGTTACCAGTGAGATTGGTCTTTTTATGATTGGGTGAGATGGCACCCGCTCTCAATGAACCCAGAGAGAAAACAATGCAAATGGAGAAGGGATGAAAAGCAGCAAGAGAGAAAAAAAAAAGGGAAAGAGAAGGATGGGTGTCCAAAAGGAAAAGGCACAAATATCAGGGGTTAATTGAAGCCCGAGGATGCTGGACAGAGTCATGAATTACTAATGGCTGTTTACACAACTCGCTGCCAGCCTGTCTAAATGAATCACAGCCACCCTGTCAGCCAGGACACAGTTGTCTTTTAGCTTGTAGGATCTGAGAGGAAAAAGTCATTAGAAATTGAAACACTGGAGAGGAAGGACAAGACAGAAGGTAGGAGAAGAGCCATAAAGGAGGAGAATAGTGAAAAAAATACATAAACCTCTAAATTATAAACCTCAAAGCTGATTAGGCTTATCTGATCTCATCAGGCAAGTGTTAAAAGTACCATGTCAATTAATTTGATTAATTTCTTGCCTTTAGGGGTAATAGTTTATGCAACACTGCCACCTGCTGGTTATATTCATACCATCAATCTTGACCTAAATGTTCTTGTTTTTTCCTCTTCAGAGACTGGAAATAATGTGATATAACTTGTGGAGATGGAGAAGCAGTCAGTCACACACATGGGCAGGTATGTTGGCTGAGTGGAAATTAGACAAATCATATTTGTTCTTATCATTCAGCATTCATTAAAACAAATGACAAAAATAGTCTAGAAGTTTGGAGAAAGATTGGAAACATGATCCTGGCGACTGAAGTGAGATTATGTAATCTAAAAGAAGATTTTGTTCTAAGGAAGCCTGCAGCCAAGATTTTAAAAATACTCGTCTTTTAAGTCCGGAATCTGCCTCCTTATTTTATTTTTAACTGAAGCTGCCAACAGCCCTACTAACAGTTTTTTCATTCGTCAATTATTAGATTTTTTTTTTTTTTACATTTATGCATTCATTTTCAATGCATTACCACCTGCAATTGAAAAAATATCTAAATATGAACAAAATAAGAAAAACAAAACTCACAGTTAACCCTTTAAAACCTACAAAGAGAAAATGCTGCAATTTTTTTAAATACAATTTAAGAATGTGTCATGCAGTTACACAGCAAATTCTAGTTTTATTTAGGTTTTTATTCTTCAGTTATAGAAAACTCTTTTAAAGGTCGAGTATAAAAGATTTAGTGCCATCTAGCAGTTAGTTTAGGTATTGCAGCCAACAGTTTTTCATAAAGAGCTGTGAAAAAGTTTTTTGGGCTCACTTTAATGTTTCAGATCAGCAAATATTTCAACATCTAGGCTAATCGGAGTAAAAAAGTAATTAACTCCTAACTGCATCAACGCCCTCTGGCAGTGATTTTAATGGGTCACATCGCTATGGAGAACTTTTGTCCACCTTTTCTTTACAGAATTGTTTCAATTCAGCAAAATTGGCAGGTTTTCCATCATGAATGGCCTGTTTAAGGTCAAAGGTCAGACATTCAGAATTCATGGTTCCATCAATTACAGCAAGTGGTCTGGGTCTCGGAGCAGCAAAGGAGCCCCAGACCATCACATTACCACCATTTTTAACATTTGGTCCATTAAATACTTTCCCACAAATTCTTGGGGATCATCGAGATGTTTGTAGATGTTCATAATCCTCGTTTTTCATTCACTACACTGATGAAATCACAGAATAATCCTTTTCAGAGATCTGAATGCTCACATACGCCATGTTTGCAGGTCTTACAGCCGAGATGTGATGTCACTTCAGGATCCAGCTTCCATCTCCTGGTCTGCCTGGTGGCTGGATTACAGAGCCGACGTGTTGGAAGTCATCAGAAGGAAAAAATAGAAAAGGAGATGGTCTGAAACATTCCTGCTAGGAGTTCCTTTTGTTCTCTCTGAAAACTCCCTCTGTAAAATAATCTCCATACTCACCTGAGACTGCTTTAATTCCCTCCTCACTGCACATCATTTTAACAGATAAGGAAGACTGCTTGTGTATAAATTCAGCTGGAATAAAAATGAGGAAAGACTTGTGGTGAGAATGCAAAAACACAAAGAACAATAAACTCACCTTTGATGGACATTAAGACCTGATGGACCTGAGGTCAAAACAAACTCCTTCCCAGAAGATTGGAGTCTGCTGCAGAGACACGGAGCTGATGATCACTCTGAAAAAAACTGGATTTTGTTGCTATAAATAAATGTTTGATGTGATAAAATAAAAGGTAGTTATTAGAGCTTATGTTCTTTTAAAGGGTGCAAAAATAAAAATGAAAGTGCATCATTTGTACAACTTTTATCTGTAGAGCTTAATGTTGATTCTGTATTTTGTCTTCATTTTGAATGTTTTCTCTCAAACCACTGATCCATTACTATGTGCCATGGAGTCAAATATGTGAAAACACTGTAAATACCTGAAAGGATTGAAGAAAAGAAGAACTTGTAGTGTTTCTGTGCATTCTTCAGTTTAATGAAAAATCTGATGCAAAAAAAGGACCTAAATCTCTAAATTTAGCGTATGAAAAGAAATCATTTAGTTTAAAAATAATTTTTTGAATCCAAAATAATGTTCAGAATAAAACAAAATAAATTTGTGCAAAAATAAACACAATAGTACTCAACATTAAAGGATTTTTCATGCGCTTGATACTAAAATAGTATTTATCCAGCAATGTTGATATCAGTTTATCACTAAAACTTTATTTTATTTTACTTATTGTTTCAATGCACCAATGAACAGACGTCACAAACCCCCTTATAAACCCGTGATTTCTAAGCAAACTGGTGTATTTGCAAAAAGCACCTAAAACATAGAATTTTCAACTTATTTAAAAATTATAGTAGCTATGTTTATTCTACTTAATTTTAATACAAAATGCATTTTTTGTTCAAATGCATTCAACACACAGCTCCACAGAGTTGCATGCATTACATGATATACACATATTTTAATTCTGAGTCATAAACATCAAGAAGAAATTGCTTTAAATGTTGGAATTAGAGAGAAAAGTGCAGCTACAAATGTTTGACTAGTGCTAAAGCATGTTCTGTTTTTTACTTTGATGCCATAAAAGTGCCCAATTTAAAAACAGATTTACATTTTTTTTTAAGTAAATTCAATGTCAGACGCCATTTGATTTAAAAGACTAACTTAAAGCTTCCCATCTAATATTCTGTCAGAATAAAGATTTTTAATAAAACATTTGTTTTTGTGTCTTGCTCACTTTTCGTATGCAGTCATCTCGTCTTATTTGTGCTCCTTATTTATGACAGTAGCTATATTGTTCTGCTTTTTGTATGGGTGTGTTCAGATGAACAGTTTTTGTGTGAAATCTGAGAAAAAAACATGGGATTTGACACTGCCGCGCATAAGAGAAGAAAAGATGGGAAACTTCATTTCATTTTAATGTTTTTTTTTTCTTGGAGGCTCCAAAAAAAAAAAAAAAGTCTTTAAAAATTTCCAATGAGCTTCAGAGGTAAAAAATATATTTATATTTGAGTGATTTTGACATTTTTTTTCTTGGACAATTTGTAAACTTTTGGGCACTGTGTAAAATTAAACTGAGTTGTCACACTGAAATGGATTACAGCCTGGCCATTTATTAATTTTTCTTTAAAATTTAAACTTCTGTTCCTACTTTTGTGAATTTTTCTCTCACAGGAATGGGTTTTTTGTGTGTGTCTTCTCTGAATTCTTTAAAAAGTACCTTGTCAGCAGAGACAGAAGCACAAACTTTCTGGAGACAAACGCCATGAGAAATGATATAAAACTGTCATTACAGTGATTTATTATAATGAACCATGAAAATAGCCAACCAGTGCAGTGTCTGTGAGTCTCTCTCCTCCACACAAACATACACTCACACACACAAATAAAAAAAAGGACAAAAGTTGAAGAGTCAAGGAAACAAAATAAAATAAAAATAATGCTACAGTCACAGAAACATTCAGCTTTGCCAAGAAGAGCGTTCGTATTTACAACCATATTTCAAAATGGGATGGGAGCGAATTGTACAAGCATAGAAAAGAAAAGAAGCAAATATTTACAACCTGTTTCTGGTGAAAGCTGAAGTAACCACCTATACATTAAATTACATTTTCTACAAATAACAATTGATATTCAAAAATAAACCGCTAATATCCTACTTGTAGGTGAGACCATTCTGCCTACCTCAGAAGGCTACGAGCCTTTTGTTACACAAAATCTCACACACACACACCATTTGCTCCTCTAAGCACACACTCACTCACTCACTCTCACACACACACACTCACTCACACGAGTGCAGCCTCCTGCAGCAGCGAGGCACACCCCCCGAATCGGATCATTCCTGAATCTGCAGCGGTGAACAGATATTTGTTGTTAGACAGAGGATTAAAAAAAATAATTGTGTTTTTTTTTCTCTATACAAAAAGCTTTCTCTTCGCTATAATGAGCCACTAGAATAAAACGTTAACTGTGTACAGAGCTGACGAAAGACAAGAGAGAGGAGGAAGTGTAACGCGTAACTGACGAACAGGAGAGGAGAAAAGGAGGCTGGAATGTCCTTTTATGAACAAAGTGCAGGAACTCACAACGGGGTTCGAAACGAGACAGAACAGATCTCCCCTCCGTCTTAAAGAGGATTTGATAAAAAACAAAACAAACGGAGGCCAGAGAGAACAATGAGCACCAGGGGATAAGTCCATCTTTATAATTCCATACAGTTTGTCTTGAAGATATTTCACTGTTTGCTTTCCTTAAAAAACTTCCTGTCCTCGTTTTCTTTCTTGTTTTTTTTTTATGTCTTGAAAGTACCCTTTTATCCCACAATCAGCTGTTTTTCCACTGGCCATGTGTTCAGGTACATAAAAAACATATCTACAGCTTATGGTACACGCCCCTCTCAGGCAGAGTTCTCAGGGGTCGTTTTGGGTGCAGAGAGCAGGGCGGGCGGTCAGTGCCACCCGGTGCTCAGGTACCCCGAGCTGTGGAAGGTGGTAGAGGTCGCAGGAGATCCGCGGGTCCCAGATGGAATCTGGGAGGCAGTGGCCTGGGCCGGGCCTTGTTGAGTCTGTTGGGGGGGCGGAGGGGGAGGTGGGGGCAGTCCGGTCTGCTGAAGGGGCGGGGGGTATGTGGATGGGGGTACAGACGCACCTGCTGCAGCACCGGGGTGCATCAGCGGTGGCTGGAACCCCCCTAAGTTCTGATAGTGGTGGGGCTGCATTGGGGTGTTGGACGAGGGGACTGGGGGAGGTGGAGGAGGGGGTGGGGGAGGGGTGAGTGACAGAAGGGTGTTGGCAGAAGGGGGCTGCTGCTGTGGTTGCGACGTCTGGCCTTGAAGGGGGGGTGGCGGAGGGGGGGCAGTGGTCAGCATGAGCTGATGCTGCTGAATAGGAGGGGGCTGCAAGTTGACGTGCAGCAAGGTAGGGCCAGGTATAGGGTGTGGGGGAGGAGGGGGAGGTGGGGGCAGAGCAGCTGATGTCTGATAGTGAACGGTGTGGGGGAGAGTCTGCATCAGGGGCTGAGAGCCTGGTGGGTAGGGTGGTGTGACGGCGGGTTTAAACCCAGGAAACGGTCCAGCAGGTGAGGGATTCTGAGGGGGAAAATAGGCTGTGGAGACAGGTGGTCCTGGTGGTGGAGGGGGAGGAGGTGGTGGGGCGCTCTGTGAGTTAAACTGGGGAAAAGGAGCAGTCTGGGACTGCGACGGGGGTTGGTTTTGAGGTTGGTTCGAAAATAGCGCTCTCTGGCTGCGGTAGGGCGACCCCTGAGGCTGAGGTTTGGGAGAGTGGAGGAGGGAGGATGCTGGATAATGGACAGGAGACGAGGGCAGCGGGGTAGGGTGCAGCTTTGTGGGGGTCACAGGGGCGGGTTTGGGTCCCACAGGTTTGTTTATTGGCTGGCTGTTCGGATTTGCCGTCCAAGTCTGACCGTCGCCATCTTCTTCCTTCGCTGGTCGACTGGAAGGCTGGACATTAGGACCAGGAGAGCAGGGCTGTTGGAGAGAAGAATGTAAACTTCAGGAAAAGAACATCTTTAGGTTAATTTAGAGTAACAACTTTCTGATTGCTTACTGTGTGGGTCGGGGTTCTTTGGAGACCAGGAGATGAACACTCTCTCGGTGCAGGTGTGTCTCCTCCTTCTGCCTCACCATCTATTACAACAACACAATGTTACAAAGATACTCAAATAAAAAGAGCCTCAGCCCGGGTGTCTTTAGTCTCACCTGTGTCTTTATCTTTGCTGAGCAGCAGAGCTCTGTGATAGCTGCGTTCTCTAGCCTGCTCTACAGA
Organism: Callopanchax toddi; assembly: GCA_006937965.1. Classification (NCBI taxonomy): domain Eukaryota; kingdom Metazoa; phylum Chordata; class Actinopteri; order Cyprinodontiformes; family Nothobranchiidae; genus Callopanchax; species Callopanchax toddi. The sequence continues at coordinate 3,403,985 of SSNR01000021.1, read as the reverse complement.
AGTCGACGACATCCTGAAGTAAAAAGCAAAAAGACAAGAACATGTTAAAGAATCTAGATAGATTTTATACACAAAGTAACTAGTACCGTAAATTTATTTTACTCCAAATGTAATAACTTTAAAGCTACACATTACATCACTTCATGAGTTCAATACGTACCACTGTCCATCACCTCCTTCTTTTTCTCCGACTGCGTCCATCTCCTCGTTTATCTGAGGCTCCTTCATTGTGGTGATGTTACTGGGAGCTGTGGGAGCAGGAGGCTCGTTGCTGGGCTCGAGAGCCACAGTGAAGGCATCCACAGTCAAAGGCGGCACGGTGGAAACGGGGGAGCTGCACTCGGTTTTGGAACCACTGCGACGGGCTTCCCGCTGACGCTTACGGTATTCCAGCAGGGAAACCTGGAGAGACCGGATATTTTTACTAACTTAAACAAAATCTGACAAAGTTTTATTGGTGTAAACATCAGCAAGGACTTTATAAATGCAGATGTGGAGCTATAACTAGTGAATAGAATGCAAGTCTAACATCTCAACAGTAGAGGGCAGCATTTGGGCAGTACATTAAGCTGTCATTTTTATTTAAATAATCTGTATATAATCACCAACACACACTACTTTATTTTCTTTAGAATACAGAAGGTGGAAATGTCAAAAGCAGCTGAAAACTCACCTTCTTCTTCTGTGGTGGGTTCTGTGATGACCCTCCTTCACCGGTGCTGTCTCCATTCAGCGAGCGTGAGAAACCGAGTGATCCTCCATCATCGGAGCAGGAGTAGAACAGCTGGCCCTGGGCGTCGCTAAATGAGGGCTGAGAGCCAGCCAGGGTCCCTGCTCCTGCTGCAGGAACAGCTGAAAGTTCAGGTCTAAAGGGAGCTGCCAGAGGCTCCAGGGTATGAGAGGGGGTGAGGTCCCTTAAGTTTGAGTTGACTGGAGAGAAGTTCAGGCCAGCTGGTCCAGTCGGGCCTCTTTCCGGGCTTTTTATCCACCCAGAATAAGAGGAAGCACATGTTTCTGCAGATAAACAAGCCTCGCTTGTGCCTTCTAAGACACCACCATCTGTCCTGTCCTCTCCACAGTCCACCAACTCACCGGCTGGAAGCTGTGGACTCTCTGAAACTGAAACCTTGATTTCTGTGGTGAGTCCATCTGAACTGGGAGCTCTGATGCAAGGAGAGGAAACCAGTGAAGGAGGACGATCCGCCTGAGAGAAAGGAATGAAAACCTTATAACCTCTGCCGGATATGAACTTGGTATTATAAATGCAACAAAGACAGCCAAGATTTACAGAAACTCAAATCATACAACCTCAGAAAATTGTGTAGCATGCTTCAGTTGTAATACTTGATTTTTCATACAAACAGAGCAAAAAGGGAAACCCAGAGTGCGTTTGCCATTATGCTAAATGCTCATTTTCTACAAAAATCTCCTTAATCAATAATAAAATGTTTTAAAATGTTTCATCAGCCTACCCCAGAATTTAAATCCTATTAAAAATTTTTTTAAAAAGAGTGCCCATCCTACCTCTTGCACACTTGGTTTCCGGGAGACTTCTGGCGAATTTTCCTCTGAAGATTCCATCTGTGCAACAACAGACAAAATGAACCTTAATCTCATTAAAGAAAGAAAAACAGACGTATTGATATCCATTCAGGAATATTTTTCATATAGACGTTACCTCCTGAGGGGCATTAAGTGTGTGAGTTGGGGTGCCGGGAACGGGCTCAGTGCTTGGCGGCTCCTCCGCTCGGGGACGAGGTGGGGTGGTTAGTAAGATGGGCGTTACAGGCGTCTCGGACTGATCTGTCCGGGTGGGCGTGGCACAAGGAGAACCGTAAGGCGTTGAGCTCTCAGATATGCAGGAATCTAATGGACTCAATCGCCGCTTTTTTAAAGGAGTGGGCAACTCTGGAAAAAAACATAAAGTGTTAAGTCAATCAACAGTTAATTATTCCCCGAAAATGGCTTTTTGATTTTAGTCAAGTCAAGTTTATATGTTGTTTCTACCATATCTCACAAAGACCTACCTGGTATTGAACAGGAACCATTGAAGAGTACAGGACTATCGGAGTCACCGTTAATGGAGGGGCTCAGAGGTCCATCGCTGGCCATGAAAATGCTCGGCCGCCTAGCTGGGCTGGTGGACCCCTCCTCCTCTAACGCCTGCTTCAACCATCGCTGCAAAAAGACAAAAACAAAGTTCAGTAACTTCACATGAGCATAAGACTCATCTAGCATTGTTTCAAAATTACTTTGTTATTCTGTCTAGAATGTCAAAATGCTTTGTTTGTAAGACAACTGGTACCTTTTTGCAAGAGCCAGTAGACTGCGGCGTTTCTATCAGTTCTCGGGAACGCCGTCTCCCAGTGGGCACTCCCGGAGTGGTGGGGCTGCGGTTTGCCAGGAATGGGGACGAGAAGCGGACGTAGTGTTTGGGCGTGCTGTAGACTTGTGGAGAGCAGGCCATGCCTGGTAAGGCGTTTAGCTGCGTTGCAAGCACTTCGGGGTCACTGCTTATTCTAAGTGGCCTCTCTGGGGCTGGTTCTGGTGTTCGAACTGCACCGCGGTCTTGCTGTTTCTCTCCCACCCACTCAGTGACAAAATGCTGCAGAAAAGAGTTTGAGAAAATGTAGTAAATGATGGTTGTTGTTAATATGTAGCTCAGTATTTAAACAGCTTGAAATGTGTCTGAACCTTTTTAGTTTTGAAGCTCTTGCTCCCTGTGCGGACTCGGTCGGGTGCAGGTGAGCTGCTGTGTGGAGGGCTACTGTCTGGGACTTGTGAAGTGATGGCCTCTGGCTCTGGCACACAGGGACTCTCTCCTTCAGGAGCTTCGCTGGTCAGAGGCTCCATGGTTTCAGTTGGAGAGAGTGGTTGGAGGTCAGAACAGGTGCTGATGGTGCGAGCTCTCCGACGCTGCTGCCCAATGTGAGTTCGGCTCCTTGAGAAACTTTTCCTGTTCCGCGAGGGTTTCACCTTGGCTGGCTTTAGTCCTGGCTCCTCCTTTAATTCAAGTGGTGGCTACAAAATATGTGTATTTTAAGTTCTCTAACATTAAAATACTTTTCACACAATAATATTCAGTATTAGATTTGTAGAGTACAAAAAGTTATTATTTTTAAACTGCAGGGTATCAGAAGTCATTTCTGTGCTCTCACCTGCATAACAGCAGGAGAATCTGCCATCTCTGGTGTTGCAGGAGGTTCCTCCTTAATGTCACTGCGGGTTCCAACTTCTGACTTTGTACCAATTCTCTCCAGGGCCTGCTCCCTACGTTTCTCTCTCTTCTCCATTCTGGCAAAGGCTTGCAGAATGGCCTCCATCTTCCTCTCTTCTCGCGTCTGAACATGGTTAGATGTGGGGTTGGGAGAAGGGGTGAAGAGAAGTGGACAATCATAAGTTCCTGAAGTGACTCACAATACGCGGAGGGACACACAGCAAAAGCACATAGTGCAAAGACGCAAATACAGACAGGTGGGTGGGTGGGTGGGTGGGGGGGGGGGGGAATCACTATTCTCCTAAACACCAAGAGGAAAAGGGAAGTAACCGAATTGTGTTGCAGCTCAAATACCCTAAAGGTTTGAAATTTTTCTTTTTTTTTTTGCAGTAATTTTGCCAAAAATGTGATAGCAACAGATCATGAGATTTTTTTTAGAATTCAAGACTGGCTTCTCATCTGTTTTATGTGCCTGACACAGACCAATAATTTGACTCTTCTGAAACATTTTCCACAGGATGAGCCTTCCAGCAAAGTTCTTTAAAGTGCCTGTGACTCCATATTTAAATCACTTTATATTAAACAGGTGTAATCTTTGAAGCCTCTAGATTAGCGTTGCACCATTATAACTCAAAATACGCTGTAATTATTTCCTAACGAGCAACTCAGAGATCAGAAGAAAGCGCCGCCTTCCGGTTCTGCTGGGTTTCTCCTTATTTGGCAGCCTGACACTTCTGCTGCAGTAGGGGGCAGTGTTGTCACGTGAAAGAGAAACGAAACTGAAACTAAACACTACACGGTCTATGGGCAATGGCGGCGGCACTGCCTCGCTCCAGTTGTCGTGAACGTGCATGTGGGCGGAGAATTTACCATATAAGCAAGTCCGGATCACTATGACCTCATAGCGGGCTGGAGTGAAAAAAACTGTTTGAAACCTGGGTCTGAAATCTGGAAGAGCTTCTCACTGGCTGTACTAGGAGACAGATGGACGCCGTTTTTTGCTCTTTCTGGCAGGTTTAAGGTGAGAACTCAATGTTGCAACATGATAGATAAGTCAGAAAACATGGAAACTGATGTCATGGGCACTTTAAAGAATAAGATGCATCTCACTGCATCAGATAAATAATGTTGTCTGCTGAACATATTAATCACTGCAGAATGTCTCCAATGGTAGTTTCTGAATCATTTGCTCAGTTAAAGTATTTAAAGTGGCAGGTTTTTGGCCAGAGAGTGGATTTGTATATATCAATACAAACATTACTTCATTCGTTTTCAGAAGACGTTTATTACCTGTAACATAGATAACTTGTGCAATCACAACCAAGCCAAACAAATTAAACGACAGGAGGTTCGAACACACACACTGAAACCAAAAGCACTAGAGAGCGCTTCAGTGGAAAGGTAATGAGCTAATGGACATTAATGCTTTCTGTCCTGCACCTTCTTGAGACCTGGATTTACTTCCACATGCATCTTCTACGCTTGTAACCGCCAGTCAGTGAATGCACACCTCTCTGCTCCAGCACCAGATTTCTCTTCAGAGCCACGCTCTGTTAATATGGCCCTGGCATCAGGGCTCTACCCTCTGCAGCCCCCCTCCCTGCCTCCCGTCATCTATCCGTCTCCCTATAGCCGATTAGCACAACTGTATGTTGCCCAAAGATGAGTCAGCACTTTACACCTCGGATTCACCGTGTGAAATGAAGCCGACTGCAGGGTAATTTCCAGAGTGTGTGTGTATGTGTGTGATCCCATCTCTCAGGGACATGAAGCCATTTGGAGGGAGAGCGGCTGATACCTCGACAGGCCATTTTAACTCACGGTCACAATGACGTTTACTGAAACTACACAAGGGGAATGTTTAAGGTTGCACTGAGACATTAAGCGGGTTTCGCTCCTACTGTTGGGACGAGGTGGGGTTTTTATGAGCTTGTTATACTGCAAGTATCTTCACTCTGTGTGGTGAAAACAATAACAAGAAATGATAGGGAAAAAAAGCTGCTGCTTAATGACAGATAAGCACAAAGCATCAGAGCAGTGAGAGGAGGAAGCTGAAGGAGCACAAAACAAAACGTAAACAAACAGCAACAAGGCCACTGACAGTGGTGGGACTCCTAGCAGTGATTAAATGATGAAGAGGAGGCTAGATTCATGGAAGAGAAGTAGAAGGCGGCTGCTCCTATCCAAGCCCTTAGCAGACAAATGGTTAAGTCCGCACCAAGAGCAACAGGGGATAGTTTTATTTTTACTCTTTCTGCTGGGTGGCTGCATAGCAAAAGAAAAGCTTTAGCCCCTAACTTGGCACACTTACCATCTTCCTCCTCCTCTCTGCAATCTGCTCCTCTGATTCCATCTCTACTTCATTGCTAATGGAGGTTTTGTCTTCTAGATCCTCAAATAACTCAGGATCCTGTAAGAGGAGGGGAGAGCCGAGTATGGCGCTTTTATCACGGCTGGTTATTCAGTCTGACTACAGACCAGAGGGGAACACGGAAAAGCAGAGGAGAGGTAAAGTAGGGGAGAGGTGGGTGGGGATGCTAGGGGAGAATCCTTCAAGGAAATGAGGGGTGGGGGGGCTCCATCATCTTTAGTGGTCATTCTGAACACAAAATACGCCTGCTCAGAAAACAGGGCCTGTTTAGAAACCTTAACATTCCTCTTCCCCACAGCTGTTGGACAACTCTGGGGAAATGTGGTTATTCCTCATAAAACTTCATGTCATGCGACATGACAAAAATGTTTTTTAACATCCAAGCATCTCATCTCTTACAGGAATCCTATTTATAAATATCTGGCTGCAGCATAGCAAGTTAAACATTTGACAGATGAGACTTCTGTTCCAGTTGGCATGTCAGAGAACAACTCTGTACGCCTTTGGGATTATACACTATCACACAATCTGCCAGAAAAGTGACGCTCGGGTGTCTTACATGATGAAATCTGGATTTTTATGAACAAAATTTGTAGCCGAGAGGGACATATGTACAGGGAGAAATGGGAAAAACAGGAAACTCAACAGGATGTATATTAATAAGGTGAGTAACAATGAAAAATGCATGCAAGGACCGTTTAATAAACGAAACAGCAAGAATAAAGGTAACTGTTTTAACAAAGAGTCTAAACACAAAACACAGGAAGAGTTCAGAGTTAAAGATAAGAGATAATAGGTTTACATTGTAAATAAAAACACACCTGGTTGTTTGAGATGGAGAGGCGAAGCGGAGATAGTTTCCTCTGTTTGCCGTCACCGATGCTTTTGCCCTTCCCTTCGCCATCTAAAGCCATGTTCTGGTTCTGGGCTGGGTCATCCCGGACCAGTTCCTTGTCCTTGCGACTCCCCCTGCGTCTGCCAGCACTTAAGTTCTCAGTGGGCTCTTGGTTGTGCTTCAGCACCGGGCATTCAGGGTTCCCCTTCACACAGGCACAGTCCACCTTGTATTTACTAGGAAAAATAAAAGGAGGCAGGTGAGGAGTTCTGGTTTTTTATCAGTTGTTCAGCATTCTGTTTGTAAAGTTTGCTGCTTATAACTCACCAGTTGCCATAGTCGAAATCAAAACCAATTGTGATCTCTGTGCCTTTGGCGATGGGCCTTAATGAATAGATGTATAAATGTAGCATGCCATCCTCAATGACGTGCCGTACCTAAGGGAGGTTTTAACAATGGTTAATGAAAACATTAAAATAACCACTGCGTAGATTTATGCTCAACTACATGCTTACGTACTTCAGAATTTGGGGTACAAGAGCGACGGATGAAACGAGCTTCGTTACCAAAGCTGCGAGCGTCTACACACATCTCCACTCCGTCAAATTTAGAATAAAATAACACAAATGGGTATGGCCTGGAGCGACAAAGAAAGGAGGTCGATGTAGAATTTGGAAATGGTTCAAATAAAAATCCACTTGTATAATGTATGCAACTGTTTAATCTGTGTGTATATAATAAAAGCACAACGTCGATGAGCATGCTGACCTCTTGAAGAAGTATCCGTTGGCCTCAAACTGCTGTCGAAGCATGAACTTTCCCCTGTACTCAATGATGAGGGAGTCTGGGGCCAAGTCTCGCACCGCCTTGAGGATTTTCTTGTTCTTTTGAACTTGACTCTGAACAAGAGAAACAGCCTGACATAAGCAAAAACTCTGAACAGGCAATGACAAAATTACAACTACTGTAAACCCCAAACAGAAAACCAGTGGTGTAGAAGACTCGAGGGATGTCGAGTAATTATGAGTTTTGTAAAAGTTTATACCTCCACTGGGGGTTTAAAAGAGGCAGGGTGTGTGTTGTACGCCAGACTCTTGCCGTCGCCTTGCTCTTTAACACGCAACAGGACCTGAACGTCTTCGCTGTACTGATTACTGCTGGCCTCCTCGTAACGCTCCATCCACGTCTTGATTTTATTCTCCCACAGAGCCGGGTGCTCTGTTGGCTCCTGCTCTGGAGCTGCACCCTGACAAAAACAAACACAAAATAAATAATTATTTATTATGCAAGTTTTATGAGAAGATGTTTGAAATACTTTATGAAGTGTTGCTTCTGCCAGTTTACCTTTACTCTGGAGGACTTTCTGGATCCCTCTCTAAACGCCTACAAAGAAAGACGATAAAACAACTTTAAGTTTTAACAGGAAGAAGAAAAAGAACAAGAGAATAAATAAAAATACTGTTTTTATAATTGAATTAGTCCAAACTGACCTTCTTAGCTCGAGCAGAAGATGCTGGAGGCTCCTTTTCTCCGCTCTTTTTACGCTTTTTATCAGCCTGCTTATTGCCAAGGCGCCCAGTTGTCAGGGTGATGGTGGTAGGCGTGTGTTGGAAGGTGGAGTAGAGCTCTAGCGGGACTTCATCTCCACTCTCTGTAGCACTGGTGTCCCCATCTGAACAAGCATGCAAGTTATTAGGAGACGGTGCCGAACAAAGACAGCAACACACCGAGCTATAAAGGCTGCAGCAGCAGCTGCAGGCAAAATAAAAGCCAGCCAAGTTACAATAATTGAAGATGAAGCATGATAGAAACCAAAAATATAAAACTGTACTTTGATAGTTGTCCAGCAGGTGACACTATAGTCCATGTTTAAACTGAGAAAAAAAAGTCTGGCAGGCTTTCAGGGGGAGGAGGCATCACCCTGACACAGCCTACAACCTGCAATGTTAACTAACAAGCTGGCCCTTACTGCAGCAAGGAAACTAGAAAAAGCAGAACTGAGACTGTGCGCGCTCAAAACTTCTAGCGCCTCATGATTCACACTGAGAAATGTGACTGTATACTGTCATTTTGATGTTTTAGACGACAACTGAAACAGAATTTGTAGATTTTATGAGAACAATGCTTACCAGATAAGCACTCTCTCTTCCTGGTCTGAAGCAGGATGGCCCTCTCTCTATCCAGATGTCGTGGTTGGCACCGTTCACACAGGTATGTCTCAGGAATGTTCTGCCTGTCAATGCCCATACAGTCTATGTGCTGCCAGGCACTACAGGACAAATTAAAAGACAGTTAATAAGCTTTCAGATCACTTTTTATAATTGTTAATCATAAATTCAGCCCAACAAAGCATGATAGTTGCATGAAAAATTACAGTTAATACAAGTTTATTCTTGTGATCACTTGAGTGGTTTTACCTGCACTTGTCACAACAGATCATGTAGCCATCATCGTGGGTGAAGCCACAGATGCAGCGAGTGATGTCAGCCCCGTAGCTGCCATCTTCTGACGTGCTGAGCGTGGTGCCCCTGGATGCTTCATCCTGCCCCCCTGAAACAAACAGTCCCCCCTCTCCTTGTCGGATCAGCATAGAGGGTGGAGGGGAGGCCGGCGGTGTAGGTGGGGGCCGCGCCCCATAATTATGGTCCTGATGAAGAGATATAAGACACAGAGGTCATGAAGAGTGTAGAAACCTGATTTATTTACTGGACATAAAGAATAACAAACAGCTTCATGTTTTAGATGGTGAAAAGGAAGGAATTTGACTTCATCCACTGTTTTACTGTAATGTTACAGGAAAAAAACACACAGAAATTCGATAAATCTACAGATAAAACTGATGATTACTTACAGCCAAAACACATCGCGAAAAAGAATTAGTAACAACTTCCTGTAGCACACCACGACTGAAAGAGTGAATTCAGTAAGAGTCTCTAAATTTGTTGAGTTTAAATGAAAGCTATCCATAGTGCACAGCCAGAGAACAGGGTTCAAGGCAAGGCTGCAAGATTTCATCTCTCGACATGAAACCCAAAGGTTTCATGCACTGGCTCTCATCATGTCACACAAGTAATACAGAGTAGTCGGAAAGCTAAAATGAGAGCTGTCTTTGAAAAATCTAATTAAAAAAATCTGGACACAGTCTGCTAATGTTTAAGGGAAGTAATGTTGTCAAACACTGACTAATCTGAAGTTGAGCTTGTGTACTTACAGCGTACGGCAGGCCAATGTAACTGTGGGAATGGTGAGAACTGCTGCTGTAAATCTGGTGCGGGTAGCTGGACTTTTCCACTACCACGGGGCTGGCCTCCACCGATTCTGGTCTGTTGAGCAGCAACAAAAATAAAGGAAAAAAGAATTACTGCCGACTGAAAAACACTGATAACAAGGTTATCACATGTTCCTGCATTACGTCTTTTAAACATTTACAAGAAGATACATAAAGGCTTGGTAAGGGAGCATTTCTAATGTTGTGACACAGATGTACAGCTAGTAGAAAATGTTTATGAATGATTCAGAACAGATTGTTGCTCTTTCTGAGGGTAAATATTGCAACAAACTGCCTGCTGTCACGCCACATCAACTGCACCAAGAGACAAACGTAGAACAATAACAGAAATCCAAATTGTTGAGACATTTATCCCTCAATTCAAGACAGACATTCATCAAAAGCATTTACTGTCTTTCACAAAAACAACAAACACTTTTTTCTATTCATGTCAAACCAGTAGATCCACTTTCTCAGCGCAGCTGAGAGAACCTGTTAAACATACCCTTATTATGGCATGATAAATCTATTTTTCAGTTGCTAAAGGGGTGGTTCTAAAGGAAGAGGGAAGTGGAACTGGCAAAATGGATGGTGTGACACAAGAGGGTCAGGTATGAAGGAGGGAACAAAAAGAAGAGGGAAACGTGGAGTAACGCTCAATGTGAGCCATCCACATGTTCAGTCAACTTAACAGTCACACTTGATCTGTCTCTTTTCGGAGTTGTGTAAAAAATGCTCCAAGGTCTTGATTAAATAAAACCCATCATAAAGTATGGGTGTGTGAAATTAATTTTATTCTCTGTTCTTTCACATGATAAAGAACTCTAGGAGCAGGTTTTCTGGAGAAAAAAAATCCAAGTAAAAAGTCTCATTTAGATTTTCTCTCAAATACGACTAATATTACTCTCTGACCTGTTTGTGCATGCCAGCACAAGTGTGAAACTTTAAAACTGACATTTAAAAATCACATTTAGGACAGCAGCACCTTCAAAGCAACAGTTTCACTAAAGGAAACGGTAAATATCCAATTATCAAAATGAAAGCATTTAAACACGTGTCTCATTTTTCCTTCCCCTCTTACCTCAACTCTCCCTTAAGTACAAGGTAATTTAGCTCTACGGTACCTGCGTAAGCTCTTCTCAGCCCTATTGCTCGCCTTGCATGCCAAAAGAGCACTGTGCAACACTTCCTGTGTGTATTACCGCTCAACTCTTCACTGTCAAAGTGAAAACGTAAGTGCAGGCATGAGGTCTGGAGGCGGTACCATAAAAGGGGTGTGTGCGTACACAACGGATCAACCGCCAAATAGATAACGTCAAAGGTGCAAAGTTTTCTCCAAGAAGGAGGAGTCGGGGAATGTGTCTGGCTCTGTATGATGATCCCAAACTTAAAAGTTTATTCAGAAATTAAACTTAATTTATAATCCAGGGGTTTAAAATTTAGCACTTTAAAAAAAGCAACTAATCCCAGGTAGATGCAGAATGAACTAAACAGCCAGGCAGTGACTTTAAGAGCAGTGAAAAGAATGCAGGTAAGCCAGCTTGTTGAGTGAATGAGGAAACTAATTTGTTTTATTTATGTGCACAAAGTAACGTGGAAAGGAGGGACTACACATGGAGGGTGGGATACAATTATATAATACACTCATGTATTTCCTGCAGCATGGATGTTGCCAGATTTATTATTTTATTCAAAGTTCAACTTAAATTTTCCCAGTCAGACACGATCTACAGTTTGAATCCTGAGTATGGTTTACAAAGGGACAGATACTAGAATGTAAGCTTCTGCTAAGAGAGGCTAAAGAGGCAGAGGTGGACAAGGACAGAGAAATCAGCAGCGAAGGAGAGAAAGAGCAGACTCCTGAAGAGCTCCCACTTGCTGCTATGGCAACACAACGAACTCCGATGGTGAGTGCGTAAACGACAGACTGTGTCAGTTTGGACACACACTGCATTAGCCCACAGCTGGTCACGCTGCCGCAGACTTCAAGGAGACATGGGAAGAACGTGACGCTGCTTCTCTGGTGAGTAGCCAGCCTCGCTGCTCCAGACTCAGCTGGCACTCTCTAAATTGTCAACGAAGCAGTGTGTATGAGTGTGTGCGCGGGTCCAGCGAAGCTCTGTCCCTCTGGTCTGGAAGGAACCTGCGCAGCAGCCGGAGGAAGTCCCTTTCAAGCCCGTTATCTGCTTCTGAATACATTTTCAGTGGGCAATCAGACGCAGAGAGGCAGACAAAGAATAAGTGAGGGCGTGTTGAGGCAAGGGGCTTTCACCTACCCCCGGTGGTAGCAAGCGGAGGGGGTGTAGGGGGGGTGCGTCGGGACTGTTTAAGACCCCATATCTGTGTGAGGACCACCTGTCACTCAGGGCAATGACTATGGCAACAAGCCATGCGCAGTGCAAAGAGGAGGGAGGGGAGCGAGACAGATACCATAGCAACTCAAGCTGTCACGGCAACAGCTCTGATGAAGGCAAAGGGGAGGGCTATCCCTCCTTAAAGAGACAGGAGCCCCTCCGTAAAAAGATGACGTGCGTTATTCTTTAGTCATACACGAACGTCTTGCTTAATTTATTTAACCAGGAAAAAAACCACAGCAATGTCCTTGACAAGAATGTAGGAAACCAAGAGGAGGGGCAACAGGAAGCTTGTTGCCATGGCTCCAAGCATCATTTCTGCTTCACTGACTGAATGCAGCATACACATGTGCAAACATCAAGCTACAGCTTTAGAAATGAAGCTCTAAAATCATGTTTTTGGTGCACTGATATGATTCAGGTAATAAAAAACACACACACAGATCATATAAAGCCACATTTTGGATTTATGGACAGTTTTGAGTAAGCACATTCAGTTAATATAGCTCAACAATGTGTCTACATGATGGGAAATAGTTGAGTGGAGGTACAATCAATGAGCAGGGCAGGCTGAACAGTCCATTAGTCCAGACAGAGTCAAACCATATTATAGAGGGCAGGTTGAGGCATAAGAGGAGAAAAGAGGACATGGGAAAATAGACTACATAAATAGTGTCAAACACATGTGATGACACCAAATAGGGGTGAGAAATGAGAATAGATGTAACTAGAATGTGAAAGATGAGAAGAAGGGACAGAAAAACAGTGAAGAGTAAAACAGCAAATGAAGACTTGGTGGGAGCAAAGACTTGAGACAGCATAGAAGTATGAATTAGAGGAGGAGCTGAGGCGCCACAGAAACGTGTGAACAGTCAAGGTTTCAGTTACTCACTCTGAGCCTGCAGCCATGTCCAGGTATGAGGTGTCTGCTGTGTCCACCCCTACTGGGATGACTATGCTCATGACGTTCTCTGCTGATCAGTTCTTGTCCTACTGAGTCCAGAGAAAGGGAGTCCAAAACACTGAGGCATGCCAGCCACAGCAGTCATTGCAGACATCTAAGTGCATCCACAAGGCCTAAAAGTGCAGTAAGAGTCAGGGAGATAAAACAATCAGTTAATAATCTCTTACATCATAATTTCCAGCACAAATATCATGTTATTCATTCCATGTACAACAAAGACAGCAAAGCTGCAGTAGTTGAAAGTATTAATCATTGTGAAAATGGGGTATTTCCAAGTCGTGTAAATATATGATTCATAGTTTGATAAAGAGATGTTTGCCAGGACTTTCCCCCCTTACACTGCAACCAGGTATGACTGATGAAAAGTAGGAAGATGAGACTGTGAGGTGAAGTCCTGAGCTGCTGCTGTGAACTGCGCTAAAGCAGCCTCTACAAACACACACTATCTGCCAGGAAGGCACAAGGCTGCACTGTAAAAAAACTCCCACAAAGGGGAGCAAGAGAACACAGCAGTCAGGCTCCGTGAACAGAGGGAGGAAAATGGAACACAGAGGCCATTTTTCCCCCAATCGACTGAAGGGGACCGCTCCAAGCACTCGCATACAAATTTAACAAAAGATTCACTAACTGCATTGTATTTAGATGTCCACATGGTTTATTCATAGGAAAGGTTTTGTTTTTAATCAGATAACATCTTTAGAACCAACACATGGAAAAGTAGCGGTGAGATCAGGTCATTAATAGTTGATTACTCTGCGTGAGGAAATAGTACTAATAGTTTTCTGAAGCAGCAGTATGTTGTCTAGGTTAATAAATTAAAAGAAGTAGTATAGGTGATAAAATATGGCATGTTTTTTGGCTCTGACGCGAGTCCAGACAGCAGCATATGTGTCAGTGTTGCTGCTCCTGATACAGACAGCTCCGTTGATAAGCAGGATTAGTGGGAGGGACAGATGCTGAGACAAAATAGGCTGGAGGTCACACCTCCGCCTGCTCATACTAACTGTGACCAAACAAATGCTCAAATCACAACTCGAGGTGTATGGAGATTATAGAAGAGTTATAATGAAGAGAGAAAAAAGCTATTGAGTAGGGGCACACAGTTTACAAAGAGGAATGTGAACTCCCAGAAAAACCTGTCTCTGCAAGTCCATAGAGGTCTGTAAAGAAAGAATACTGCCTTCTGTAGGATCCACACATTCATGACATTATAGTAGCTTTCTAGGAAAGCTGTATTTTTCGACCAAGTTAGCTCTCAACAGAGACTGCAAAGCTTCTGTCAGGTAAACTCTCAGTTCAGTGTGAGGAAAACAAACAATGGGAGACCTTTTGAAATGCTCAGCGGCTATTAGAATAATTTCAAGTACCAATTCAACAGAGTCTCACACATGTGGTCGCTTTCAGCTTCATGGTCAAATAATAAGACACTGCTGAGTCCAAGACAAGACACCGCTTTTCTGGTTCTATGTGCAGCACTTATGCTCAACATGGGCTGCATGGTGGCGCAGTTGTTAGCAGCACTCGTTGCAAGAAGGTTGCAGGTTCGAATCCCGGCTGTGGCCTTTCTGCGTGGAGTTAGCATGTTCTCCTCATGCATGTGTGGGTTTCCTCCGGGTATTCCGATTTCCCCCAAAAATCCCAACATGCCTGACAGGGTGATTGTTAATCTAATAAAATAATAAACATATTAGCATTTTGTAAAGAATTGTGAAGAAAACTGATGCAAAAAAGCAACAAATACAACCCCCAAAACACTTCATTTTTACAACAGTAGGGCAGTTTCCCAATAACAAATAAAAGACAATCTCAGTACGTTTTAGCACAAAGAAAAATAAATTCTTTACTCCAAGACAACCTATTGTTTCCCAGCTGTCCCATGATTGCTACTTTTAATTTTAGTTTTGAAGATGCAATAGAGAAAAATTTAACTTTCACTCATGTGCACAAAAGTTTACATACTTGCTTGGAGTGGTTTTAAACCAGTTTGAGACCACTTCATCTGCATTAAGGGATAAAAACAATTACACATCTGATATGGCATAACATGATGTAGCATCTGTTTCTTGTCTGGGTCGGCACTCACTAAACCAGCATGACTGACTGGCGTCTTCCCACATAAAAGGACCAAATCCACCACGTTACTGGATATTTAAGTCTTGTTTAAACTCTTCAAATCAGATAATGTGGCTGATTTGGCATTTTTTACGTTTCCCAAAAACTTTTAATCGCCAGTAAAGTAAATGCTGGCTGTACTTTGCTTAAGTAGAAGGGGATCTTAAGAGTATACATGTCCTTTCTTGTATAAATATACAAACTATGCCCCATACTTTTAAACATTTCTCCTTGTAAGAAGCCTTCAGTGTGCTAACATGCGCTGCAGCCAGTCACTGACAAAAGTCAGGAAAAAAAAAAAACAAGTACAGAAGAGCAACATTCCTGACTAAATCTGAGCTGTGCTGTGACTGCCTCTGCCTGCTCCTCCTACTTCCTCTAGGAGAGCAGTCCATCGCCATGGAGAAACGCAGCCAAAAGGGGAAAAAAGGAACACCCCCCCTTCCTGTGCCCAGTCACCCCGCCCAGGCAGATTTTTCTCCCTTCTCTGTGCACTTCCTAAATAAACCTGAGACAGTAATGCGGAGCTGAAGGGAAGGGGAGTGTCGCAGACACAGTTCCTAATTACAAGAGGGCCATAAGAGACCTTTTAAAGCCACCTCTGGTTAAATCCACTGTTGTTATGAAAGCATGTGAGACAAGCAAGAGGCGTGGATAATAGGGATCACACACAGAGTGAGAGTAGATCAGGGTGACAAACAAGAAAATAAAAATAAACCATGAGTAGTGATAGTAGAGCAAATCTAAATATGGAAGTGGTTTAGATTCTCTCAATGTTTCATTTCTGTAAAGCTTTTCTCTTGTAAGTTGATCACTAAAATATTTTCTTGCACTACAGGGAGCTTGGCAAATCACCAAAACCTCACCATTGGAGAGGGCAGTGGGAAGGGGGAGGTGTACAGGGGGGCTGTCTGACAGTGATGCTACACAGTCGAGACCTGGGTGGGCTCTGGGTGGCAGAGTGGAGCTCAGAGCGTAACCCAGTCTCTCCTTTTTCCTCCTTCTCTCCCTCACCGAGAGGACACAGCCATATTTGTGTGAGTGGAATAGCTTTTCAGCCAAATTATTAAAAGGAAAAACCAAATCATCATATTCAGATTATGACACTAAACAGCTTCCTCCTTTCAGATTGTTTTTGTACCCTGCATGACAGTGTTGTCATTCTTGCTTTCACAGACTAGTCTAGTGAGATTACGTTTGTAGATAAGTGGGAGGAGCAAGACAAAATAAGGGATTCTAACTAAATCCGATGGCAACTCATGCCAAGCTAATGCAACTTCACACCATCTTCATAGATGGCTGCAATGACTCAGCTTAGAAACTATCAAAACACTCTCACACAAATACATTCATTTACACAGGAAGCTTGACCCAGATAGAACTTGGGCTCTGCCCTCTTTTTCACTGTTGTGTGTGCCCACCGTGGAACACATTCCATCTGCCTTGCCCTTCATCAATCAGCGTGCCCATGGCAGCCAGCGCTCAAGTGCAGGGAGAGCACTGAAGGTGAAGTCATACATCAATACAGCAGGGGATACGGATGTTAGCATCCACACAAGCAACTGTTGTGGCCACAACAGGAAAAAATGTGTTGCATGTGTAAAGCAATACTTTAGTGAAAAGATCATTCAAGAAAAAAAAGAAACTAGCAAAAGATGAAGTTTAATGGTGCAGTCAGTGGTTATGTCGTGCTTTTTTTTGTGCTCATTTTAAACTGTTGCTAAACATTTTGATATCTGTAATGCATCTTGTTATTTTGTGTGTTAAAATATGCAATAATTAAACAATAATAATGTTTGCTGTGCACAATTCATAACCAAAAAAGTGACTGCACTCATAATCAACAAAGCCAGACACATTATTTTAATCTCATTGATGCTTGAAGAGTCACACAACCCAGCTATGTATGGTCATGGATGATTTTCCATTAACATGAAATCTAAACTAGCATACGTTATTTTAAACGTTTTATTCTTTATCAGCGCAACTGCACATGTTAGATCTGATATGACTTGTTCAGTACTGAGAAAGATATTGCGATTAGCCTGACAAACAGGCACATATGGAGCTGTACCTAATTACAGCATTTGAAGAATGCACTCCACAGCTGACTCAAATGTGAGCTATTCATCTGTGTGTGTGTGTGTGTGTGTGCAGAGAAAACAGGGAAGGCTATTTGGGACCTAAAAGATAGAAGAACTGTAATAGCCACTCAAGCTACATTACAACAGTGTTTATGATCATCTTTTACACCTGGACTGAAGGGTGGTCCCATCACCAACATTGATGCTGTATCTCTGCTTCATCTGGCCTGTTGTGCTTCATGATGCAACCCATGAAACCCACTGTAACAAGGGAGGTTGTTGAGGTGTAGCAAGTCTGCAGCCTCAGCAGCTCAGACACTGAAGCCACCTGTCAGGGAAACAGCTTGCTAGTTTAAAGAGGGATCTGTTACGGCCCAGCTAGCAGTACAAAAACAGGTCACCTGAGCCCTGGCTTCTCTTCTCAGCTGGGGTGCCATGTGACTGAACTGGACTCCTGAACCATTCAGCTTTGTTTGTGGGTCTCTCGAGTCTGGGCACCACACATGAGATCACTGGAGACCGAGAAACAGCTACACAGCTCAGTCCCACTTGGTAAGGTATCTACACAGACGTACGCTTAAGCAACACTGAAGTGCTACTGTTTCAGAGATGAAAGTTTATTGTCTGGAAATAGAAAGCAGCAATAAACAAGACAAGAGTCAAATAAGAAGAGGGTCACAGAGAAGCCTATAAATCTGTGGCCTTCATTCGTCTTGTCAAAATAAACCGATTCTGTGATATCCTTTCCTGGTGACGCTTTTCTTTTTCTCCCCATCAAGCACACACAAAAAAACTGTTTTCCACCTTGTGGTTCTTTGATAGTATGCTCTTCTCAGAGTGTCTTGGGATTAAGGTGAGAGAAAATTTATGTCATCTGAGACTGCCATGAATCTACGCTGCCAGCAAAGTGTGCCCTGTCACCATGGTAGAGGCAGAAAAGCAGTACATGTCTACTCTCCATCTTTGCACAACAAAGACAACATACTTTAGCGTGCACAGTCATCGGACACACGTTAATCTGACTGGGTATTTAATTTTAAGTGTTATGTTATAATACAGACAAGAAAAAGAATTTAACAAAGGCCTCCGCTCCTTTACAAGGCTGAGATGATTTGGGATTTTGTGTATTAAGTACAGGAGTATAATTAGACACAATAGGGCCCTCACACACTTTTAGTAGAGACTACTGAACATTAATAGATCATGACTTGAAACTGACTCTGCCTTTCCTGTGTTTTGATACTTTATGGCTTGCTTTACTGCTTTAGTTATACAAATTATTTTTTAATAATGCATGTCTTGGCCTAATGCTCAAAATACAGGAAAGTTGACAACAATATGCATAGCGATGAGATACATTACTGTTTACTATACATACAAACCTAATTCATCATGTTTATGATTCTTACAATAATGTAAAAACTTACAATAACAAATATTTTTAACAACCCCTGCACCTAATCCCCGGGAATTATATAAAAACTTGGACCTCTTTGCACATTTTACACAGATGAACAGAAAATTATCAGACGTAAAAGAAACGGGATGCATTTTGGCAAAATTCACAAAATGACATATAGGCGGAATAACTTAAAATTAGCTCCACAGGGTGATGAGGAAAAGAGGGGATTTGTGATATATGCTAAACCTGACACTTGTTTACCTACATCAGTGTATGGTTACTTTATGTTTGAACACACAAGACTTGCTAAAAATAATCCCAAGTCCTATTTATGAACAACAACATTGCATTTAACACATATTCTCATTTATAGAATTAAATTGAAACTGTTTACAAGACTAGTAAGAACCACCATTCAGACACAACTTCCAACTAAGCATAAACATAAGATCACAACAATGATTGAGACATTTTATTGTGTGATATAAAACTGATGCCGCTTTGTTGTAGCAGTATCTCTGATATCATTCAAGACTGAAAACAAACTAATTTGCCCCAAGCATTGTATTTAGTGATCCTACCCAAGTATAAATTTAGAAGATTAAATATCAAGTAGATTAATTTTATACTATGATGAAACATTAACTTGAAAACAAAGCCCATATAGTCGTTTATGATTAACAGGTAAAGATCATTTTTACAGGTGCAAGTCCTCTAAGGATTTTTTTTCAGTAAGTGTTTCTGTCTACTTATTAAAAAGTTGTTAGCTACTACAAAACAATATTATTTTTATGTAATGAACTTCAGTTCAGTTTTCTGTGAGAAAAAAAAAAACTCATGCTCGAGCATAAAACCACAGGCAGTAGCATAAGCCATGACGCATGTTACAGAGGCGCTTTGTAATCTGTTTTAGGAGAAAAGCAACATCACAGTGACTCTCACTGCAACAAAACAGAAAGCGGCTGCTATCAAAATGCGACCTAGGCTGTTTAACGTTGTTGTAATCTCAACCGAAATAAAAATAATCATGTGTGTAGTTGCTTCTCGGCGGGTATGTCGGCGCTGCAGTCAGTCCTGCCGATAGGGGTGTGGAGGGTACAACGTTGCTATTATGTGTAACCACAACACCCTGGTGCTGTCGCCATTTTCAGAGCGCTTTTCTCAGGACGGCGTGTAGCCAGGGGAACCTCGCCATGGGAAGAAAATCCCCAAGAATGCATTTAATCAACTCTTTCACACACTCTACTCCAAGTATCACTCTGTCGGTACAGTTTCTGTGTTGTTACCACTAGTCAATTCGAAGAAAGGCCAGCATTATTAGCCTCTGGAAATGTAGCTTTAGCAAGCTACATGCAATCACACTCGGAACAGTATGGACAGTCGAGCATTGTCTGAAAACCTGGCTTTTTCGAGCCACTAAGACTAAAGTGGAAAGACCAACCACGATTAAGCTGAGAAAAATCACCACTTTAGACCGCTACGGTAAAAGAATAACCCCGGTATGCAGCGTCTGAGCTAACGAAGGCTAATAGCATAATGCGTATACTCGACAGAAGTGGATTAATGCCTGGGTCGTCAGAGACAGGAAAAAGCGACGACACCAGCCTCGAGTGATGGCAACACAAGGGAAACTAGAATCTACTCTACACTTATACGGTAATTTGTGCCAGGTCGAGAATAACTGCAACAATTAAGATGGCTAAAATCGCCAGTTGAGTTACATATTGAAAAGGGCGAGATGCCTAAATGGAACTTCCCCTCCCCCACGGTTGCAGCATTTGATTCCAATACACTAGACTAAAATATGTGAAAGTATTTTTGAGTTAAATACGAACAACACAAGTTATCAGTTTATTTCTTCAATGTGCTGACTTTTTCCATCTGGATTTGACTGCGATTTTATAAGGACCTTGGAAGACCGGCGTAATGTAACCAGGCATTTAGGCTATTTTAACAACTGGTTTTGCTATTAGTTGCCCGGGACATAACTAAACATCTAAGCGTATCTGTTTACAATTATGTAAAGGCACATTGTTCTCTGGCTTTGCGTAGTGGCATAACATAACATTTCTCAGAACGGAAAAAATATTGTAGGCAAACCAACACTTAAAAATTACTAGTACAAATTCAAGTTTAAAACTCGTGTTGTATGTGTATGCTGGAAGGAGTATATTCAACAACACAGGTTTCCTCAAAGAGACTGGTGCGTTTTTCGACAATTGGTGTTAAGATTTAAAATAAAAACAATAACTGACTCGGAATAATGGGTGTCGTGCAATGTTATTATACCACATTGTGGTTTTAAGTTAGCACAAAGTCGGTGTTAGTGACTACTAGTGATTACTGTACATTGAAATAATTTTGTTGACGCTCAAGTAGTCTATTTCTGAAAAATACAGGAACACTGGGCGACTAGATAAAAGATGGGGGGGATAACTGAACATGGGAATATATATAATATCTATAACGTAACATTGATATTCATTACATGTGTTATCACGTCTGAATGATTGTAAGGTGCAAATTAAAAACGAAACAACCGTGGTTAAAGTGAACAGATTGGTATATAGCTCAAATATTTCATGTATGTCACAAATGCGAATAAAACTGTGCGCAATATTGGCCCGCAGTGTCAGTATATCAAACAAAACACAAGTGGCCCTCCACCTTATACCTGCCTATAGGTAGTAACCGTTAGAAAAATATGTATATGTTGTACGTGGAATCTGTTAGATGTTTCTCAGTGAACACCTTATGCTGTGGATAGATCCATGTAATGAAGCATTTTTGTGTTCAGAATAGTTTAATTTTGCGTTAAAGCTACTTTAACTACGCTGCGGTAGTTATCACAACAACTTCGACCTCTGTACGATATTTATTTAATAACTTAGGATAATGTTTACCTCATTAATCAACAAAAAGTCTGAGCCCTACTCGGTCTGTGTCAAGCTAATTTAGGCTAGTAGCATGCGCTAGTTAGCAAGTGATCTCTTGACTTGCCAATATTGGAATCTTGTACAATTTAGTTATCCGTTTCGCGTTCTTTGGTGAACATACATTTGAACGAAATGAACTCGGCACATGCAGAGTATGATATAAACGTGTTCATTAGCAAGTTAAACTCAGCTGATACTACGTTAGCAGGTAGCTAACTAAAGACAACAATACCCCCTCCCAGGTTAGATTTGTGCTAAATTATAACAACAACTTGTTTGCAGTTTACTTACCGTTTTAAGTCCACTCTGGAAGATTTAAATAGCGAATAGGGGACCTGGGTAAGACCCCCGTCGCAGCTTCCACAACCAAAACAATACTTCAGTCCACACACTGCGGATTCTTAGCCAAGGTTTAAAATGTTTGTATATAAACGTGATCTCTATAGATTTCCTTCTTATTTCAAAAAACACGTGCCTCTTCTTTTACGCCAATGTGACAACAACACAAGTCTAAACCGTTAAAAGTGAGTCCCAGTCAACGGCGAGTTTTAGAAATTAGATCCCCTCAAACCAGTCTCTTTTCCCTTTGCAAAAATGGCGGCCCTGCCAGGACTGCCGAGACTCCGCCTCCCCCACGAGCCCCCCTCCCTGTCCTGCCATCTCCAAACCAGAACCCCGCCTCCAACATACTGCGGGGCTACACTCCCAGGTTGACAGGGGCGGTGTAACAGTGCTGCACGCGCGTTCACGACCTGGAGTCCACGACAAATCTTAGGGTTGACGCCATTTAATCAGGGATTGTCGAACAATAGCAAAGAATCATAGTAAAATGTGATAGTTTGAGAATACATTATTTTCGCCAGAGTTCTCTAGACAAATTGTTTTATTTACCAAATTCACATTTTATAATACAGTAAGTTACAGTAACCACAAATGAACATTCTACAGTTTTTTCAGTTTAAAATTCATCATAGATTAGAATATAGTTGCCAGTAAATAAAATGAAAGTACAAAAAATATTAGGTCCTAAAACACTTAAGGTGGGTAACTTTTTCACCTAATAAACAGTTCACACACAGACTGAAAAACATTTTGTGCTACTTGCCTTAATGGCCCTGCTATTTGACCTATCTTTTAAAAATGAAGCCAGCCATGGGAATGTTTTTATCAGGAGGTTTTGTATAAACTAATTATTCTTTCCCCGTCTGCTTCCTCCTCTTCCTCTCAGAGCGAAATCACAGCCTTCTCATTATAAACGGAACAAAGTAGCCATAAAGTCAACCAAGTAAGCCAAATTATGTCTACGTTGCACTTCCAAAGGAAAGACTTTGACATTCACCTAAATCTTTACCAAAATTCTTCACTTTTTTCCTTTCACATGGCTGTAACCTAAAGCCATTGCTCAACTCAGTACAAGGCAGTAAGGTATTATGTAACCCCTTACAAGAGCAGCATTTGACATATTAGACTGATAAACTTTAGAGTAAATATCAATAAATCATGGACCAATACTAGACCATACTAAAATATTGAGATAGTAAAAAAATGCGCTCAGAATAGTCAGATGTACTTGTTGCTGCAATTTTGAGGAAACTACTCATTTTGTTTTTAAGCTATTTCAGGAATAAATACAAGCACATATGGGGGTGAAATTGTAGAAAATTAAAACAACTGCATGTTTAATTCTGAAATGTGTCACAAGTTAGTGTGATTTACTTTTTGTGTGTATGGATGCAGTCTCATAATCAACACACGTTTTTAAAACCTTTAAAGGTTTATGTTCACGTCAGATGGGTTAATGTAAAACTCTTCCAACAGGGTTATTGTTGTGGTAAACTGGTTACTGTCACTCCTGTAGAAACGTGCTGGTAGAAATCCCTTTGACATCATATGTTGAGGGAGGACGGGCTCATCGTTTCCATTTGCTGACCCTCCCCCACTCTAAAACTGCATCCCAGTCGCGCATGCGCATTCTTGCATGACAGCCGCAACTCTTGGTGCTCACACACACTTTGGGGACGGCGGTGGTATAAAAAGGTTTGATCGACGATCTAAAGCCACTTTCGCCCGTTTTTAAAAAGGAAATTGTTCGGCTGTTGAGGATACTACGATCATTGTCGATTTACCGGAAAGGAAATCATTTATCTATGACCGCAACCCCATCGTGACTGTGGTTTGAAGATGACCTGATTTCTTTATGTTAAGAATATGGTACACAGTTGGTGGGAGGATTAGTGGTTGTCCAGAAGCAACTGATGAAAGTGGTCATTTTTATTTGAGAAATGGCTGGTTTGTGATGACATCATGCAGTTAGTATTTGTGGGCGGGTTCTGAGCTGGAAGGGGAGAGGGGCGCAACCGGAGAGCACCGGCCAGGCGCCATTAGGTAACAGCGTAAAATCAGCGTCTGTGTTTTACAGCGGAGCTAAAGATGGTTAAAAGTCTACTTAACCGTATGTTTGAGGCATCTGCTGTGCATGGAGTATAACATGGATCATACTTGTCAAGTCGTAAGCAGCCGCATTTTTTTCCATTGGCTGAACACGGCTGTCGACTGGAAACAAGATGGCGTCTTGATTTTTTTCCCCTGTCTTTCTGGGCGGTGGCGTCGTGCGCGTTCTCGCCACAATGTTATTTCCTGTTTTTGTGTCTTGGATAGATTTTAACCCTCAACAGCGACCGCAAACCGAGAGGTGACCTGAGTGTTTGTATTTTCTTTTTGAAATTTGGAAGTTTGAGGTTTTGCTAGAAGACAAAGAAGAAAAATAATAAACCCCACACCCCCTCGAGACATGACACAAACTTGCTGCAACAGAAAACAATTTCAGATATTGAGTACTGTTACAAAAGCACCCGATTCGCAATCTTTACACAAAGTACGTGTTCAGGGTATTTGTGGATTACACGAAAACATAGCATTGTTTGTTCAACTTTGTCTCCATCTAGTGGCCAAAACAAGTAATTAACTCAGATGTTTCTGAACGTAAACCTTAGGCCTTTATGCAATACTGAAAGCCACTTAAAATGTCTGTTTTTATGTCTTGCTATTTTAATTTATATTATTGATTATAATTAAATTAAAATTATTTCATTGTCACAATGGAAACATTTAAATAAAGGTTGATAAATGCTTAAAGCACTTGTTGCAACTTTTAGTCAGTGGGCAAAAGACAAATAATGTGACTGAGCTTCATAAAAAAGAGCATTGCATTATTTTCTCCTGAGGTAAATTGTTCACATTGCGACAGTTGTCAAATTTAGTTTTCTGTAAAAGGACTCTGTAAAATTGCAATGAGTTATAAAATTTGATTACAATAACAATATTACATGATTAGAAAACTCCTCTTTGGAAATAAAACAAGAGAATGGACATCTGGCAGCAAGGGTCAAACATTACTCAGTGTTACAGGGTTGTGTTCATGCAGCATCAGTACAAGCAGAACCACATATTTTGTACAGCACATTTTTCTACGAGCTGGAAACTTCAGTTAAGATTTACACTTTCTGCCAGACAATTTTATTGCTACATTCAAATACAATGAAATAATTAAACTAAGCAAAAATAGGAAACAGTATGTATGTACATTTACTTTCTGTAAGGTCTATACCTACTGCCATCTGATGAGCTGTACAGCCACTTATTTGTGTACTTGTGTTTTGTAAAGCTGTTCAATTTTGTTAGTAAATATCTATTCTTAAAAGAATGCCTTGATGATTAATATGCATAAACAAAAACACACAGAAGAACAGCAGTTTTGTTGAAATAAACACATTGACTGCTTAAAACAATTAAAGGAACACATCAGATCTCAATTGTGAAGAAAAACATGCTGTGTGTCCACCCTAATATTGAATGGGTAAAGTGTTAGGTACCAAATGATGCTACATAACTTGATGAAAATGATCAACCTACAGAGGACTCAACTCACCAACCAATTTAAACAGAAAAACTGATGCATCAGGTAAAATCATCCAATTAGCTGAAATGCCATCAAAGCCATTCTAAATGGTTTTCAGTAGTTTGTATGATCCCTACATGCCTGTATTCACTATGTTGGGTCATGCTCTTTATGAGATGATGGATGGTGTCCAGGAGAATCTCTCAGATCTTGACCAGGGCATAACTGATCTCCTTAATGGTCTGAGGTGCAACCTAGTGACGTCAGATGGACTTAAACATAACATCCCAAAGATGTTCTATGATTCAGGTCAGGCCAGTGTGGAGGACAGTTAATGGTATCAATTTATTCATCATCCAGGTACTGTTCGCATACTCTTGCCTCTTGAGGCCAGGCTACTAAACTGAACAGATCAATATCCCGGAAGTTTAACCGACATATTATACTCTGATTAAAAAGTGTTACTTTACGTTTCTGAGCTGTGTAAAAAGGCAAAGCAAGTATCATAGCAAATCTTAAAGCATTTTCCCCACATTGGAATGTATTTCCATGGCATGCCGAAAGGGGGCACTGTAACAAATTAGATGAAGAAATCCACTTTTTCTGTCCAATCACAGCTAACGTTATTGGGAGGTCGTTTATTTGTCAAGAGAGAAGGTGACTCCTCAGGCTTTGTCAGTACTTTGTCCAACATCGAAACGTAAACCCCCCAAAACCAAGATTTATTAACAAATACAACCATGTCCTCATTTGGAAGGACATTAGGAGTCCTCCGGACGGGGACTCGGCTCTTCAGGCGCGGCCCAGGAAGGATAACGAGCAGAAAGTGAGTTCGCTAGCATCTTAGCTATGTTTGCTGTAGAAATTACTTGCCAGTACGTCGACAAATACAAATCTGTTAGGATGTCATCACAGCGAGCAAATGAACACCGATTTGCATTTAGTGTCCTAAATGCTTTTAGAAACATTCTTTAAAACGTTTTTGTTGCGTTTCAGAGCCAGCGGTGGACCGCATATCGAACCACAATATAGGCAATATCCAATAATTACCAAGAAACAGAAGTTTGAGTCGGAGTTTATCAGCGGGGCCATGTGGTTTTGGATTCTTTGGCACTGCTGGCACGACCCAGATGCAGTGTTGGTAAGTAAACCTACACTTAAATCTGTCCCTTTTCCTACAACCACCCTGTTAGACAGTAGTACTGTAAGAGGATATTAAATCTTGTGACTTAATGACAGATTCTTACCTTTTCTGTAGGGTCACTTCCCCTGGCCAGATGCCTCTGAATGGACAGATGAAGAGCTTGGTATCCCACCAGATGATGAAGAGTAAGGTCATAATTAGGTTTCAGATCATGCAAAAACTAACATTGTATCATCCAGAACAACCTATTTTAGTTGCTTAGTTCACAGAAACTGGGACTAATGAAATAGAAAAATAGATCTTTTAGCGTGTTAGATCTCAGCATGTCTAGTTTAGTTAATGGCATCTTGGGAATGCCAAACTGTAAAGCTAAAAATTCAAATTCTAAGGAAAAAAATGAAAAATTCAGCCTCCTCAGGAGGAAATTGAAAATAAATTGGGGATTTATTCAATCAACCATCTTTGCCCATTTCTGCATAAAGCCACAATAAAGGTTAATAAGTTCAGTTGTACGGTGTATAAACCGAATTCAGTTTGGGGTATTTTGTTAGTTGTTTTAAACATAGTTTTTCTTTTCTTTTCAGATGACCACAAGGAATTGAAGCTGTTAAGCAAGTCTTTGTTGTACATAAAATAATAAAGAGATCTTTAAGTTAAAACTGCCTTTTGGTAACTGATTTAGACAAAAGACCAGTTTTATCACATTAGTTTTATTTACACGCAATTTTTGAACTGCAGTAACAAATGCAATGCATTAACAGTGTCACAGTTAGCCAGTGTTTGTATTTTCAAATCATAAGCCATTTAAATCTGGAAAAACATTGCAAGAACAAACACACAAACAATAATGCCAAGAAAGGAGAAGGGGGACAAATCCTGTGCAGTGAATACTAGAGCTTATAACAAACCCTGCCTGCAGGCCAGCTTGTTTTTTTTTTATGACTTGGCATGCAAATAGTTCACAAAGTGTAGTGTAAGAAAAATCAAAATAGAAAATCAGCCAGCGATGTGATTAACTGAATAACTTGGGTTTTTAATTGAAACACCTCATCAGGATGGAGTTATTAATCACACAGTTACTTGCAGGTCATCCTGAGCAACACTATCCAAGTCTCTCGCCGTTCAAAAGATGATCTTAAAGCTACAAGACAAGCAGTTTACCTCAATGTCATCTATGTGTGAGTTAACTTGGTGTTTTTTAGTTTTTATAAGTAACACTGAGCTGAACACGTTAGTATAGGGGACGATACCAAACTCCGGTTAGACTGAAAGACACAATGGTAAAAGCTTAAGCAGAGTGTATTTGTGCAATTCAAACAATTCAACAAAAAACAAACCTCGGCATCTCCAAAGCAGGAGGAAATTCTTTTAAGTCTCTAGTGAGTGCTGAGAGCATCCTGTCTGCATCCACAATGTGGCTGGTGAATAATCGGAGGTTATGTCCATGGCATCATTCCCTGAGAGTGAAGAACTGCGCACCCAGAGCAAAAAACATTTCACATAAGCACTGGTATTTAAAAATAAAACAACCTCATTCATCCCATTCAAGTTCCTCATCACTGATTTCTGAATAAATCAACTACTTTGGATTAACCACAGTGGCTCAGATACTTTTTTTTTTTTGCTAATTAAAGGTAAGTGGTACTAATCAAGAATGCTCAGGTGTGTTTATGACATTTCTTAACCTAACCTAGTTTGTACTCACACACAGCTCAAAGTCACTGGGTACAAAGAAGAGAAAACCATAACACAGGCTCAAGTCAACTGGGAAGGAAATTGATTTGTGATATTGGAAGGTAATAAAGGGTTTGTAGGTAAACTGCTACTCAGACTAAAACATCCACATTTACAAAAACGCATTTTAAAGATTTAAAAAGAAATTAAAGAAGAAAGAACCCTCCTAAAAAGGAAAAACCCTCAATAGGTGAGGCTTCACGGTCATTTCATAATAAAAATCACCTCTTTCAATTAATAAATACATCATTCATAAAAATAACAGAAAACTGACAAAGAGAAATAAATTAAACAGGAGTCATTTCAAAGACTCAATTCCTAATGAAAACAAAATCACAGAGAGGCAGCACTTTGAGCTACTTCCTTTAGCTCGAATTAACAACGCAGATGAGACTTGGTTCTGTACTAAACAGGGCCAAGTCTCTTCGACAGACTCATCAGCAACACGATGCACCCCAGTGCTGCCTCTCAGTCGCTCCTCTCTCCTCATTATTGCTGGTGTGATTGAGATCAAAAGGAGGGGAGGAGGAAAAGCATGAGTGGAGAAAATTACAAAACAATAAGCACCATTTGAAATATCAGTTCACCATTTTTTTTTTAGCACCACATTTCCTGCTCACCCACTGCAAAGCCAAAGGAACAAGAAGACCCTGCTGGAGGTGCAGCTCAGTTTCTTCCGCTGCTCCGTCCAGTTGCTTGCAGAGAAGCAGGTTGATGTTAAAGCAGGAGGATACATTTGCAAATGTGATACAGACTATTTCTCTGGAAGCAAAAACTTGTTGATTGGTAGACGTTTTTGTCCTTAAATGCCCTCAGAAGCTTCAGTCCAACCTTCTCTGCAGGAAAACACTGGTCCTCTCCCACTTCCCCTCATTCCTTTACTCTTTTGTTCTTAGTGTGCTTGTTGTGAAGTCGTGCATTCGCTTATTTCAAATCCAATACCCTGTCTCCTAAGCATGCACAGTGAGCTTGATTTACTTGATTTTTTTTTTTCAATTTGTTCAGTTATGGTTGTCTTCGGGCAGTGTCCCCCCATTTCCAAATAACAAAAGTCTCTTATAACAAATATACAAATGTTTTTTTTTCCCTTCTTCAAGTAAACAATTCAATCCTCCTTTTCTGTTTTTTGAGTGTGGGAGGGAGGGTTACACAAAGACATGACTGTGTCTGTTGAGTTTTAGGATCTTGCTCAGTCTCTGCTTGGCTGTGGCCATTCCTTTTTTTGGCCGTTTTCCTGGGAAAAACAGAAAAAGAAAGTAAACATCACTTCATCTGCAGAAATTAGGGACAAGTTTAAGGAAAAAAGTACAATCTTTGATTGTCAGGTTACAGAAACATTAGAAATGATAACAAATTTTTTCATCAACTTGGTTCATACTTTGGTGAAAAGTCCATTTACTGGGGTTTTCCCCACCACTCACTTTTAACTGGAAGCAGTCTTAAATTCTTGCCCTTCTGGGAGGTAAACTCCAATTTGAAGCAAATTATATTAAGAACATTTTTAAATCTGACTTTCGAACCTTTTGTGGCCTGATTGCTGACAGGTGGGGCGTTGGGGGCGTGTCTCTTTGATGGGTGCAGCGGTGGGGACATGGAGGGGTCACAGTACTGGTACTCTGTCTCTGGGCTAGGGAGCCCTTGATTGTCCCAGGTCTCGCTACTGCTGTTGCCCTGGCTGTCCATGGGGCTTTTGTCCCCCTGCAGTCTGTGCTGGTCCTGCAGAGAGCACTGGCTCGGGCTGGACCACCAGGGCTCCTGGGGCGAGGGTACCTCACCCGGCTTCGAGGAGCACAGCAGACCAGCCATGGACAGCATCCCCTGAATGGCCTCTTCTGTGCTGGGTGAGGTAGGACGTTCTCTGCAGGAGGAAGCAAACTCACCATCACTGAAGTTATTTTTTAAAATGACCTGATGGGACCATGTTCAGCATCGGTGCAGGTTTTTCTCACCGTTTGAGTGGTTTGTGTTTGTGCCTGAGTTTCTGACCAGACTGGTACAGCTCGATGGTGTGCCCTGAGCCTGTCTGCTGAGATAAGCTCCTCTCATCCTCATCGTCCTGGGAACTCTCCGAATCATCGTCCGAAGAAGAAGAGGAGGAGGACGACGACGACGATGATGATGATGACGACGACAACAAAGCTTTACGCTAAATTGGGAATAGTAATTTTAAAGTGTATGCATCAGTAATACAAATCAGCAAAGAGCTCTATACCAGAATAAAAAACTTTATAATTGAAGTAGCATGTGTACTAATTTAAGAAATTGCTATCAAGGTGGCATTGCTCTTATTCTAGTAAAATGTTTACTTCTTTAAATTGTGCAGCAGGGATCATGTATTTTATACATTGCATGTTTAGATTTTTTTTGTATCTACAGTTTTTTTCTGCTTAATAATCAGCCAAATACAACAACACTTCAGAGCATTTCTCTAAATGTTACTGCTCTGTAATGTTTAAATGATAAAGTGTGACATAAATCCTGTAAGTTCTTTACTTCTGTGGGAGAATCACTGTCCGACTCTTCGTCCGACACACTGGAGTGTCCTGAGACTTCTTCCCTGAGTTCAGTCTTCACCCTCTCCAGACCCCCTGGGAGCAGATCAACAAAAAGCCTTTAAAATGAACAAACACAGCTCGTGTTTTTTGTAGGACAGTCTCTGCTGACTTACTGAGAAGTGTTTCATTTGTGCTGCTCCGCTCGTGACTTCCCTGCATCCTCTCCAACTTCACATCCACACAACTCTTTGGTGGGCCTTGGCCGACAGACAACTGTTCACTTTCCGTCTTTACAGGACTGCTTACCGGTCGCCTTAAATCTCTGTGTAGTAACAGTGATATCAGAATGTAAACAAAGTGCTTTCTTTATAAATCTAAATGAAAAAGGAAAAGAAAATATCACCATTGTCAGAACACAACTCATATGCCAACTTTAACTGCAGATCTTCCAGTTTTAAATACCCCCCCCCCCCCCTATAAATGTTGCTGTAAAAGAAGTAAACACACCTGATGATTCTTCCGTTGACCATCATGAGCCGTAGGTGGTTGTCCTCCATCGACTCTGCAGCAGCAGCTGCTGCTGATGCAGTTGACACTTTGTTAAATTTCCCATGAACAATGGCACAAAACACTGGATCCTGAGGGTTCAAGGTAAGAAGCAATCGCCACATTTCAGTTTCAGTTATTTGATCTGTGAGGAAAGGACTATACACCTGCACCTCTGGGTATTTATGTTTAGTCATGTGCATCTTGAAGCTCACCTCCTCCAGAGGTCCAACCTCCAGCCTCTTCAGCACGTCTCTAGTGTGCTCCTCCAAGATGTCGAGGTTGGAAGGCAACCTGGGGGCCTGTCGCTGCTGCTCCCTCAGCCGCCTGGCGGCTCGTCTCGCTTGCCGCGCTTGGCACAGCCGTTCCAAAGAGCGAGTGGTGAGGCAGCTGTTCATTCCAGATGACACTCCACATCCCTGAGATTTCACTGGCTTGATGCCACTCACCGCTTCCTCCTGCAGAGTTAATGGAAGAATCACATATATTATTAATTTTTTGGTGGTCAGTAGTACAATATAATATATAATACAATATATTAACTAAACAAGAAAAAACTAACCAGTTAAAATAAAGAAAGACATGAAAAAATGTTGGCAGGAAACTATAATACTTCTGATATTTGAGTAAGACATTTGAGACAACTTTAAGTTTATGTTCGGTAATAATATTTTAACAAATAAAATCCAAACAAATCCAATCATTGACCAATCTGGGCCCTGACTTGGGTCAAGTTTTTAATTTTAACAGTGTTCATTTGAGTTTAGCATCCCTGCAAATATAAGGTAGGAGTCTCTCGGAGTCCCTCTTACCTCCAGGTAGCGGATTTCCTTGGTCAGCTCTTTAATCAGGTGGTTAGGCCTGATATGATCTGGAACCTCACTTGTCGGCTCAGTCACCTGCAGAGCCACAACAAACAGAAACGTGAACAAGAGGTTTGAAGTTGACATAAATCCAGTAGATAAAAGCAATCTCCCAGTGGAGCTTCGGCTAAGTCAGGCGTTACTGCCAACTCTTACCTCTCTTTTCAACCAAGTCCTCAGTGCACTGATTAAAGCCTTGACTCCATCTACTATGTAGGTAGATGGTGGACAGTTGTCCTCACGTAGCTCTGAAAGGATGCAGATACGTTTTTGTAAGTACATTTTTTAAATAAAGCTCTTATCATCTTCACTCAGAGTTTGAAATGCTGTGGTTTGTACTTGTTTACGCCACACTCTCACCTTTTAGCATTTCCAGGAGGTTTTTAGCCACATACCAACAAATGGCCTCAAAGTATGGAAACTTAAAGAGGTCTGGGGTTTTTAGACGGCGTTCCATTTCATAACACCTACATTATAAAGAAAAACACAAAAAGCCATTAGTGCATTCAGATTCTAATAAACACAAACAGGATATAGGAGGGGAGGGGTTTACCTGAGCTGCATGCCAATATTGAGGTTGTGAAGGAAGTTCCCTCCAAACGCCATGCAATCCTGAGAGGTGAGAACACCATGGATCCAGCCTGTAGAGGGCGGCAGAGCACAGAGTTTACTCAGCAGGACGGTCAAACCACAACAAAGTAAAACTACTGAAGTTAGCTCTGCATCTGCTGATTTTTAGATTTAGATATTTTATTTGTTGCATTTAAATTTGATGAAAACTGGTGCAAAAACAAACTTTTTAACCTCACGTGGTTAGACTTTGCAGGAGGTGACACTTTATTTTAAAACAGTTGATCCTGTCACAGGAAAAAAAAACAGCGCTCTTGATAGAACACAAAGTGAGAAAAAGCAGAGTCTGGGGGGTTGTAAGACTGATAGACAGGCCTGATAATGCTCTGGTTGACTGACCCACTGTGCTCTCTGACCCCCACTTAAATCCCACCTCTCTACACCCTTTCTGCCAAAAAAGATCCCCTTCACAATGCTGCTTCAGCCTGCTGAGAAGCCACGGCTGGAAGACTGATTGAAGATGTCCAGGAGCTGACAGGCTGAACTGAGCCTTGTCTGTCTGGGTGCAGGCGGGGGGTCGTGAGGGGCAGGCAAAGGAATTCTATCCGTTTAAAAAGTCCACTGAGAGACTGATGGATGGATAATCGTATAACTCGACACGTCAACTTCACTTGAGCGAATGAGGAAGATGTCCTTCAGTTAGTGACATGACAGAAACAACTTTTAATTAAAAACATTCTCTTTACATTTAAATTACCCTGCTAATGATAGAAGATCACTTTTTTCCCTGTCAAAAGTCACTGGAATATTATTTTAATCTTTAAAGGAATTTAAAAAACCCATCCCAGCAACAATTGCATAACACTGCTGACAAACAGCTGTGTTTGTGTGAAATGTGTGCAGCACATTCCCTTGAACCCTCGGGGTCCTTTTATGGGCAGCTCATTTGGTTCAGTTCAGATTTACTCAAATTATGTGAGTCAGTCTGATTAGTGAGGGTTGTTTGGGCTGCTGAGAAAGTTGCCAAGCAAACAACAAGACCGAGGTCATGTGACGACTCGAGGTGCATCCAAGAACAAAGTGGTTAATTCTAACTTGAAGTGAACATCAGTTTGACAGCATTTGTCTCAGGAATTCAATTCTTAAGGCATACAAGCAAACATAAAAGGAATGCGGTTTTGTTAATAATGCAGAACACTTTCAAAGTGTGACTGATGTAGAATTGTGCTTGTTTACATATAGAAATCATGACCTTGTTAAAGTTTACATGAACTGTAGACAAGCATGCAGCATGATTTCACACAAACAGTCTAGTCATGCTTTTACATTTTCAATACATTGTTTTAAAATTACAATCAGATATATGAATTTCCTCCTGGGGATAAATAAAGTATTTATCTATCTACAATTATTGTAGTTTATTGGATGCAAAAAAGAGCATTAATGTTTTCTCTTCAAATAACCAGCCAAAAAAACTCACAAATTCTTAACTAGTAAAGTTTGGTTTCAGTCTCAGAGCAACATGATGAGGAGCAGCTAACAAGACATCTCAAAAGCTCAAATAAAAACCAAAACTGCAACCCAAAATCGTGACAAGTTAAAGAGGAGGAGATGTGGATGTGTAGAGCAGGAGCAATGTGAAAAGAGAGGATTTTAAACCATTAATCTTAACGGGGAATGTGAGATCTCTCTGAATAAGATGGATGAGGACCCAGGCAGAACATCATGTGTTTCACTGAGACATGGCTGCAGGACGATATCCCTAACTCCAATATTTCTCTGCCCGGCTTTCAGTAAATATGAGCAGACAGATTTTTGAAGAAGACCGGAAAAAGCAAAGAAGGTGGATTAGCAGTGCTCGTCAATAACAGATGGTGTAATCCAGTCAGGGCTGTACGTTAACTTTTTTAGCTCATAGCACTGGTGCTACAAAGGTTGCAGGTTTTGTAGCACAGAACAAAAAGTTGTAGCACCAGCATAAAAATTCAGCTACAATCTCTAAAGCCAAAATTAGTACCCATCGTTTTAACACACTGAGAAAGTGCTAATTGTGAAAACACAATAACAAGAAATATCTTCAAACATGTTTATATGTCAATGTAATTTCAAGAAGAACATTAATTCATTCAAATTAGTGTAGATTTTTTTCAAAGTGCGAGTGTGAGCTGAGAAATGTGTGCACAAAACCACAAAAACTGATGTTTTCAGCTGCTATAATCTTTGATTTATTAATAAAATGCAGAAACTGTTATAATTCTACTTTATATTACTTATTTTATGAACTTTGACTCATCTATTTTAAGCTTCTGCTCTGTAGCACTTTGAGATTGTGAAACATAAAGTGCTATATAAGTTAAATTTATTATTATTATTATTAATTTCGATGTTGAAAGCAAATTCACAGGCAGACAGTTTTTATGGCGTACAGTGAGACTGTGATGTTTTAAAATGTTCATTTGTCTCCTGATTTTGAATCTGCTGCATAGTTCTTGGTAAACAGATTTTACTTCAGTAAATAAATGTTATTAAAACTTAGGTCTGCTGTCCATTGCAGTCCAAGACTGCAGAGCATTTAAATATAATGACCTTTTACTGTGCCACCCTTCTTCGCCCCTGCCTGGACCCCCCAAGAAAAAAGTTCTAGATATGCCCCTGGGGCTGAGCTGCGTTCAGCGAGGTCAGACTCCGGTGTGAAGCCTCGTCTCCCCCTGACTCGGACCGTGGACTCGTTAACAGACATCAGTGTGACCCGTTCAGATTTATCAGTTCCTCTGGTTTAATGTGTGTCTGAAGCACAGGGACACTTTCAGAGTCGAAGAGTTTTTTCCGAACAGCTAGAACTGATGGAACTCCGTCGCTAGACTCGCCAGTCGACTCGACGCAGAACTTTAATCCATACAAGTGCGCAAATATAGGCTATATATATATATATTTAATACGCTTTACATTGTTTCAAAGTCATCACCACGGCTCCTGCGAAGGGTCGGGTGTCGTCCCGCACCAGTGCGTTGAGCCTAGGTGTTTCCAGTACTGGCGATCTTGTGCCAGCTGCGCCACGGCATGATGGCAACTCCGGATTGTTGGAGGTCGCCCGCAACGACATGGAACCATCGGGTGCGGCCGGGGTTTACGTCGTGGTCGTCTCCAGGCTGCGGCCCTCGGGTCAAAATGCAGAAAGGCTCTGGTCGGATGATCAAAACGGAGACGAAGGACGTGCCCGAGCCAGCGATGCTCTGAACTGGCACCGCGCCTGCGTTCTAGCGCTAGATTGGAGACCCGCTGAGGCCACCTGACATTGTTTTTAAAAAAAATATATATATATTAAGTTAATTCTGACGGTGTGGCGGTGCGCCACGATCAATTACATGTAGAGGAAACCCTGATCGCACAAGTGCTACGTCTAAAAATAGTTTGTAGCACAGACTGTTTTTTTAATCGCACGTGCGACATATATGTCGCACTGTACAGCCCTGTCCAGGACATGATACTTTGAAATATTGTCTCTGCAGCCAAGATATTAACCTGCTAGCTTATTTCACTTCTGTCAGAAGCTTCTTCAGATCCACAACAACACAGAGTGCTACAGATCAGAGAATAGCCTACAATGACTTTTAGTAAAAAGATGATCACATTCCTTACGTAAAATTCAAAATAAAAGGGCAAAAATAATCATCTACAAGTGAGTACTTGTTCATTTTACATCGTTTAAAGTGATAATATGCAGTTTTGCTTGTTTTGGGCTCCCTCTGGTGTCCGTTTTAAATTACTGCATTAAACAAGTTACCAGATCGTTTCAGCTTCTAAACGCCTAAATCTACCTGTTGAAATGTCTCCTCAGCCTTCATAGCTTTCTACAGGAGCGGTTATTTACTTTTTCAAAGAAATCAGCTGTGTTCAAGCAGGGAGAGATTGAAAAAAAATCAGGAATCATGAGCTAAAAACACCCCAGCGCTAGCATAACAGCTAGCCACCTTGGGTTAGCCTAACCCTCGTGAGACACGTCACTTCCTGGACACCGTGACGGCGACGGAGATCTTGCAATCGTGGTTTTCCGGCTGTAATCACCAGATGGGGCTAAGTGACTTTTCATTAACTTTGTAAAGGGTCATATTAGCACAGACTGGCTCAAGGAAAAAATTTAAAAATATGAAAAAGTTGCATATTATCACTTTAATTTAAATGTAAATAAGAAACTGTGGTTTTCATATTGTGATTATATAAACCCTACATTTAATTTACAGAATTAATTAATTTACATCTATATCATTATCTGGATAATCTTCCTCAAACTGAACCCTAGGAAAACTGAGGTGCTCCTCATGGGTACAAAATCTGCCCTGGGGAAGACTGGCAGCTTCTCCTTAACCTGTGAGAATACCTCAGTTTCCTGTTCGGCTCAGGTTAATAATAATAATAATAATGCATCAGTTTTATATAGCGCTTTTCAGGTCACTCAAAGAAGCTTTACAGAGTTGCATTATTCATTCACACAGTCATTCTCACCGGTGGTGGTAAACTACGACAGACGTCTGTAGCCACAGCTGCCCTGGGGCAGACTGACAGAAGCGAGGCTGCCATTCTGCGCCATCGGCCCTTCTGACCACCACCAACATTCACACACAGTCACACTCACATTCACACAGGCAAGTTGGGTGAAGTGTCTTGCCCAAGGACACAACGACAATCTAACCCAGCCAGAGCTGGGGATCAAACCGGTGACCCTCCGGTTACCAGACCGGCCACTCTACCAACTGAGCTAGTGCCGCCCCGTTAAGAGCCTTGGTGTTCTGTTGGACAGCACGCTGTCTTTTCAGGCTCATATTAACTCAATCACCCGATCAGCCTTTTTTCATCTCCGTAATATAAACTGTCTCCGTCCCTCTCTCTCTGAACATGCTGCAGCTATCTTAGTGAATAGTCTGGTCACATCACGACTGGACTACTGTAATTCTCTTCTCTTCGGACTACCACAGAAATCTCTACATAAACTTCAGTTAGTTCAGAACGCTGCGGCTCGTATGGTCACGAGAACACCTGTTTCTGATCACATTACTCCTGTTATTAGACAGCTTCATTGGCTGCCGATAAAATTTAGGATAATTTATAAACTGCTTCTTCTCACATTCAAGGCTCTGCATGACCTCACTCCTTCCTACATCTCCCAACTCATCCATGTTTCTGTACCTTCTCGATCCCTCCGCTCCTCAGTGTCTATAAATCTGCACATTCCTCCAGCTAGACTCACCACAATGGGAAAACGAGCCTTCAGCAGATCTGCCCCATTGCTCTAGAACTCTCTCCCAGCTGACCTTATAAACATTACTTCTCTCTCACTTTTTAAATCTAGGCTGAAAACGCATCTATTTAAAGTCGCCTACTCAGTGTGAGATTTATGGCTGTCTTTTACTGATTGTTTTTAACTGATGGTCTTATTCTTTTACTGTGTGTTTCTATGTTCGATGTTTTTAACTTGTTAGTTTTATTGTGTTTTATTGTCAATTTGTATTGTGCGGTGACCTTGAGTGACAGAAAGGCGCCTGAAATAAAATGTATTATTATTATTATTATTAATATGAGATTTTGGTTATATTGCCAAAATAAGCAGTTAACTAACCAGAGGGCACTACAAAATTCATCTTTTAACCTTTTTGTTAGCTTTGAATTTATTGAATTTATTAAAACTGCATAATAATTTATCAATTTGTTCTTGCTAAATGTTGCCTTATCCAAACAGACTTCAATAAACACCACAAATATTCATGTTTGGTTCAGAATTTTTTGAATTCCTCAGATTTGTTTTTCTGGTCTCTTCCAACAACAATACATACAGTTGTGACATCAACACAAAAACACTTGTTACGGATAATTCTAAGCCTCACACGTTGTCACAGTGTTGTATATAAATATTTTTCCAGTTTCTCCATCTTGTATCATGTCTGCTCTGGTTTCAATTATCATGTTACAACTTCCTTTAATGAGAAAACATCTAATGAAAGTGTGTGTGAAAACAAATTCTGTTAGTTTTATTTTTTCTTCTCTACTCTAGTTCTTTAACCAAAACATTTCACATTAAAATGATTAAAACACAGACCTGTAGGGATGAGCAGAGTGGTTCCTTGGGGAACAACACACTTGTAGCACTTTTCCACTTTGTCCCCAAAGAACACTTCACTCTGATTGGGCGAGGAGCTCCAGGCCTCATATAGTGCAAGGTTGGTGGGAGAGGGTTTGATCAAGTAGAAGATCTTCTCACCCTGCAAATCAGAGAGAAAGGTGTTGGAGGCAACCTGCTCTAACTCCCATATTGAGCTTCAGTTTAAAAATGTGATAAGAAAGCACAAAAAATAAATAAATAAAATCAGAGCTCGACATCAACCTAGTTTTGGCTTTTTTAAAATAGACACCCTTACCCAGAGAACATGATACCAGACCGAGGTTCCTCCAAAGTCTATGTGGAAGTCTGTGTAGCTGTCTTTAACCCCCATAAGGCAATACTTTTGGACAAAGGGCTTGGGGAAGAATGAGTCATCTGGCCAGTAGTTTTCTACCCAGGACATTGTCTTGGCAACATCAGGAACCTCCACCAACTTTGACATCCTGCAGGTGGTTCAACAGAAACATATTAATATAACTCTATATAATTTATTCCCTGCAAAAAAACACACAAAAAAACTGACTAAACAGAGTAACTAGCATTAAGGTTCTTTGGGCAAATCATGTAAATGAAAACGTTACTGCATCTTACTTGCTGTCAGAGAACTCCAGGCTGATGAGATTGAGGACCTTGGGTCGATGGGGCTTGGTGAAATACTTGATAAACTCACTGAGCTTCATCTTGCTATCAGCCTGCCGAGCCACATCTATCACGTCGATAACTTTGTCACCACCTAGATGGGAGTAAAGAGCACAATCAGGCAAGAAGCTCTGCAGTCACTGGTCTCTCAAATGAAAAATATGAAACTTTTTAATTGGCTGCCGAGTGGGTGAAAAGTTCAGAGGGGTCACCAGCTTGCTGGCATCTCCTCGTGCTTTTAGAGATCAAGCCCTGAGGGAAACTGGCATCAATATATGGCAGTGTGGGGAGGGGATGGAAGCGAGACAATCTGTCAATCTGTCCAGACCACCAGTCCCAGGAGGGGGAGTGGGTGGAGGTGAGAGGGCAGCTGTATTTTTTTGCCAAAGCATAAAGAGAAATACATGTGTAGATTTGAGAAGTAGACCGAGCAGAATCTGTATGTATGTTTACTAATATGAGGGGGAAAAAAACAGGAAGAAAAGCCAAATCGGAGAATGCTGAAACAGTTGGGAGGCTACAAATCACAATCGAACGACACACACAGCTGAAAGTTGGAACGAGGTTCAGAGTGTGTGTTTGTGTAATACGACAGCTGGTTGTTGTAATTTCCACACACCCCCTCCCACACACCTTTTTTTTTTATTGCCCCTTTGCATGTTCCCGTACACTCTCCCTGCCACACACACAAACATGCACACAGACGCCTCTGAAAGCCCAGCTGGCCAGCGTCTGATGACAGAGAACATCTGGATTAAAGGCAGCGAGAGACAAAGTTGCCAGGAA
Source organism: Callopanchax toddi (assembly GCA_006937965.1). Classification (NCBI taxonomy): domain Eukaryota; kingdom Metazoa; phylum Chordata; class Actinopteri; order Cyprinodontiformes; family Nothobranchiidae; genus Callopanchax; species Callopanchax toddi. The sequence continues at coordinate 3,363,613 of SSNR01000021.1, read as the reverse complement.
ACCCCACAATGCAAAGCTCCAACACCAGCGTCACAAGCTGAGACAGCAAGAGAAACACCTTTTACAAATGTTGACAATCTACAGCCCCACTGAGTCAGCATTAAAGCCACTCCAGCTTCCTGACATCCTACCACGGCCACAATGATAGATCACCACACCATGTATTCTTAAAGAGCCCATTTATTAGGGTTAATTAGTGTAAATACATCTTTGTCAGCATGCTGGAACCACAAACTCTTCTCCTGCAGCACTAATTAAAATTGGTGAAGAAAAGGCCTTTTCTCAATCATCAATTTAAGAAGAAATGACGTAAATTAATTCACTCCACAGCAGGAATTTCACTGAAATCAGATTTTTCTGCAAAAATGTACACATCTGTACTTGTTTACATGTTGCCAGAATATTTAGGATAATCACTTTCTCAACAAAAACAGAAGGATTATTTTATAATTTTATAAAAGATTTAGGAAAAAAACGTTTATTTTGCATCATCAAAATATTTTGCTGCAAAATTCTAGTCCAGTGCAAAGACAACCTAAACATCAAATATCTATTAAACACATTTTGAGCTTGTTGCAGGTAGTATGAGACACTAGATGTCAATTTTGTTTTAACTTTGTGCAGATGCAACACAGACAAATCATTAAATTTACTCATTAAAAAGAAAATAAAGCACAAAGCCAATTTTTTTAAGCTCGCAAATTTAAAAAGAATGCAATAAGTTTCAAATGTCCCTGTAAAATAGGATGCTTATATGTGTAAAGCTTTGTTTACTGATCTACCATCAGGATCCAACACTAGGATCAATAATCGGCCACACATCACGTTTGTTGCACAAATAATCAGAGACCCTCGCGAGCTGCGGACCACATCCGCATCCCCTCTTATTGTCCAATTGTCTTTAGCAGTAAGAGAAGCAACCTGATACTCAGTCCCTGGTCACAACACCTGTGCTTTGGCTTAAAGCTCAATAGGGCATGGGAGGAAGCGATAAAGAGAGGGACAGAGTCTGTAATCTGAACTTAATGATAAAAACACTGGTGGGTTTGGTAATGGGCTTGTAATAGGAGCTGGGAAGTGGCAGGCTGTTTTCAGAAAAGGAAGCACAGTGGTCATAGAGAGGGCAGTGAAAGCTTAGTCGTCACTCATTTAAAACTCATTCAGCCATCGCCTGATGCCTGATAAGTGGGTTAAAACCCCATGAACCTGGAAACCTGCTCATATTGGCACACAGATGGCGCCTGGCTGGTCTTGGGTCATTTCATTAGCTTCTAATCAGACTACAAATACAGTACACTTGTATCACAGAGCTCACAATTCTGCAAAAGAAAAACACTAATGTGTTTTACTAGATTAAAACGTATCGATTATCTTACCCACATACTGCTCCACATCTTTGACAGAGAATGTAGGTGGGGGCAGTTTCAGTCCCAGACCCTCCATCTCTGTGATCACTATCGGGTAGTTGAAGCCATGTTTCTCCAAGTACCTGGGAGTGACCTGCTCACCCCTCATTCGTATCAGGATCTCCTCAGCGCTGTAAACCACATCACAGCAAGACTAAGAATTACACGTAAAACAAGTTTATGGTCATAAAGAAACAAATCAACACCTTGATGGAACCAGTCACTGGTTCCATCAAGGTGTTAAGTGATGGATTTCTGTAATACATGTAACTGCAAACACTCCACAGAGGTACTGAACAGGCACATGCTGGGAGTCTCACAGTAGTGTAAGGACATTTCTTTGTCCTTAATTGTACCAAAACTGTGTCAATGTGTTTTTCAGTAGTTTGATTGTGCCAATTGGTTAATAAAGAAATTTAAAAAGTAAATAATTTAAAATATTTGAGAGTCGTTTTGTTTTCCATAACTTAAATTTGAAGCTCTTATTAGGAAAGTTTCTAAAACTGTCAAAATTCATTTTAACTGCTTTCATTTGATACAATCTTTGTCTGTATATGCAGCTAAAATATATTTACATGCTTTAATTTTGTCATATGTTTCTTATTGTGTAACGGTCTGGGGTCATTAGTTTTCAGGCCACATGTCACCTTTATGTCTTATTTTACTGTTGAATACGTTTCCTTGCATTAAAAGGTTCACTTCAAAAGCCTATCCAGGGTCTGGGCCTGCAAATCAACCTGTGGCTAAAAAGCCTTTAGACATGAGAACAGTTTCTTTTAACATGTAACATGGTTTTCTGTCTTGTCCCTGATATCACTTGATTGATTGTTGCCGTCTATTCAGAGGCTGAAATTAGACAGACTTGTGGAAAAGTCAGTTAAAACATAAAACTTTTGTTTTTAATTGTTTATGCAAAACAATAACAACCGAAACATCTCAGTCTGGATTTATAATCTGGACTATTGACCCTTTGCACGTGACGTCACGCCGCTCACAGTACGAGCCCTCAGCCACTGTGGTTGGCAGAGGTCTGTTTACACACGTAGAAACTCCTGGGAAGCTAGTCAAAACAAGCCAGTCTGTAGCCTTTTATCACTTTTATTTAGTTGATTTCACAGTTTTTTTTTTTTAATCAGTTCCAGTGTAAAGTGAATGGTGTTTATCAAATAACGTTATAAATCCAGCAGGGTGAATTCTGGCAAAGTAGGCAACTTGTTTACATCAGTGAACAGCAGCAGGGAGAACGTAAGCTAACATTCGGAAGCTAGTTAACACTTAACGTTTGTAAATATTGCTCTCTATGAGCCCCACCTAGGTGTGCTGAACCTTCCCACATGTGAACTGGGCTCGAATTAGTAGAAGACAGGCTAAACTGGCAAAAAAAAAAAAAAAAACCTCAGTTGCCACTTTTGCTCTCTCTTCAATACTCCCGTAATTCACCATCGCCAACCACTATGGTGAACCCACGTGATCAGGTGACATAGGTGCAAAGGGTCAATAGTAGAGGAACAAGTTCAGTGACTGACCACATGATTCATCAGGCCCTTAAATTCTTTAAATGGCACTTTCTTTCCAGAATTAGCAGCCTGCTAGTCAGAATTTTGATTCAGAACAAGGTTTTAGTGAGACCAGTGTCTTTTGTGAACCCCTCAAAGTGTGATTTACAACCCTAAATAATAAGGAAAGGCTACATGATAATATAAAATTCATAAAACCAACTTTGTAAACTTGCAATATACAATAAAAAAAAATCCTGATTGTTTTGACTGTATAATAGGAGAGCTTCTCCAATTAAAAATTTAATATTTTGCTGATTTTAAACTTTCCAAGGCCTTGACTTATTTAAACATTTGTGTTAATGCTCACCTGGGGAAGGTTCTGTTCTGGAGCTCCTTGATAAACACTGAAGTGCCCGCCTGTACTGGTTTTGACCCATCGTCTGACTCTGTGTAGTCATGTCTGTGCCAGTTGTTGCGCTTTTTCACTGCAAAGAACAAAGTTATTTCAGTTAGACCATTGCTTTCCCTTATTCTGACTCCATGCAATCACTGCACACTTGGAAAAGGTCCCTCTTAAAAAAAGGTGGTATTGTTATGCAGATTACAATCACTTTTCATAAATGATATTAATTCACTACTTAAACCCTGTGCTAAGATATGGAAAGGCTTGTCCAATCAAAGCGGAGGGTTTACAACACCATTCAATTAGCCAGCTAATGTCTGCCCTCAGGGCTCTCAAAGGTTAACCCAACCCCCAGCCTCTTAAAAAAAGGAATCAGACTTGACTAACACTGCTGAGAGGCATTTTCCCCCAGGACCAGTCCAACATACAGAGACAGAGGTGGTGGGCAGTTAATAAAAACAATGCGAGGCTGTAAGTAACGTTACAACCCAGGGGGGAAGAAACAAACAAACAAATAAATTAAAAAACAGCAAAGGAAGCCTGCCAATAATGACAGCATTACTCACTCAGGGAGGGTCCATGTTTGACATCACAGTTGGGACAGTGGTAAACATCGATATCCACAGCATGATGCTCCTCTACCTGAACGCAGCTGAAGGGGGAGGAAACAGGTCAGGAGTTACAACAGGTTCACAGATGTAAAATAATTTACCATAAAAAAATAATGCAACAGATAAATGCTCAAATAAATGTAACAAAAGGTGGAAATAGAACTTTTTTTACTTTAATTAAAACTTTAAATTACTGAATTGCAAATGTGTTTTGAACAACATTATCAGCAGAACTCAAGTTAAACACTGAGAAGAATTTCAAAAGTGCAGAGCTGATAAAAATGTGACCACATCTTTTTTAGTTTTAAATTCAGGACTAATTATTTCTAAAAGAGATGTTAGAGATCTCACTGACTGATTTTTAAATTCAAATAAGCATACTGAGTGAAAGTACTGTTAAGTTCAAGTCTGGCAAATGATCTTTATTTCAACAGTATACAATAGAAATTTAGAATTTAGAAAGCTGCAAGAAACGTGGAGCAAATAAGGCATCTTTATGTTGCATTCCCACCATTTAATTAGATCCATATTTATGAGACATAACAAAAACATCATCTGCTTGAGCTCTAAATCAGACAGCCACATATGCCAGAATAGAAGAAAATCAAATGTCAAAATCCCATTAAAAAAACAGGCCGTTTTCATTGGAATACATCTGAAAACCAACAGGACTGATTAATATGAAACTGTGCCACCCACCCAGCAAGCACTGACTGTTCTGCAACAGCTAAACCACAAAGCACATGCATTCCTGTGTTGCATACCAGAGACACGAGTAGCATGAGTTGAACAGCTAAGACTGCAAACAACTTATGCAGCAAATATAGTAATGAATACATAATTTCCACCTGACTGAAGCAAATCTAGATCATTAAGCACAGGTAACATTTTGTCTATGTTTTGTTGTGTTGACTGTGAAATGTCAGTGAAAAAAGAATAAAAACAAATATCTGCTTCTACAACGTGAAACCCTACACAAGGAATAAAGCTAACCGATAGCCTGTAATCCACTTTGAGCTATGAGGAATTCCAGGAAATTGTAAAAGAAATACAACCAAGAGTCATTAATTCATCAGGAAGTGTTGAGATTGGGTGAATGCAGGGCCAAATCGCTCTGCTGCACCAACAGGATATCAACAGTGGCTTCCTCTCACTGGTTTACACAGACAACCTCTCTGCTGTCGGCTGCACAGGAAACATTAAAGCACGTATAAACCGGTCAAAGTTTATACTCAAGTTAGCTCAAAATGCACAAAATGCAAAGGTGCATCTGGTTGCCATGATCATCTTGAGAGGTTTACAACACAACATTAGAGACATATCACAGCGACTAACAGAAAATTTGTTCTACCACTGAGAAGCTTTTAATCTGACCTATCAATAACATATATACATACAAAATTCTTGAACTACTACTCTTGTGCTTGAGAAAGCAGATGATCAACAATAACACTGTGCAGTGCTTGGCTGTATTACCAGGCAGAGCTCATGTGTCAGGAATCTTTGTTCAAACATGTGGCTGTTTGCTGAGGGAAAGCATGAGTAACAGCTCTACACCGCCAGGTTTGCTCAGATGTGAAAGGCAAGCGTGCGCTGAGTCGAGGTCACCCTCCTGTCCTCATCTCATTTTCCTTTATGCAATACCGGAGAGAGAAATAAGGGCACTGTGCCACAAATGCCGCCCTGACTCAGCGTACGCATCACTGCTAATGATTACTATTAACAAGGCACCCAAGCTTGAGAAACCATGTTGAGAAGAGAGCAGAATATGAATGGTGGGGAGACACTGAACTGAAAGACAACCGAGTATTTCCTGTTTTACTCAGGCTCCGTGATGCATTGCATCATTGCAAAGCTGGAGAGTGTGCAAGCAGTTCTTCAACTAATCTGAACCTCGTTTACTTAGAAAACAATCAGTGCAAAGATTAGATATAACTGTGCATAAATCACAGTAACACTTAATAAGTTGGTGTTATTGAAAATAGAAGCTCACAAAGAACACTGCCAATCTGTCCCGTTTGATCTGGTTATACTGCAGCAGATTACGAGACAAGATGCGTGTACTTGGCTAAACCCTTTGCTATCAACAGTCCCTCTCCCTCTGCTTCCTCTCATCAAGGACCTCCTTCCTGTGTGACTGAGAGGGCTTATTCATTAGTCCATGCACTGTGAGGGGTTCATTGTCCTCACCGATAAGTGCAAAAACACAAAGGCTGGAGGCGGGCGTCACCATTATTTTAAGCTCTAAATAACCGCTCTGCATGGGATGGTGACACGCCTACATTAGGGAACTGACAGAGTCCTAATAGATGGGTGTTAGGGATAGAGATAGAAAGGAGATGAGGGCAGTTAAACACACCTGGATCTCTTTATCTACTCCAGTGGAGTATCTGACTTCTACAGCCTGGTTCTTTCTGCAATGGACCATAAACAGTGAAGGACTAGACAGCAATAAGAGTCACCAAGGCCTGACAGAGGAATAAGGGGCAGCCACTTTTGGCCTTACTGGCAAAATCATTTTAGTAAGCTAGCCATAAACGTAAAATAACATCCCTGCAGTGCTTACAACTCAACAGAAACAGCAGGCCTTTTTGTAGTCAGCCTTCAAACAACAAAAGAGAATCACTATGTTGTTTATAGGACATCAGGGAGCCGCAAAAAGTTTTAACAACCTAATTGTTTCTGGTGCTGCCTGGAAGCTCCTGAAGCGGCAGCTCTGTTTTCACACATGTCTTCAACATGGCCGCTCCCCTGTAAAACTCACAAAGCCATCAGTCTTGTGACTGTCTGAAGCTGAAACACATCAGCACTCAGACTGAACTTGCCTAAAAGTTTGAATGGCTTGCTCAGTCCTGACCCTATGTTTGTTCATTTATAAAGTATCATGAATTATGGAGAGATTATTTTTCTCAACAGCTGAAGAAGTAAACCGTAACTCCATCACTTATGACTATTAGCTAATATGAACTCTTAGTTTAGTGATTCTTTGGCATTCATTTGAAATTTGATATGACAAAGACACATTGAGTAATAACATTGACTCCAATGTTTAAACTACATTGAACAACAATATTTTGAAATCACAATTCAAACCGACTACAAGTCAATAAATGGTCTCTTGACCACTAATCCATATTGATCAAGCTAAATGTAATGCAGTTTCCCTGCCCTAAAGACACTACCTTGCTAACAAATGTAAACACAGCTTTTAACAAGACCTGCAAGGCTGATTCTTTATTTGATCAATTATACTACGTCTAAAATCCAAAACATCTCCATCAAGGACAGCAATGGTTTAAAAAAAATTCTTCCACTTGTCTATATATCCTCTTAAGCTTAGCGTAAACACTAAGGGCACTCTGTAGAGGCAATCCATCTCTCTTTAGTGTGCTCACACTCTGTGCGACATTGACAGATTGTCCATTGAACTTGGTTCGCTGAAGCTCCCATCAATCACTCCTCCTGTCCCATCGAGCACTGCTGGCCTATCATCACCCCCACTGTCTGTACCTAAATCAGACAATGGGACCGACTGGATTTGACATCAACACTGTGATCTGACTTGACCTACTGAGGATATGAAGCACTTGAACATTCGCTGTGTGAATTTAACTTGACATTATATAAAAAAACCACACCAAATAATGGATTTAGAGACAGATTTTAAAAGGTAAATGGAGTTCAAACAAGCAGTTTGCCATCTAAAACAGGGTTTAATAATGGGTTTTTCAGCTTTACAAAGTCCTTTAGAGTAGCATTACCAAACCTGACAGTCAGAACACCCCCCAACAGGGCAGCAAAGTAAACCTAAGAGGTCAGAAGGTGAGCAGACTGAGAAAAATTTCTACTATAACTAATCGTTTCTATTTCTCTACGGTTTGTGACGCTTTGCTGCATCCCACCAATGAGAAATTAATGAAGATAAACAAAGCCTGTGGCAAAAAACTAAAGTCAGCCAACATGTGACACAAAATAATTCCATTATTAAGCCAATATACTTAAGAATAACAAATGTCTCAGCTCACCAACTAGTGCATTTCAAACCAGCATTTTAAAAACCACATAAGTCCCTGACCATTTTGGTAGATCGTTGATAAAACAGCAGGGGAGTACATCAAGTCAAATACACACGTTTCCATTCTTAACTGTTCATTCGTCTGACACTGATAAACCACAGACTTCTGATTGTGTGAGTGCACACCCCCATAAAAATCCTGGGTTGTTTTGTGTACTGAGATCATGAAAGATACAGGTAATGGAAAACGGGGCACTATCCAGAAACTGAGGCAGTGAGACAAAAGCCCCCCTCACAAACAAAACACAAACTCAGCTAGCACACTGGGAAACAGGCATTGAGAGGCAGGGTTCCTGTCATTTCCACTCCATCGGCATGCCATCATCCATAGCCAGAGAATATCCCCTTCCTTCTGGCCAGCCTCGTGGGAAAGAGGCTGGAAATGTGGCTGTTTTTGGAGGTCCGCCTTATGTGTTTGTGCCTATTAGTCATCAATGGGGGAAGCTCGAACATTTGTTCCTTTTTGGGCTGGCACATGACACACAGCTAGTCTTTTCTGGCTTCAATACGCAACAAATTCTGCCTGCCAAGTTTTTTGGCAGCAATCTTAATGTGGTTACGCAATGGCTTCCGTCATTCCGACATGAGCAAAAACAGATTGTGTTCATAAACAGTTGCTGTGGAGATGCACCCACACAGCCTGAGTCAATGAATTGTCTAGGTCAGCCTCAGGGTCACAATGACAACAAGTAATAGTTGTACAAAGTCAGAGATATAATACACTGGTCACAATCCCGATGTGAAAAATCACAATGTTTGAAGTACACAGCTCTTTGGTCTGCTAATAGTCACTTCAGCAAACTGCCTCTGTGGTTTAACCTAAACTTCTAATTCTAAAGTACATTCTGCATAACTACGTGGGCTATTCATGTTAAACCAGCAGTTTTAACTTCAAAGTGTACAGTATTTGTCAAAATGTTATACATGCACCCGAATATGTATGACTGATGTGATATTTTGGAGAAAAAGAGAACAGACAGGGTTTCATTACACAACAACAAATTCCCGTTATGGGTATGACAGCCAACACCCACACACACACACCATAAATCATAATCCCCTTTGTCAACATGAGTTAAGTTTAAGATTTATGTAAATAGTATTTGAAATAAATTAAAGTATGATTAAAAAGTAATCTAGGGACATGTGCCTGCCTGGTACCTTTAAACAATGCCCTCGTCTACCACTAGGGGTTCCCTGCCATGTGGCTCCACTGTTTGAAAGAGGGATTTAAATTTCTCAAGCTGTCAATCAAAAGCCCAACCATAACAAAATCCTCGTTCTCCAACATTTACTTTTCGGTCTGAAACGCACTTCAAAATGCAACTTAATTCAAAACAAATATAGAATAATACGGCGACTGATTATGTCGAAACAAGCCGAAGCTGTTTATACAATACAGCTTATGTAAATAAAGTTTAAAGTACAACTCAAACGTTGGCTCCGGTCGCTTTTACCCTGAAAAACACGACTAGATTAAAAGTTAGAAGGTTAGGACTCGCACTGAAACTGCGACTGGTTTATCCATGTCCTAATCTTTTACATCACAATCAAATCACTGTCAGACTCTTGATTAACTAGACGAACAAGGACAATTATGCGAGCTTTGTATGTCACGATCATCCAGTTAAGCTTTTGATCTCACGGACTGACACAGCTCTGCCTCATAAACACCCACATAAAAACTACTTACTATTTAAACATATACCGTTAACTATCACAATAATTAAAAAGAAGACGTACACATCGTATGTCAAGTCTAACTTATGTAACAATTAATACATTTAGGGACTATTTATTGGTAAGCAAAACCCCACTTTCGCTCGTTAGTCGCGTCAATAGACGGTTTAAAACCCCCGTCGCCCACCGCTAGCGTTAGCGAGCTAACTTAGCTAACAGTCAACACCGCTCAGAGAATCGTCGACTTTCCTTAACAAAGGTCAGTGTTTCTCGCTTTTACTTGACTACATCTGTTAAATACATTCTAAAATACGTACCTGCCGTGAAACCAATCCTTACAGATGTCGCACTCGATCATAAACCGGCTCACATCGTAGGGCTGCCGGCAGACACAGTACAGCGGGGCCGCCGCCATCTTCCTACTGTCCCCAAACAAGGCAGGAATGAAGCAGGCGGAGATTTAACCCACTAGCCGGAAATACCCGAAAATACTCGAGGGAAAGAGCCGAGCGCTAACGATAATCCTTACGTCACTTTTCTAATTATTCATTTCCATCTGGCTGTGGGCACACCGACAAAACACTTAAAACTTTTTTCAAGGAAAGAATGACATAATGGTATTGTTTTTGTGCCACTTCTGCCAGTTTATTAAGATTATTTTTCCACATCAAACTGATTATTTCATTTAAAAAAAAATTAAGATCCAGGTACTCTTGGATACTTTTCCCATAAAAAATATTGTGCTGTAGTATATTCATGATGGATCAAGCCATAAGAAGCCCCTGGGCAGAGACATGAAGAAGACCTCCAATCTATGTTATTAATGCAAAAATACAAATAATAATAATAAAACAAAAATAATACATTTCATAGTTTGGGCTTCAATTTTTAAAATGTTTATTTGAAAACATCAATTTATATTTTTAATTTTAATAATTTATTATTAAACCCAATTATTCCTTAGTTGTTTATATTTTTTTAACAGTTATGTGATTTGAGAAAGATATTTATTTTAATATAGTTTCATAATTTCTTGGATAATATTTTTTTATTTAATTAAATTTAATGGTTTTTAAAATTTTTCCAAGCTAATTTGTTTTTGCAAAATAAAGGTAAATAGAATTTTTTAAAACTTATAAGATCATTACAATTCAGATGTTGACGGTTAATTTTAAGTTAATTAATTAAACTAATGCATATAAAGTAATTTTGCTAGCTCCAACTTACTAGAAGAAACAAATGAAAATCCAGTTATGCTGTAAATAAAGCAAAATCCACATATTAGAAACAATCCAACACTGAATATTTTTACAGATGCACACTGCACAGCAAAAATATTCAACCTGAGCAGCTCACAGATGCATATAAAATCAAAACACAAGATGCTCAGTACGTCTCCATGGAGGATGTCTGACATGCCCTATGTGCTTGCGTGCTGAATAGCAATGGGACCACCGACCCACAGCTTGATCTGTGATCTGACAGCACCCATCCCCCCACACGCCCATCTGTGCAGCTCTGCATAGGCAAACAGCTCTGGTGCATGCAGAAGCTCCTCCTTAGAGCTCACTGCAAGGAACAAACATGAAATTCACATGGTTCATATGCAGAAATAATCCTCTTCCCCCCCCCCCCCCCCCCCC
>SSNR01000021.1:3246392-3348094 GCA_006937965.1 Callopanchax toddi | reverse complement strand
CCCCCCCCCCCCCCCCCTTTTTTTTTTTAAGGTTCACTCTCTGCCTGCAGCTAGATGTAAACAGTCTCTTTGTCCACAGGATTGACAATCAGACTCACTTGGCTAAAGTAGATCATTATCAAGTCTTCACATTATGTCTCCTATCCTGTCAGCTGTGTGTGAGCAGTACAACATTCTGTCTGCCTGCTGCACAAATCCATAAAGCTAATTGTGACTTGTCAGAGAAGATTAAGTTCACGCGAGGACAACTTATCTGAAATGCAAGGTTACTCTTTCAGATATGCAAAATACTCAAAGAACATATATATTCAGGATGAAAGTTAAAATGATCAACTCTGATTTCAGAAAATTTACATATTTGTTGCAGGAAGAAGCTTACATTTGCATATATTCAAAAATTTGACATATCTTGAATAGGTTTGCTTGCAATTAGCTGAATTTGACTAAATCAGACATCTAAGTTTGTTTATCTACAACTTTTACTTCTGATAACATACAGGTCTGTTAATGTTACTGAGCTGCAAAGTGCATAGTTCTTTTTCAGAATGTACCAAACTTTAATTTAGTCACATCTACTGTAGTTCGTATACTCTGCCTCTCATGGATGTGTTTTGTGACTTCAAGATGGATAAATCTACTCCAAAGTTGTTAATTCATTCACTGAATGTCACAGATATTTACTTGATAATGCAACAAATAAAAACAAACAAACTAGATTTACTGGACACATTTCTGTGCTAAAATCAAATTTCTTCTTTACACTTTATATCTAAGAAACCAGACTTTCTTGTAATTTAAAAAAGTGGCTTTGACCAATACTTCTCCAAGAGGCTTTTTTAAGCTCTTAAAGATTGTTTTTTTTTTTCCTTTCTCTCATTTAAAAAAATCCCCTCAAGCCCAGTCTTTCAACTTGACCCGTTTCTGAGGAATGCTTTCGTTTGTTTGCTAATCTACTTAGATGAGATGGGCCTATGATGAATTCAGTGATTTAAAAAAAGGCACATACTCCCAAAGAGCTAGTTTGGTGTTCATACCTAACCAATCTACCAACCAACAACAACAAAAATAATATTAGATTTATTTGAAGATATTTGAAATATTAGTTTTATAAAATCTAGTCAATTTAAATGCACATTTTACTTAGTCTAATGTCATTAAATACAAGTAATGAAACCTTAATTAGAAAAATCATCATCAGGGTTCAAGACAATTTTGTGTTAGAGCGCCATCTGCTGGCGATAGAGCGTCAATTCTCACGGAGAGCTGCGCACCTGTTTACGTCCTGACGTCACACCAGAAGGAGGAAGCGAGTCCGCCCCGTCTCCTGCGTCTCTCAGCATCATGGATTATATTTGTGTTCATTTCCAGATGTGGCTAAAACAGCTGTCAGCAGCTTGTTCACGGCTTCAGATAAACTTCAGGGGAAACCGTAGCTCGGTTTAACGTCAAACCTAATGCTAAAAGAGGTAAGATAATGAATAAACTGCGTCCAGTCAGCAGAGAGGTGTTTATCTTATAAAACCGTTTGAAATTCACTTCTTGTCGGCACGCGCTCAGTAGAACCCGCATCGTTAATTAAAGAAAATAATTTAATGCGTCTGAGAATTATTGAGAAGATTGATATAATTCAGTAGTACTCTGAAACATATTTTGTGTCGTTATTTATCATAAAGTATATTATTCTCCATATATTTTTAATTATTTACATACATTTGGCTTTCTATTGAGGTTTTAAATTTATTTTGACCAAATTTAAAATAAATCAATATTTTGTATACATTTAATGCTTCTCTAAACATTTGTTCAAGGCAAATAAATAAAAATACTTTAAAAATGTCAGGTCAGTGTTAATAATAGAACATGTGTTTGTTGTTTTGATGATATACCACTGACGTATTTGCCTTAAAATCAGAGTTGAATAATAAATTTATTCTGACAGTGTCTAAATTGTCTGCATCTCTGTTCATGTACTCACAAAAATTCCAGGTAGAAAGCAGATTTGTTTAAGCAATATCTTAAGTCTCAGTTTATTTATTTTAAACAAGATTAAATACATTAAAGTCCTCAAAAAAAACAAGCAAAATAAAAAGGCATCAAAATATAAAAATTAATTGATAATTCAAATTATAAAGTAATGTACAATAATCTCATAAATAGTTCTAAAACAAATTAAATAAAGCAGTGTATGTTACTTACCCTGCTACCATATTACTATTTGCGTTTTTAAACTGTTAGAGCTTGATGATGACATCAATTTGTTTTATTTTTGTTGGGGGGAGGAGGAGGAGACCTTGACCCCCGACCTTGAAGATGAGGCGTCTGTCTAGAAAAAAAGCCCTGAGTCTTGTAAAGGAGCTGGACGCCTTTCCCAAAGTGTCAGAGAGCTACGTGGAGACGACGGCGTCGGGAGGAACAGGTGAGAGATCTCTCTGGAATTAAACGTCGCAACAAGAAAAAGAACATGGACGCTTAACGGTCTCTTCTCATCCAGTGTCCCTCCTAGCTTTCAGTGCCATGGCCGTTCTGGCCGTCTTAGAGTTCTTTGTTTATCGAGACACTTGGATGAAGTATGAATACGAAGTTGACAAAGATTTTTCCAGGTGAGTTACCTATAGCCTGCATCACTTGAAGTTACAAAATATGACAAAACGTAATCTAAATTTTTTCTTAATTACAGTAAACTTAAAATAAATGTGGACATCACAGTTGCGATGAAATGCCAGCGTGAGTGTCCTCCTCTTGCCATTCCATAAGTCACTCTTAAAGTGATTTTGCATGTAGACGTGTATCAGTTGATGCATGCATTTATCGTCTCTGGCTGCAGACGTGGGAGCAGATATCCTGGACCTGGCTGAGACTATGATCACATCCAGCGGGCTTCAGTACCAGCCTGTGAGTGCCTCCAAACGTCAGCATAATTAAGGACTTTAGAGTTTCTCCTTACAGCTTTTCACTGTGTGTGCTTGAGCAGGTTATTTTTGAACTGACGCCACAACAGAGACTGTGGCAAAGGTAAGAAAAGTCCACGATTATGTCTTCACAGAGTTTGCAGACTGAAAACGAAAGGCCAATTCTGCTGGGTTGGAAAGTTGTCACGTTGTGGATCAAAACAATGTGGAAAAACTGGATTTAAACAAAACAAAACTGCATTTGGTGTCAATTCTCAGGCACGTAGGAGGTGGTTTTAGTGATTAAATCAAGCGTGACGACATTCCACTTGTAGTTTTCTGTGCACAAGTAAAGTAGCTGGAAGCTATTCGTAGTTTTGATGTTTTTTTTGTCCTTCAGGACGTTACATCTCATACAGAGCAGGCTACGAGAGGAACACGCTCTGCAGGAGGTCTTGTACAAAACTCTGCTGAAGGGAGCTCCTACTGCTCTACCACCACGGTCAGTCTCGACTCGTGCACGCCAAATACACCGCCATGCAGCTCAGGATTCACCAAACGATAAACTGCTGGTGCAAAATAAACCAATATGCAAGTTTCTAACTCAAAGTTTAAACATTTGTGATTTCTGTAGAGAGGATGCATCTATGGAGCCCCTCAATGCTTGCAGGATTCATGGGCATGTTTATGTCAATAAGGTGGCAGGAAACCTACACATCACAGTGGGGAAGTAAGGAACAGATATAATTATTTAAAAGATGAAGACATGGTAGAAATGTAGAGGAATTTTAGACTTTTTGTGCCACTACTTTTGTCTTTTTCAGGCCGATTCACCACCCTCAAGGCCACGCACACATTGCAGCTTTTGTAAGCCACGAGTGTAAGTTTTTAAATCAGTACATAAAGCTGCAGCATTACTTGGGGTTTTTCCTTTAATTATATTGAGGGGAACAAAGAATTTATTTTATGTTTTTAGGGTGGCTTTTTCCCACATTGTTGCTTGAACTTGGTCTTTGCTTTGCAGCGTACAACTTCTCCCATCGAATAGATCATTTATCCTTCGGTGAGGAGATACCGGGCATAATCAATCCTCTGGACAGTACAGAGAAAATCACCTACATTAGTAAGTAGTAACCCCCCCTTTTTGAATTTAAACCTTTTAATTCACATTGCAAGATAACCGAGTGGATCTTACTAAAACCTATTTAATAGGAATCTGAACAAAAAGTGTTATTTTTGGTTCCCTCTGCTACATTTTCTATGCTTTACTGCAGATAACCAGATGTACCAGTACTTCATTACTGTGGTCCCCACCAAACTGAACACGTACCAGATATCTGCAGACACTCACCAGTTCTCTGTGACCGAACGAGTGAGTGATCTTTAGGAAAAACTTAAAACATTTGTGATGACAAATAAGGCACATATAGAGGGAGAGTAGAATAATAACCCACGGTTGTGTGCGTTTATTTTTAAGGAGCGGGTGATAAACCACGCAGCCGGCAGTCACGGCGTTTCGGGCATCTTTGTGAAGTACGACACCAGCTCCCTGATGGTGACCGTCAGCGAGCAGCACATGCCGCTGTGGCAGTTCCTGGTTCGACTGTGTGGAATAATCGGAGGCATTTTCTCCACAACAGGTGAACTCATGTGCAACTTATGCAGAATTATCCACTAGTCCTTCTCAAATTATGACTACTTTTAGAGTAAAGTTGCCCAATTTCCCAAAATGTATTTCCCTCCATCTTTGTTTTGAAATAATCTTTGTTCAGTTTGCATTTAAAAAAATGCTTGAAACTTTATTTTTTAAATAAGCAAATGCTAGTTTTGTTCCAGAATTATGAAGAATCGTTCAGAGAAAACGTTGCGTTTACATTTCACAAGAGGGCAAAGCTGCTGATAAAACACTATGCAACCATAACTTCAAGCATGATCATTTTCAGAATAAAACCAACATTTTCTCTTTGAAAGGAATGCTTCACAGCCTCGTGGGCTCCTGCTTCCATATCATCTGCTGTCGCTTCAGACTGGGAGCTTACATGCCCAGAGAGGTGAGTTTGATGATATCAAACTCAACTTTTGGCATCAAAGTTTTCTAAAAATTAAACCAAAAATGTAACCTGTTTCAGGATTTACTGCTGCACAACCAGATGAACAATCTGACCAATCACCAGACTCCTCTTCTGGCTGAAAACGCTGTTCTTGAGTAGCAGCTTCACAGCTGTCGAACCTGCAAAAAGAAGAAAGAAAAACTTCTTCCTCCCTGTGGGACACGTCTGCACTCGGACTATCAGACATTGGATTTATTTTTAAAAAGTTTTTGAGTTATTTTAATCACATTAAATCCTGACAAGAGGCCTTTTGAAGTTTCACAGCACAGCTACAAAATATCTTTAGTTTTCTAAGGGTTTCCGATCAAATCCAACTCAGAAAAAGCACAAAACAAATAAAAATGGGTATTTTTCATTTGCAAATCTCTTTACAGTGAATACTTAAGCCTCCCAAATGATTCTAGTCAATTCCAGCAGACTGATAATTAAACATTGGATTTAAAACCCAGAAAAAAGGCCAATACCCGTTTTAAAACATGCTATGTTTGTAGAACAAGTTCTCATTATAAAATTGCAAATCTGCCCCCAAAACCAAGAGAAATCTACTTTCCATGTGTAACAGACAGCAGCCCGGTTGCACTTTTTATCTCCTTGTTTATTTCAGTTTTGCCAAGCAGAGTTTCAGTGTCAGAGCGGGAAACACAGGTGGTCAAATAATCTGCAAAATGACAACCAGTCAGAATAAAATGTCCTTGGTTACGTGCCGCCGTTTGTTCCATCTCAGGGGTTTACACCAACAGCGCTCTGCGTTTAGTCAGCGAAGACGATGCCGTGTTACCAAATGGACAAAGCGGTAAAATAGCCCTGTAGCTCTTAGAGGACAACTTGATGAAATTGCTTCATCATGCAGGCCTTGGACAGACATACAGACACTGAATTTGCATAAAACATTTAGTTTTGTCCCTTTTTCTCCCACGAAGGCTCGTGTTAATTTACTCATACCTCAGCGTACACAGTACTGCAGTTTTTCCTCATTTGTTAAGTCAAAATCAGATTTTACACCGAATACTTTGGGTAGACGGAGGGAAGCTCTGTGAAAACAAGCAAAAAACAAACAAGTTTTTGGTAGTTTAAGTAAAACCTTTTTACAGAATTGAGATGAAGGATGCCAGGCAGGTCCAAAAACATGGGTCTAGTTCTTTAACTCGCACTGTGATTTTATTTTTTCTAAATAGCTCTGTAGTTTTCTGTTCTGTAAAATGTGGCATCCCCCATGGCTCTGTACTTGGTCCCCTATTTTTCTCTACTTTTTGTTGGCTCATTTGCAGTTAGTCAAAGTCAACTGCAGGCAGTGTAATATTTTAACATAAATTAATCTGATAAAAGCCAATAAAATACTCTGTTCTCATCTATAGCGGCTTCATTAAAATATTTTTTGAAAGGGGAGTGTCTCAAACTGCCTCTCCTTACAGTTGTTCTTTACATGTAATTTCTTTTTTAAGCTCTACTGCTTGACTACCTCATCTCAAGTTGTCGTGGTAACCACCTGCTTTTGTATTGTTCCCAACCAACATCTGACGGCATTTAATTTTTAGATTGCGAAAGAGAAATACTCGGATTCACAATCTTTAGGGTGACTTCCTTTTAACCCAAACTGCTTGGTCCAAGCTTTTCCTTAGCTTCAAAAACATGTAAAATGATGGATTTTGGACAATATCCATCATAAAAAGACCCCCCCCCCCCCATTTGGCATTTATAACTACAACATTCACCTAAAGTGTTCCCAGTTATTCATCTCCTTTCCACTTCCTGGATAGAAATCTGCTCAGGTTTTAGAGGGTTACTTAGCTTGATGAAGATCATTGTACAGTAAGTTATAAATAAACTTTACTTTGATGTACATTTATTTAAAGATACTACACTGCCAAGGACTAACACACAAACAACCTAGTCGTCGATGCAAGTATAAAGATGTAAAAGTAGTAAACCTAGCTCAGTACAAACCGCTGTACAAACAGGCGTAAAGTAGATGAGCATTTTAGACAAACGGGTCATCTTCAAAGACAACGGACGCTGTTATTGAGACTACATATTAGCGACAAACTCAGCAGGAAAGCTGGCAGATCTCAGTGTTGTGTGGTCAGATTTGAGCTTTAACACTCGTCTGAATAATTTTGGCCTCGAGAAAAATGAGAAGTTGGGCCGCAAGTGTCGTCTTATAAAGGCAGTAGAAGCATGACGCTAGATATAAGAGAGATATCTAAATCATCATCAGATCTGAGACAGAATAAAGTTTCTGGTTGTAAAAAAAAAAAAAAAAAAAAAAAAAAAAAAAAAAGGACAGAAATTGTCCTGACAAAATGATGCGATTCAAGTATGGGGAGAAAAATAAAAACATTACAAGGCAAGGCAATGTGTAGAGACTCAAAAAGGATGGAACAAAAAGCGGAAGTTACACAAAAGGCGGTTCGTTGCATATATAATTGGCCACTTTGAAGGAAACAATAGGTACAAAACGAACACTTTGCTGGATGGGTTCTCTGACTGAGGAGTTTAGGTACCGACGACAGATTTCCAAAACAAATTCATGGCTAGTAGACCTCGTTCTCCTCCTGAGTGCTTCACTCAGCTGCAGCCCCCTCCTGTAGGGAGCCCCATTTGTCCTCACTGAGAATTTCTGAGTCTGGATGTTTTTTTTTTCTTCCTTTTTCTCTCCTGCTGACAGCTAAAGGCGAAGGCTGCCGTCTCTGGCTCGAGGAAGACTCAGTTGGTTAAGGTGCTGGATGCACGGAAGTAGGAGAGGAACTTGAAACAGAGGCTGACCACGAAGTACCAGATGTTTCTGGCCATCTGGGAGCGGGCGATGAACACCCGCCAGATGAAAACGACTAACAGTGTGTTGAAGGTGTAGCGGATGTTCCTCAGTCTGGGAGAGAGTAAAACAGGCGGTGTGAGAAAAAAAGCAAACTACTAAACATAAGATGATCACTATAAATTGTAATTTCTTTTTTTTTTTTAAACGTACTTCCTCAGGTGCTGCCTGGCAGCAGGAATGTCAGACATGTCTTCGTTCAGGACATACTTCTTGGTGCCGATGCAGTAGTTCTCAATGTATTCAGGCCAGTTCAGCTGGCGAACATCAAAGTTAAATGTCTGGAAAAAAACCTAAACGTGAGTCGAAACTAGGATCTACAAAAGCTGCTGAGTAACACACGAAAAAGTTACCAACTATGGCTATGTTTAATAAATGGTGTACATTTAGATTTAACACAGCACTAGCCATAAAGTGCATTAAACCTCATTATGCAGCTGCTGCTTACATTACTGATTCCTAATCATTGCTATTGATTGGAGTACATTTATATAATGGTGCATTTAATCAACATGGACAATATTTTAACATAGTGGCTATTTAAGTTTAATTCATGAAGACATTAATCTATAAGAGTTCATAAAGATGCATTAGTTATTCATGAAACTGATGGCTGCATGTAGACAGAAACGTGGATAATCCCACCTTCCTGTCCTCGGGGGTCAGTTGGCTCATCAGCATGTTCATGTTGTCGGAGTTCCATTCCCAGTCCTGACTGCTGAAATACTCCAGCAGGCCGATGGCCTTGTGCAGGCGGTTAAAGATGCGCATCATCCTGCAGCAGGAGATAAACGCTGGTTAAAGCGTGCCTGTAGATTTAAAGAGTGACAAATAGGCTGCAGGGCTTACTGTGGCTTCTGTCCGGACAAACGGAGGAAGAGGTCGTAGATGAAGGCTGGGAACTTGTGGCTGACCAGGATCCAGTACTGGTTGATCAGGTAGTTGGAGGTTATGTTGGCGTTGGGCCTGCGGAAGGCTTGCTCCAAGGGGTTTCTCTTGAAGGAGGATATCACATGGTGCTCTGTTCAGCAAGACGTTGAGCAGATTATTAAACAAAAATCTTATCAGGATTAGGAAAAGACAAGTCAGACATATTTTGGTTGGTTTTTAATCAAACAAGTCTATGTTTTATAGGAGCTTAAACAAATGCATCAGTTTATCTTTGGGTTTTCTGGGGGATTGTAAGAAACGCAGCAAAAACAGGACTAAAAAATGACAGAAGCTTAGATTTATTCACATTAAACCAGAAGCAAATAAGCACACAGACTGTCGTTTTTAAACACGGATCAGAACTTCCAGGAATCATGTCAGTCAGGCAGAGAGCTGCCACTCAGTCACATCCCCCCCCCTGATCCAGCAGATGAAGGAGGGGGTGGCCATGTGACTGCAGACATTACATCACACGCAAACTAGGCCTTGTGAGGTTTGTTTCCATGGTAACTGATATGTAGTGGCTGCAGGGGTTGCGGAGACCAGATCGGAGGCGACAGCCTGGCTGGATGGGAGTTATCGCCGCCAACCTTGAGCACAAACAACACAACCTGCCACATTTTTAAAAATACAAAGAGCTGCTAGCTCAGAGCAAGCAGCCAAATCTTCGTTTAGTCGTTTTCTGAAGCAGCAACTTCATCTTGTTACTAGAGGGCATCTATTGTCATCCTGTTTCATAACTGGCTCCAACATCTGGACCAGAGAGGCTGCGTTCACAACACCAAGCTGCAGTGACGAGACCTAATCCTGCCACCAGCCATCTGCTAGCAATTTCCGCGGTGAAGGGAGCGCGCTCGTTAATCTGTGGGTCTCTTGACATCCGGCCAATCAGAGCGATGCTTTACTCTAAACGTGCATCCTCATAATAAGAACTGTACCAAAATAAAACCATATTTAGAAGACGAATGAGATGAAACGATGCAGGAATTCTACATGAACTGGACAATTTTTTAAATTGTTTTAAGATTAGAATAATTCAAATACAATAAATAAAAAAAAGACAGTTTTTTTTTTTCAATTTAAAGACAAAATTACCAGTGAATTAATAAAAATGCACTTGATGAATTAATGACAAAACCCATCTACACATAGATTAGTTGAGTTGCAACTAATAAAAAAAATTAAAAGCTTGTTTTATACCCAGTACATTTGTTATTTAATTTGTATTACTCTAAATTAACCTGTATATAAAAAGGATCAAAAATATTTAAATCTGAAATATTTTCTTCCATTCCATTTATGTCCAGCAGGTGGCAGCCACTCCCTGTTTGAATCCTCCAGACTGCAACGTTTTGTCAGGGCTCTGGCTGATTGATTTGTGATGATAAAAGCCAACGGAGACAACAGCGTCACAGGATGCCCAAACAGCTCTATAAATATCCCTCAGCTTTTATTAACTTACCGATCTCTCCCCAGTGGAACGGGTTGATGCCGCCGGTCGTGCAGTTGTACACCAGCGCCGTTTTAGGTCTGCAGGACAAAAAAAGTCACAATATTATTTCATGGAGACATCATTCTGCTGGAAAACCTAAATCAAGTTCAATTAAAATCAGAAATTAACTTATTCAGGTGTTAAAACTCACCAACTCAAAGTTATTTGGTAGTTTGTCGGCAGAGAAGTCCAGTTTTAAACTTTTACTTAGAGATAAACCCTCCCCTGTGACTAGATTTGTTTGTTTTTCCTGCCTGAAACAAACTAATTACTGTGATAAAAGCAGTTAAGTTTTTCTCTTTGACTCTGAACTGCTTTATATTCTCAAAAAGTCAAACATTTCTCTCCTTTAACAGAAAGAAAATGATATTTTTGTTTTTTCTGTTGGAATATATTTAGGATATGAGGCCTAAGCTGCCTAAATTGTAGGTAAAAATCAGTCCTACTGCATTCTTGAACTTTAATAAGTGACCTTGCAACAGGAAGAATGTTTTAAAAAACAGATTTTGAAGTTTCTGATTGCACCAATAAACGTTCTATACAAACTTTAGCTGATTAAACATGTTTTCACTGGGACTGAGGGTTTAGATTTACCTGTGCACTGCTGTGTACCAGCCAGCAGCCAGAGTCAGGTTGATGACCACGTCCACAGGGATCAGGTCAGCCACTGCATCGTTACTGGCCCTCATGGTGCGCAGGATCCCCTTTCCTGCCTGATTACACAGCGTTTTCTTAGGGACTTCAACATAAACAATTAGGAGGCTGAAGATCCAAGCGGAACACGTTTACTTACAGCTATAAAAACGCCACTCGGCCCATTGAAGTTGTCGATCCAACCCTGAGGTGTGAGAGCAGAGAAAGTCCTCAGAGAGCTTTCAGAGAGTCGATTTCAGCCGTGAGACTGAAGAGATGCAGTAGCGTGAGTCAGAATACTTCCTGTGGCGGTGGGAAACAGGGGAGGCCAGGAGGCGGTGATTGTCGACTTCAATTAGACCCCATTAAAAATGAATGAAACTACTGGAAACAGGCTGGAGCTCCTAATGCGAGGGAAACTGAGGGCTAAATGTGAAGCTCGGAACGAGCCTAAGCTGCACAGAAGGCTGCAGGGATCTCCAACGACACGCAGCTACAAAGTGACAGAACGACGCTGTATCTGAAACAAGCGTTTGACCAGATCTGCTCACTGATCTGGTACGAGCTGCCAAGGCGACTGCGTGGCCGGGGCCTCTTGAAGAGTCGACGCCACGCTGAGTTTACAACTGCAGGCTGAGCAGAGCCAGAAACCTCTGTCACAGTTCCAAGCCCCCAAAAACCGACCTACATCTCCCAACACTGACTTCCCTCCGTTGTTCTGGAATTTTATTTATAGGCCTTCCTAATCTTTATGACTTTTATCTAACGTGAAGGCTTTGAACAACATCACAGATCTTATTCTGGCATTTTAACAGTTAAAAAAGCACATAATTAAACTAAACACATTTTACAAGCTCAGGAAGACTGAAAGTATACATTTTTACAGGTAAAACCATTTTTTGGTTTCAGTCTCCTTATTTTCCTGACATTTTAAGAGGAAAAAGTTTAAAGATTAATGCAAAACACAATTAAATCCCTCAAAATAAAGCTTCCAACAGAATCTGGAGCCTGATTTAACTCAGGCAGTTTTTGTTGATGCAACAAAGTCTGAGATTAAATTCATCAGGTGTTTTCAAACTGATCATTTTAGTAATTTAATAAAACAAAACTATATTTTGGGGTGCAACAATCTACGCTCTGCGGTGTGTTTTGCATGCAGCAGCTGCAGGATGCAACTTGACGCTGAGGATGATGGCACGCCTGCAGCAGGTTAGCCTGAAAGCAGCTTAATCACAGAAAGAGCTCATTGCTCAGCATTTCTTTTTTATCTCTCTTATGCTGAGCTCCTCTGCCCTCTTCAGTATGTCTCCCTTACTGATCCTCCCCCACGGCTGTTTGGGTTAACTGAAGATGACTGGGGTCGGAAGCACATGATATTTAGCGGTTTGCGGTTGACTTTAGATAAAGAGCCGCAGGGGGAATGGTGTGGACTCCGTCTGGATTACTTCAATCGATATCTTATTTCCTTTACTGTCGCAGGACTCGTGATGGGGAGTCGTGATTCATGGGTGCCAATTAAAATTTACCACCACAGTCACGGAGGTTTAGAAAATCCTCCCCCTGCTTAATCACCCACTACAGTAAGCAATCGTGACCGGTTAGAAGATCTAACTGCAGTGTAACATGAGGAAAAGAGGAACTGGTTTAGTGGACTCACTGGGAACGGCTCCTGCCAGCTGGCTCCTACGATGGAGGGTCGGACGATGCCAATGCTGAGCTTGTCCTGCTCCTGCTGCACCACGTACTCCGCCAGGGCTTTGGTGTAGGTGTAGGTGTTGGGCCTGTCGCTGATGAGCCGCGGCGTGATGTCCCGCACGATACCGTCATCCATCCACCTGAGGTCGACCGAGAGAAGAACAATCAGTTATTTAGATCAGTCACGGGTTAAGACAATATCTAGAGTTCACATTTTTGAAAGCCATGATGTCCAGCAGGGAGTTGCTTTACATAAAAACAAATAAACGTTGCATAGAAATAAAGAACAGAAAGAATATTGCTGAAAGCTGCAATGCAAGAAACTCACACTCAAATATGTTGCCCCAATTTATGTAATGTAAATGCATAACAAAGTTCTATTCATTTGAAATAAGTATTTTTCAAATGGTAAATTCAAATATTTTTTCTGTGCAGCTCATTTGTAAGTCAAACAAACTGCATAGAAGTAAGATTTGCAATCTTATTTTTACAAGTCTACAAATCTAATAACCACTTCATAGGTTTTATGAGTAAAACTGCACATCTAGTCTCATTATGTTTGACTTACAAATAGTATTTTGCCCCTTTACAGATTTATTCCCTTTTCTTAAAGGCTTAAATGTTTCAGTTCAGCAAACAAATTTCTGCATCAGACAAAAATCAGTTTTCAAATGATGATTTCATCGTTTAAGAGGAAAACTAAATCTTTCCAAACCAATGTGGGCCTGTGTGAAAGACTTTTTGTCCCCTAAATGTAATAACAGGCTGTAGCAACAACTACAATGAATGAATAATGACCCAGACTGTTGGTATGATGATGTTTTTTTATGTTAGTTTTACTCCAGATGGAGCGGGACACACACCTTCCAAAAGGTTTCACTTTTGTCTCATCAGTCCACTGAATATTTTCCCAAAAGTCTCAGGAATCACCAAGATGTTCCTTTATTTCCCAAACATGAGACAATTTTTTTTTTTTTTTTAAATATTGGTGGCTCATGACCTCAAATTTAACCAAGTGATGCCTGCAGTGTTTTAGATCTTGTTCTGGGTTCTTTTGTTCTTGAATTCCTTAAGAACAGGATATGATGTGTTGCTTTTTGAGATCTTTTAGCCTAGTTTCTTTCGTCAGACGGATTCTATTGAAGTGATTTCTTAACTCTGCAGGTCTGGCAGTAATCAGGTCTGGGTGTGGTTAGTGAAACTGAACTCAGCTTTCCAAATAAAGTGGCTAATCCTGATGTAAAACATTAAAGTGTGGCGAGTTGGTAAATACAGAAGAAATCTCAAAAAGGGCAAATAATTTTCCACAGTACTGTAAATATTATTTGAATGTCTCATTTGGATGCAGGTTTGGATGACGGAATAACTTAATACTAGTGCGTGGGAAAAAAACAAACTTTTATTCAGCCAGCAGGTTTTGACACGATCTTGCTGGCGTAGTATTTGAGTTGATCGATTATAATTTATGTCAATGCAAAGTGCCAAAAATCTGTCACTTAACCTAATTAAATCAGCCTTTACTGCCAAGTACAAATAAAAAGCAATGCCTACACAGTAACATACCCATCACACAACAAGAAAAACTCATTTTGGACAGATTCTGACAATTGAGTGATTTAGCTCCAGAAATATATCACTAGCCAAAGATCAATCCCAAAATTCCTAATTTAAAAGGCTCTTTATGAGTGTGTAAAAGTCCACATGGTGATTTAAGACCAAACATCTTTTGTCCACTCACTCCAAAGACTCGATGAGCTTCTTGGGCTCGACAGGCGGCGGATAGATGACCTCGTCGATGTGCTTGCGGTTGCAGTTTGCATAGGCGGTGGAGATGTGAATGAAGGCCTCGAGGTGGTGCATCTGCTGGGCCAGGCCGAGGAGCTGCTGAGTGGCGATCACGTTCAGCTGCAGGGCGTGTCTGCAGGAGACGAGAGAGACGTCGTTAAAGACAACATGTGTGGAGAAGGCAACTGTGTGCAGCTGCTAAAATCTGAGCATTTACACACGTCTGCCCGCTGACAACCAAGCGTTAATGAGAAGTTGCAGGAATTTGAAGAGGAAACATTTTAAGCAGAGCGACGCAGCAGGATGGTGATGCATGAAAAGACGAGGGGGAGTGATGACGAGACAGAACAGGGGGGAGGAAAAGGCCAACATCTGCTCTTCTTCACAATACGTTGATCTTGGTGTTTTGCACTGATCCCTCTTTTCAGCTCATTCTCTCAACTCATCCAGCCTGGAGCGCTGCAGAGTCAGCTGGGATTGTTTCCTAGAGAGGGATCTAATCTCTGTTTTCATACATCTGTTCTAGAGAGATAATCACTGCTCATTTAAGTTCTAAATAAATCTGGAGGAAACTTTTTAAATTATTTCTTAGAGTTCAGTGAAGTTCTTCGAGTGGAAACAGATGAATCTCTCATCTATGAATTCAGAGGGTTTAATTTAATCTGTGGTCAAAATCCCTGAACTGCTCATATTTAATGATAGTGAGTTTGTGAACCTGATAAATCAAGAAACCTAATTTTTAAGTTTAGATTATGCAGATATCACTGAATACTTGCTGATTCTAAACACCATTTGATATTTTGGTGCATCTCAAGTCAAACCCATAAAAAAAATCTTTAATTTTTGTTAAATTTTTCTTAAAAAGTGCAATTATTAAATGTAATGTGGTTTAAACGAATGAGAGGAAATACAAGGATACCGTTTTTAAATGATTCAGGTAATTGGTACAGGTTTAGCAGATGAACGCGCTGCAGGCCACACGCCCACGCTACATCTCTGACTCCGTTTAGCTGAAGGCGGCAGAAAGAAACAGTCAGGGTCAGTTTAACCCGACATGCCGATACACAAGATCTACGGCCCGTCTGGCTCAGCGTGAGAGCTGAACAACTTCAGGTAGTGGGCGAATGGTCCAGCAGAGAAGTGACAAGAAGATGAGGATGGTGGTTCTGAGCTGTGTGTGTGTGTGTGTGTGTGTGTGTGTGTACATCCTGCCTCCAACTCCTGCCTTCATACACAGGCAGTTAAGCAGGGAAGTTAGAAAAAACCAAACTGGACGAACAGCAGCGTTTCTTCCTGCAGGTGACTCATCTCCCATCTGTCTTTGCTGCTGTGATTTTGATCAAACGACCCGATATCAGAACAGCTCCGACCCAAAGCCAGTAAGCATTTTATAAATAGTTTTTACGCCATGCTTTCTTTAATAATCAGAATATTTAAAACCAAAATTATCAGGTTAAACTTGATATTTAATTGGGGATTATGTTTTTTGCCTGTTACAAGATATCTCATGAATTGAAGTTACTGTTCAAATTTCTTTAAATTGGAGCCAAGTCAAATGAGCTCATCTCAGCTTTTTGTTGCAGATATAGTCAAGATAATTAATTTATATACAGAAAAAAATGCCAAAAAACTCGCCAAGTTTACATAAAAGACATGATTTGTGATCCCGTATTGCAGGAGAAGCTCTGAACTTGGACTTTCAGAGTCTGATTTGTGTCTCAGCACTGCCTACCTGGATGATGGCTGCTTAAAATGAGTACATAAACATGTTGACAGCTAGAGAGAGAGGATGAGATCCATTCAGAAAAAATGATGGGAAAGGTGTAGAGAAACAAATCAATATGAATCTGAACGGAGCAGCTTCATCTCAACACACTGTTCCTCCTAAATGTTACATCTGAAGAGTTTAAAGTGCCGTCCACCCCCACAGACGTCACTTCTAATCGTTATGACTGGACTTATCAGACGTAATGGTTTAAAACGGCTTTCTGCTGTTGATTCTTCTAATTCCTAAGCTTTAGTCATAAACAAACACCAAGACTGGATGTGCAGCATTGTTGAGAGTTGAATGAAAAACATTTTCCATCTTTAGAAAAGAAACACACAAAAGCTGTAGGGATACATTAAAAGGCATATGTTAAAAAAGTGGTGCATAAATAAACCAGTCAGTTTCATATGAAGTGTGACCTTCAGCTTAGTTTACCAACAGTTACTTATAAAATCCCTCCATCGTTTCACATCTATGACTCTTATTTGCACAATTTTATTAGTTTTCTCTCACATTATGATGTAAATAACTAACATCTAATTTTCCCTGCAGCTTGAAAATGGTGGAAGCTGTCAAAAGACTCCATAAAGAAAAAGCAGTCTTTAAAGGTGTGGCTTATTGAAAAAACTTTTTTTCATGTTTTTTCTGATTAATTAATACTGGTCACTCTGATCTTTTCATGCAGGCTGAACATGAAAACCGTCTATGTATCTCCAGCGTTTGCTTCTGATAGAAAATAGAGGTTGAAACGTTAGGATTTGAAAAACCTCAGATCTACATCACACTGTGAATTTGCATTCATGTCTCGCCTATCTTGGCTCGCACTTCCCAAATGCAGGCCTGGATTAATGCACAGGCTAGATATGAAGTAGTGACGTTTCTGTTATCCAATCAGAAGCGAAGGGTGTGCGTATCATTAATAATAATAATGAGGAATCCTGCTGTTAAGCACAGCTCCGCATCAGCAAACTTCTGCATCAGAGAATACAAGCATCGTAGCTTTGTTCTTTAGAAAAATGACTCATAAGGCATTGATTTACACTAGAGAGATCAATGAAAATGTATTAAATAAATGAGTAAACCATACCTTTAAAATCTTTGTGTACATGTTGTGACCTGATCACAGTTACTAAAGAACCAGAGGGGTTAAACAAGCTGCTGGGGGCAGCTCTGAACTTTGCAGGACCTCCAGCAGAAATGTTATTTCAGGATTTCCTTTGTTTCCCCCCCCCCCCTCTTTTTGGACACAAAGCACAAAACTCGTTTCACAATACAAACCAGCTTTCTGTCAGTGAACACTCGATTCAAAATTCAAACCATAGTGTTGAAATCTGCATCTTTAGCCACTGCAGTGTGAGAAAACTGAGGAATACAGCATCCTTTTCACAAAACGGATAAAATTCCTGCTGCAAATTTACAAAAAAAGCTGCAAGTGGCTCAAAATCTGTAATAAACCTTAGTTGAATGAAAGCAGAGTGTTTTTAATGGATATTTACTTGAGTGGCTCGTCGAAGCGGATGGTGGCGGCGCAGTGGAAGACGATATTGATGCAGGCGGTGAGCTTGTCTACATCCTCCGAGCTGATGGAGAGGCCTGGCTGCGTCAGTTCGCTGCTGATCGGGATGATCTTCTGATGGAAATCAGGGTTATCCTCCCTCACTCTGTCAAAAAGCTGCAAACAACAAAAATGTTCAGGATTAAAGCACTGAAGGACAACAAATAAAGTTTAGAACTCAGATCAGAAGGTTCAAGAGCATGAAGAGTAAACAGAAGTTTCACATGACAACTAAACGCAAAGTTTCCAGGAATGCAAATGTCCCACATTTGTATAGCGCTTTTCTAAGTCAATAACCGTTAGAAGAAAAGAAAACATAGGTGTTCCCTTTAAAAACAAACAGAGCTTTTTATTGGACTGGATTTTATAAAAAAAAGCAGCAAAAAGTTCAAAGAAAGACCATTCAAGCCTGAATAACTACCTTAAGAAGACCAAGAAATTCTGGGTTCCTTGGAAGCAAAAAGAGCGATGACTCAACACTTTTTGCATATTATCATATAACCTGTGTATGCACCAATGCTGAAAAAGAAACCCAACAAAGACATGCCTGTGAGAGATTATTCCACCTGTTTACTCTGCTGTTTGCCAAATGAGAGGCACAGATGACATTCCAACATGGAGAGGAGGTGGTGGGGGTATATGAACTCTGGTCCACATTTACCAGCTCACACAGATGACAACCCACCCTGAAGAGCGCTCAGCCCCTTTGGGATGAAGTCACTGCGTCGTGTCAAGAGATGCTCTCTGAAGACAGCAGACCCAGATGTCAGATTTCATCATGCTGTGCAGCTCCTGGTAGTGCTGCTCTGACGGGCAGCAAAGCAACACTTCTGCAGATAGTAAAGGACGGCATGAGAAGAAAAACCGGTGAGGGAGGGGAAACGAGGTGCCTGCCATTAAGAGTGCGTGCCGTTAGGAAATTTCTGCTGCGTGTCAGCTGTCCTGGCAGACAGATGTTGAATTAAACAGCTTCTAACAGCAATTTATATTCATTTCTTTATCCTCTTCAACTTTTTCTGCTTTGTAATGCCTCATCTGAAAATACTGCAAGCTAAAGCTGCCCATATTTGGTACAAGTGCTGATGCACAGAGTGTAACATTATAAGCCAAACCCACTTTTAACTAAAGGGGGAGGAGGGGGATGGGAGGAATAATTCCTGCATCAGACTGAGGCATTGTCATCATTAGGTAATGTAAAAATAATAGTGTTTTATCCATCTGCTGCAGGCCAACAGCTGGTTGGAACAGACTGACCTGCTGCAGAAAAGTGCAAAGAGATTCACTGCAGATCCTTCCCAAAAAATACAGCGTTTACCCGCGCAGCTTTACTGTGAGTCAGAGCTGTTGATGTCATCCAGTGACCTCAGTTAAACTTCCTGTTGAGCGTGTGTAGCTTAGCAACAATAAACAAACCACCATCAGAGGCTTTGCCACATTACCCACAAGTTTGTCAAGGGAGGAAATCCAAAAAGTTTAAAAAGTTTTTATGGGAAGCGAGTCATTTTCTCCTACTGGGTTTAAAGTCAAAAGAAGATTGAGTTGTTTGAAAAAAAAAAAAAAAAAAAATCTTTAGAGATTTAAAGTTTTTTTTTGTTATTTCTGTTACTGTGTGAAAGTCATCTTACCCAGTGTAGCTTCCTGAACAGCCTCAGTTAGGTAAAATAAAGTCCATCAGGATTGATGAGCTAATGCTAAAACGCTACACTAGGCTGATAAGAGCACAGACAAAATATTGCTGAGGATTTAAAACTGTTATAATCTCTTAAATTTCACAGCAGTTCATGTTAAATGTTCATAAATCAATTATTGCATTTCATAAATTTTTATTTTGACCTTTGTTTTTACAGATTAGCCTCATTGAGTTGCATATGAGACCTGTTATCTCTGCTGAATTATTAAATTCCTGCTGGTCTTGATCCTTGAATGCACCGCAAGTGCTTTATTTGGCTAAAATATCCCCTTTTTTATGCACAAATATGCAGATTACTTATTAAAAATTCTGCAAAAAAGCCATTTTCACTTTTCAAAGAGAATCTGATTAATAATCCATGTGTTTTTAGAAACTGAAAGTTGTAGAAGTGAAACACTTATTAAAAGAGGCAGCTCAAAATAGAGCAACAACATGGCTTTAATAAATCCACAAAAACAAAAGTTCAGCTGCAGAGTGAAGACTACAAAGTAGCACCACAGTAAAAGCAGCATACTTGATTTATTTTGCATAATATTTTTGCACAAGGCCAGAGGAGAGGAGTGTTGTGCAGGTTTGAGTGTGATGAGGAAGTTTTGGGTGTGGTAGCTGTTTTTGTACTTCAGGATGTGTTTTGAAGCCTGTGCATAAACCAACATGAATCAAAAATGTTCTCTTTAAAACCACATTAAAATAATTTGCATAAAAGTACACAGAATATTTCAGCTTTCAGTTTAAAAGTTGTGAGATTTTACAACCACTTTATTTGTGGCTTTAAAGAAAAATGAAAGGTGTGAACAAGCCATGCATATAAAACCAAGACATCTGATGATTGGATGAGTTGAATAAAGTGCAGCCTTTGTATGAAACCAGGGCAGAGAGGGCCACTGAATAAAGAATGAATTAGAACCTATAGGAGAGTTATGCAAGACCAAAGATGTCCCACCCCTTCAACAACAAAAAGAAAATCATCTATTTGTTCTGCTGCAGTGAGGAAAGACCGTTGCTGTTGCAAAACATTTATTGTAAAAGTACAAATATTGAGCAAATAGAGAAACTTTCTTTGACTCTTTTGCAACTTGCATCAACCACAAAGCCTGCAAATCACTATTAACTATGGTACTACCAAAACCGACAACAAAAAATGTCAACTTTTAGGATGTGATTGCCCACAATGTACATTCTAATCGTAGTATGATTTTGGTCTAAAAGCTATAAACACATTTTCCAAGAGCAATTTCAATCACAGAAGCACAGAGTGCATTAGGGTGAGCGGGGTGAATGAGGCTAAACAATGTGGGCTTCAGAGAGCCTTTTGTTACAGGCAGAGATGGACATTTGTGGGATTGTGGCGTTGGTTTGTAAAAAGGCTCTTTGGATGATAAGTGGTCTTGTGCCAGCCTTCCACCGCTCGTATTTAGCTCCGCACCCTGCTCCCACCCACGGCCATCAGCCGTGGACAAAGAATACAATAGTTCAGTTTGCAACGAGGAGGAGGAGGAAACAGAAACTCTAGTGTCCATTAACTAAAGATCAAAATCAGTTATGGAGGGAATTTCCTTTTGTTTAACCTCTAGAGGTGACGTGAAATCACAATCTGACCTTCCTCACAAATGGACGATCATTTTTAAGACCTTCAGGGAAAGAAATTCCTTTAAGAGTGCTTGAAGAAGCCGCTGTGCGGACTTTCACAGCAACCCAACACTAATGGCACTTTCCTTTCGGCCCAGCAACCCGAGATGCCATTTAAACAGCCTCTCTTCTCACTAACTGCCCTTTAGCTGGACTCTAGTCTTTTCACAGCCCCCTGTACCCTGGAGGAAAGGGATGAGGAGGAGAGAAACAAAGCAAGATAAGCAGAGCAGTGAGGAGAAAAAGAAAATCGGGATGAACTTTAGGTAAGTGCTCTTTGAGAGTCATCCAAGACGGTTGGGTCTTGCTGATTCAGAATAAGAAATGGTGTGCAGACCCTAATCACTTATCTTGAAACATCTCCAATCTCATGCAAAGCCACTACTTCTCCTGTTACTGCTTTAGTATTTACTCAATCAGCTGGCAGGCCCCTCTGTCTTCCCCTTTTCAGCATCCAGGTCTGAATTTAGCCTCCGTCTGCACCTTTCAGTGCTGACAATGCCAAGGCCACCAACTGGAGACGCACACGCCAGAAAATTTACAACAGCTCGAAAAAAGAATGAAAAATCTGCCTAAGTGTGTCAGAAGGAAGTAATTACCAGCAGTTCCCTCAGTGCTGACCTCCGTTTTCTGGCACACACTGTCTAAATTAGTTGAATAATGGGATGTGAGAAGGATTAATGACAAAAGAAGGGGATAAGGAAGTCTATTTCTTAAAGATGTGGAAACAACCAGAACTGTTGCAGCACTGCAGACAAATGCAGGAGAAAAGGGCTCAACTCATGGGGGTGGAAGATGCAGGTAGATCATTATTTCTCAGGTACCAGTCAAGTTCTTGCTTGTCTAAAAGGATGAAATGCTATAAGTCAGCAATATAAGGGCTCTGATGGGAGGCTGCAAAGAAGGACCGGCATGACAAACATCCCAGGGCTGTCAGTAAATTAAACCGAGACAGGGCTCAACTTCACCATTCCTTATCCTGTCCATCACTTCCTGTCCCTGCTTTCATAAAGAGTCCCAGTAAAGAGATTTAGGCATCCTGTGTCCTGATTCTAAAGGAAAAGTTGCAGACTTTTGTCACCCATTAAAATCAGGTGACAATGTCCACAGACTCTGTTCAACTTGAACCACTGAGCTTCTTTAAAGCTTAGGGGGACTGATCATGGATTACTGAGGACAACATATCAAAGCAAATTAATAAAATGAAAGCTTTCTCTTATCCACCTCTGGGATATCGCTCAGGTAAAAAGGACCAAAATGAATCCCACAGAAACAGAGTAACACTATTTGTAGATGAATAAAAGACAACATCTCACTGGGCGGTACATTGGCCACAAATTGTAAATTGCATAAACAAAAGCGTTTCCAAAATGTCTCGAAACGTTTAAGAGGGTTCTCCGTTTTCATGCCTTATGTCCCACGTAACTCAACCATACAGAAAACCAACTGCAAATTGAATATCATTGTGATACAACTACTCACGGTCCATGGAGGTTTATGAATATCACCTTTACAGAGTCTGCTTTAAGAGCAATGCAGTTAGCCCAGAATGGTTTTTCTTAAAGGTTTGTTCAAAGATGACAGAATGGCTGAAATATGCAATACAGAAATAAAACACTACACTGAAAGAAGAGACAACAATAACAGCATTTGGGCTCTGTGGTAAGGGTAATATGGGTGAAAATCT
Organism: Callopanchax toddi; assembly: GCA_006937965.1. Classification (NCBI taxonomy): domain Eukaryota; kingdom Metazoa; phylum Chordata; class Actinopteri; order Cyprinodontiformes; family Nothobranchiidae; genus Callopanchax; species Callopanchax toddi. The sequence continues at coordinate 3,325,419 of SSNR01000021.1, read as the reverse complement.
CACGAGCAGCTGTGCATGACTGCAACAAACCCCATAGGAACAGTCTTCACCACCTTAATGACTCGACCGGCAAGATTCAATCTGCTAATCAGTTTCACAAACCAAAGTTAATTTGCAGCCTAATTATATGCACAGGCATCGGTCTCTGTTCAGCTTCGGTCCCTGGAGAGGAGTGGTCGGCTGCCTCGACTTTTACCTACTGCAGACGCCTGAATGAACGCCTTATGATGCGTCGGACAAAAAGTGACAACCTATCCCTTCAGAGCACTGATCCTTGAGCAGGATTCAGCACCGTTAATGCCAAGTGAACCAGCTCATGCCCATCCCTGAGGTTACGGTTTTAACAGAGCCTGACACGCTTCAGACACAGTTAAGCTGTAGGATTTATATTATGAGTAATGAATCAGGAACGAACAATAGGAGGCATGTAGGGACTCCAGAAGTAAGAGGAGTTTGCTTAAGGTTTGATGACAGCTGGTTACAAATATTCAAGCAGGAATTTTAACGGCTCAACAAATGGAGACATAAACCAGCCCACTGGGACCAGGAAGAATCAAGACTTCTTAAATATTTACAGCCCTGGAATCGCCGCCTGGCTGTGGATGCAAATTATAGGGAAATCAATGCAATGATGCTGTCCTTTTGGATTAGAGCTTCAAAGATGGTCAAATGCATGAATCAATTATGCATCCTTTAAAAAGGAAATTAAGAAAATCTGTTCATACATTTAAAAACAATTAGTTTATCGGCTAAAATTACAAAGAACTCACTTATATCCTGACATTTAACATCATGCCGGTTTTTTGAAACTGCACCACTCTCCATTATTAGCTTCTCCTTGTAGAAATGATGTCATTTCTGTAATTATGTTTGCTTTCCATTTTCAATATCAAGATTTGCAAATATTCACTCCTAGCAAGATAAGAGCATCCGTCTCTTTAAGTGTCTAGACTAAACTCGTTTGTTAGATAATCTCTAAAAGGTAAACTAAGTTTTGTTCTCTACACAGATACAAATGTGCAAATTTAAATATGTTAAGAGTGCTCAGATTTCATGCTAATAAAAAAATATTAAAATAAAGATGAAGTCATTACACACTTGAAGCCAATCTAGTTTTTAAAAACAGTTTTATTGGTTTTTGGAACTTGTAGTATTTATGAAATGCCACACTGGAAGAAGCAGTTAGGAAGATGATTAAAAAAACAAAACATTTTATAGTGGTAAGGATGTGATTATTTCTGGTTTATAATGTAAATATTTCAGTCCCTTGGATACAAATGGAATGCTTCTCGGGCAAAATGCATCAGGGGCGACGTACATTTGGGAGGCTTGGACTCCTTTCATAACTAGTTTTTTTCCAATGATAATTTTTTATGTTTATTTTTGTATTTACCGATTTGTTTTTGCAGAAAGTTGGTGGTTGGACACTTCTGACGAGTTCCACCTTCATGCTACCAGTGTATTTATTCTTCTTTCAAAAGTTTTCAAAGATTTAAGTAAAGTTGTATATTATATATATTATAATATTGCCTAAATGCATACTCATGTTACTGCAAATGGTTTGATAGCTTGATGGCACCACAATCAAAATACCTCATCCTTATTATGTGCTATAACAGTACTAGGACTGTAAACTGCTCGTCAGATTTTAAATACTATTTAGAGAGTTTCCCCCATTCCAGTTTTCCAATTTTTTTTGTATGTTTGTCACATGATGTTTCAGATAAAACATGATGGGTCTCGGTGAAGGCGGGAGCCTGGGTGTGCTGATCTTCAGAGTCATAAGCACAGGAATGAGGAATGTCGCCTCTCTGGCACTCAGGCTGTGAGTGATACCAACTAGATAGCTGGGCTCACTTCTACGCACAGCTTAGGCTCTGGAACCCAACTCCTGAAGAGCAGCTGGACTCTTTCCTGCTCTGGAGTTGCCCAGGGTAAGAGGCATAGGGCGGGAATGAGAGGGTTGCCTCTCTTTGGCTCCAAGGTTTAGGGAAGGTTCCGACTGTTGTTTGTGCCTACGCACCTAACAAGAGTTCAGATTACCCAGCATTCTTAGAGTCCTTGGATGGGGCCCTGGAAGGGGTGCCATCTAGAGATTCAATCACTTTTCTGGAGGGATTTCATGGGTAAGAATAGAAAGGTGTGATTGGGAGGAACAGCCTCCCTGATGTGCATCAGAGCAGCGTCTTGTCATTGGACTACTGTGCTGGACATGGATTGTCCAAAACAAACGCCATGTTTAAGCATAGGGTGGTCCATAAGGGAACGTGTTGCTGACACACGTGTTTTGTGGACTTTGAGAAGGCTTACTACCATGTCCCCCAAAGTATTCTGTGGGGGGTGTTGTACAGGGTGTCAGGATCTGGGCTATCCAGTCTCTGTACAGCCAAAGCAAGAGCTGTGTCCACATTCTCAGTACTAAGTCGAGGTCATTGCCAGTGCGGGATGGCCTCTCCCAAAGCTGTCCCTTGTCCTCAATCCTGATTGTGATGTTCATGGACAAGATCTCAAGACATAGTGGAGGGTGTTTGGTTTGGGATCCTCAGGATCTCATCTCTGATTTTTTTGCACATGTGGTTCTGTTGGTGTCTTTCAATTCATACCCTTCAGTATGCACTGGGACAGTTCACCGCATAGTGTGAAGAGACCCGGATTCGTCTGCTCCTTTAAGTCAAAGCCAGAGCTTTCAAATAGTGAAGTACAAATACTTCACTACCTTACTCAAGTAGCAATTTTGGTTATTTATACTTCACTGGAGTAATTTTTTTTCAGACCACTTTTTACTTCTACTTCATTACATTTTCACATAAATATCGGTACTTTATACTCACTACTTTTTCAAAATAGCCTCATTCCTCCTATTTTATCTCGGCTTGTTTTTATTGGAGGTTCTCATCGTTCAAAAACAAAGGCTTTATTGTGATTGGATGAGACCTACCATTCTGACACCCTATTGGTTTATTTTCGGGGTTTTTTTTCTGAAAATCCCTTGACCTGCCTTTACCTTTTAGGTGTCTGCTGACCCTACCTTTGTTTTGGAAACACACCAATTACACGTGCACACTGGCACATTTACATTTATACTCAAACTAATGGCTCAAGGCTTTAGAATTTCTATGCATTGAAAAAACTCAAAAACCTAGATCCTGCCTGACCAGATCCCCCCAAAGAACAAAGGTTACTTGGTGCCAACTGGAAAAGTTTTTATGTTACACCCAGAGATTTGGGCTCCCATAGATAAGCTAATGGATTTGTGAATAAATTTGTCTGAGTGTTCAAAAGGAATTGGTATATTTGCAAAACAAAGGCAGGAGGGGTTACTACAAGATAGTAATTTGAAACCAAGATTGTTGACATTTAAAAACTGCTGAGGTGGTACATTTAATATAAATAAAAACATTTTCCTGTGAATTAAAAAAATCTAACCAAGTAAAATAATTCAATTAACAAGGGCTAAAGTATAAAGTGCACTGTAGGCCCTGTGGTGTGTCCTAAACTTATGTCATTAATGGCATTTTTTCCTCTTACAGTATACTTCTACTTTTATACTTTAAGTAGTTTTGAAACTGGTACTTTTGTACTTTTACATGAGTAAAATGCTTAAGTTGATAATCCTACTTTTACAAAAGTCATTTTAAAGCCTAGTATCTATACTTCTACTTGAGTAGTGAATGTGAGTACTTTTGAAGGCTCTGGTAAAAGCCCATGGTTACTGGAAAAGGTGGAATGCCCTCTCCGGGTTGGGAATGAGTACTTGCCTCAAGTGGAGGAGTTAAATTATTTTGGTGTCTTGTTTTTGACTGATGGTAGCACGGAACAGGAGATTTTTTTCCACAGTTTTGAGGGTGTTGTTCCAGTCGGTCATGGTAAAAAGGGAACCGAGAAAAAAAGGCAAATGCTCTCAATTTACTGGTCTATGTTCCAAACCTATGAGATGTGGATCATGACAGAACAAGATCCCAGATTTGGATAGATTTTATCACATTAATGAATGAAATTCTCATTTCGAAACTACATTGTGCACTCACCCAGGTTATCGTTGACTAATACTGAAATTTGTTTGCTGATCTGCAACATTTAAGTGCGACAAAGATACAAAACAAATGAAAATCAGGAAAGGAGACAAACACCATTTCATCACAATGTATACAAACATATGTGATACTGTTCTCTGCCAACCAGCAGTACAAGTTGACCAACATATTTGTCAAGCTGCAAATAAAGAGGGGAGTTTCCACTATTAGCAAAAGAATCTTATCTTGCATGTCGGTTTTAAAGTATTTCCTCACCCTCCGACTCCCTACAGTTCTCCAAAGCAGACAAATGACATTACTGGTTACACCAGTCTGCCAGTGACCGGGAAAAGCATGATGCAGAACAGGAAGGCCTCTGCATCAGGAAGCCTACTTATAAAGCATCTAACAAGCCATCCGGAGCCTGGTTCTGGAGCTGGAGTTGTCCGAATATTTCCACCGGATCAAAGTAACAACACAGAGAGAAACGGACAGCGCCTAAATGTCAAAGCAGGCAGTAGAGATGCACAGAGACAATGAGATTCGTATCGGTTTGTCCTTTTCCTGCTCGGGGCATCTCCCTTGACTGCATCTTTTGAAAAACCCACCACAGGACAGATCTCTTGGTTGTTACCTAGCAACAGGTTGCAAGAAAGATACTGGCCTGGCTAGAAGGATGAGAGGCCACTTGAGAGACAACACCACGGTTCTCCTTCATGAATTATCCCCGATTCTGAAAAGAATAATGCCGACCCAAGGACTTGCATGCATACCAATTAGTACTTGAGGCTCGGTCATGGAAATTTAATGACATCTCTTCTGAATGTGGCCCAAGCACGAGCGAGTCCGTGTTTGGTGAAGCGACAAACAAAGACCTTATAGAGCAATGCCAAACTCACTGGAAGGGAGAAATACTGTAAACAAGGATAAAACTCACGTCAGTGATCTAAAATGAGATATTAACAACTAGAAGAAAGATGCAATAAAAATGTGTTAGGTCTCATTTTTTTTTCTTGAACTAAAATTAGAAATGGCAATAAGGACATGGGAAGGGAAAACATGAGCTATATTTAACTATAATCAGGTGGTAAAATACATTAAAGATGCACATGAAAAGGCTTTTAAATACTCGTTTATCACTTTAAAAGTAAAGTGAGATTCCAGCATGTTGGAGAAGAAAAAAAAGAAACTGATCTCTATCAGAGGAGGAGCCAGTCTTTAAAACTTGTTTAGGGGTGGAGGGGAAAGAGTTCTGCATGGAGGAAATTACAGGGTGTCGTTTACAGCGCTGTTGCGTCAAAGTGAAACCATCACACGGGTGAGGCTGAGATGTCACCTTGACTAAGGGAGAAGAAAAGACCCCAAAAAGCCTCCCCTTTAAAAAACAAACAAACAAACAAACAAACAAACAAACAAACAAACAAACAAACAAACAGCAGGTTGTTGAGATAAATTAGGTGCAAATTCTCAAACTGCTGCCCCGCTGCTCTCACAGCAGCAAGTGGAATAATGAATGCAGCAGCGGCGAGGTCCAATTCCAATGAGAGCAGTAAAAACAGATGCTATCAGAGGGAGACAAAGAGGATTAAAGAGAACGTGTCATTTTCTTAGGTGTGCTGACAGTTTGAGGCCAACAACACATGAACGCGTGCACACAGCAGCTGTTTGTGAGCAACACACACACACACATGGGTTTGGTTCTCATTAGGCTCAGCATGCTTTGGAGGTTTTCATTGAGTCATACTTTGCTGACAGTCTCAAACAGCTGATTGCTCTACCTTTCATCTTCTCATCCTACTTCCTCTGAAACCTTCAACCTTCTCTGACCTCGTCCTTTTCTCCTCCTGCTCAGAACGCCTCGTGCACTTTCAACAATACAGTTTCACTATTCCCCTCCAGTCGCTGATGAAGCTCAGAGATGAACCGCTGGACTCCTCTGGGGTCATTAAGCTCATTTCACCATGGCAACCAAAGCTGCTGCGGCAATGCACAGGCAAATTTATATTGCTATGCAAACATAAAAACTGCATCGCCTTTGATTGTTTTGAATAGTCGTTTGAATATGTGATGTCCAAATATGCTGACGTGACCACGTTTTTAAAGGTTAATGAGTTAATATTATGGACGTTTACGTTTCACTTACACTTTTGCTTTTGTAAAAGTACAATTTCAGTTTTAGGATTGCAAATTTAAAACCATAACGTTTCTATTCGGTTTCTGAAAAAAGTTTTTATATCCTTTTTGCATAAAGGACACCTCTTCATCTGATATCAAAGAGGCTCGCATTTGAAAAAAAACAAAACAAGACTTCACAACAAGCTAATGGCAGTAAGCTACATTGTAGTCACCTTGCATTTCATCATGTCGCTGACCCTCTGCTTCATGGACTGTCCTGCTTTGGGTCTGACCAGGATGTAGAGCGCTTTAACTTCAGGGCAGGATCTCAGCAGCTTCTCCACCAACACTTTTCCCATGAAGCCCGTAGCTCCTGTGATCAGCACGCTCTTCCCGGCATAGTAGTCTGCGATGGAAGCCATCCTGCTGCCTGCTGCACCGTTGCAGTTGCAGATGTCCGTCAGTCTTGTCTGCGTGTCTGCCGGTTGCTCTCCCAGCCTGTTGAGGTCCTGGCTTTCAGACACCTCCTGCAGAGGGAGGAGGATGACAGTGATGTGAGGATTAAGAGCCACAAGATTTAAATGCTTTATCTTGGAGCATTTTTTAAAGTTACATTAGAGCCAAGTTACATATATAAACAGTTTTCAAAAGCTTCATTTGGATTATTTTGACAAGAAATCCTATTTTAACTAATTTATCGTGTAGAACTGCGGCACCATTTTCCAGTTCTGACCTTTAAAAAGCCCAAAAAAAGTATTTAAATTACGGTATGCAAATGATAAAAATGTCACACCATGATAAGGGCTTTTAACTGTAGATAGTGTGTGTGTGTATTTAAATCAGCTTCCTAAAAGGAACTTGGGTTGTCACAAATCTAAACTCTCCCACTGAAAAACAATGAATATCATGATACTATGGAGAAAAATAAATAAATTAAGAAGTAGTTTTGTAATAAGCAGGCTTAAAAGATTCCCAAAAGCAGCAGTGATGCTCGATTTTAAATTTAAGAACACGTAGAAAGTTGATAAAAGCCTATAAGTGTTCAAAAGGGCCAGGAAAACCTGGCATCATGATGGGTGGGAATAACTTCTGATGTATCCATTATAGTTGCACAAGATACAACCAGATCTAAAAAATAAAAGACCACTTCCTCCTGGTGTTTTCTAACACATGAAAGTAAAAAAGCAGGTAAACATCACGTTCCTCCTGACTGAGCCTTCATGAAGTTAAATCGCCAAAAAGGTGACTAAACAGTTGGTGTTTAGAGCTCAGATAATATAAATATATCATGCAGCTCAGTGCAAAGGTCAGAGTTCAGCCCTGATCTTTAGTATCAATTAGAATTGAAAAAAATCATGACTTTAAAGGCCTTCACCTAAGGGCTTAAAACAGTTCACAGGAATGATCCGACATCCGTGACGGAGTGGATTTATTTGTGTAAACTTGTGACTCATGTGGTCTTAACTGATGGGAGTGGAGTGTTGAAACAGGGTGATTCTTGCATCATATCACTGAGCTGCAGTTCTTACTTGAAGCTCATGTTTGTTGCAACAATTTTAACTTCAAGGTGGAGGAACGGTGCAATGTCTGTAAATTCCCTTCACACACACACACACACACACACACACACACACACACACACACACACACACACACACACACACACACACACACACACACACACACACCCCCCCCCACCATGACCCTGACTTCCCCTCATTGACTTTTTAAAACATTTAAACATGTCTCTAGTTGTTCCCAATTCTAAGGAAACGGTCTAATTAACTGGACTTCATCAACTTCTTTGTACAGTTTTAGCACAATAATAATAGTTACTTGGACGATAGTGGTCCAGTCAAACATAAAAACCCTTGAAAAAACATGCAGTGACTCAAACTTGAGTTCAGCCTTAAAGGAGGGTCATAAAATGACTCGCAAGTCACAAAGAGTCAAAGTATAACTGTACTACTTTTAAAAATATTTAACAGGTGGTGTACTATGAAAGAAATAAAAAGGCTAGCTATGCTCAGGGATTTGAATGCATTTGACCAGAATCTGCTTTATTTTAAAGATAAAGAGATACAAGTTTCATATGTCATTAGCAAATTTGTTCCAAGGTAGTACTTTTAAAACTAATTTTCATGCTGTTCATGCAATTTTTTGTTGTTTAAATCGATTTTGGATACAATTCTTTGGGTATTTAAAAACAAAATATCACCAGCAGCAAAATGTAGCACAGTCCAGGAGAAGTTTCTTAGTATTTATGTCAAAATAACTCTAATGTGGAACTGATGTAAAAAAAATGTTGCACGAACCACTGAAATTTAGAAGATTTGGATGTTTTAAGATTGTGGCAACACACTTTCTTCTTAATTCAAAATCTTAGTGAAGAATTTAGTTGCCAGGATTTGAACCAAATGAGCTAAATTTTATCAGACAAAGTTTAAAACTCAACTTAGGATAATTTAAAATTACATTTTTCCATGTTTAAGATCTCCATTTACAATACGGGTCCATTTATCACAGCCGGACTTTGGAGGCAGAAGAGCCTCGTTTAAATGCATTTCACAGAAATACTTATAAATTTAAGTCAGCATCCCGTTTATTATAGTCCCAGCTTAAAATATAATTTGAGTTACTGCATTATTGTTGGTTTTATTAGTGTTAGACTTTGTCCCCCACATCCTTCACTCAGCAACCTGAGACGGCTTCAGCAGCATTTTCTCTGCGACGCTGTGAGCCTGACAGGAATCTCTCTGATCAAAGCCCATGTGTCAACACGTGGGCTAACACTTCTCTACCACGCAGCCAATGTTGCTGCTTATTTGTGTGTAACCACGACAACAATGCACCAACGCATTACGAGCCACCAAGATGAGACGACAAGTTTCCTGCCTCTGCTTTGTGTCATTTCTAACCAACCAATCACAGAGGGAGGGCTCAAGTATGTTCGGCTTCATCTGGGAGAAATGCAAAGCTGGTGGAAGTTTTTTTGAGAAATAATGGGTTTTTAAGTTTAGCCATTTCCATGGTTTTCCAGAAGGAAAACCATCAAATCTTCTTTTACCAATTCTACATCTTAGAAACGAGGTAATGTCAACAGATTTCCTGATCTGTATGAGCAATTTCAATAAATAAGGTCAAAGCTAAGGTCCTCTACTGAGGCCCCTGACATTCCAGCCTCGTGCAGCATACAGATTCCCTGTGGACACAAGGACAAGAGAAGAGGGGCTCAAAGTCACCATGAATTATCTCCTGACAATAGAGAAGTTCCTGCAACTGGGAACAAGGTGGAAAAACCGTGCATAACTGAGATTCACTAAACAGATTTGAGTTATTCCAAATCTTAAAACGCCTCCAACCCCTGCTTCTCTTAATGCCCGGGGGTGTCCAGCTTCTGAATGCTGTAATCAAACTGTTCTCCATCTCATTTAGGCCTTGTGCTTTAGCGCATTCATGGCATCCATCAATGTTTACTCATCATAAGTCAAATCCGTGTTGCTCAGACTGAGGCCGAGCACAATGACGCTCGCCTGGATGATGTTTGTCAGCCTCGTTTTGTCACGGTTCAATGAATCCTTTTGAAGAGTTCATACAATAACTTCAAAGCGGTGCAAGAGCGAGCAACGGGAGCACTTCTCAGGTTGTGATGCCATCTTGACAAAGTACTGCGTCACATCAATGTCAGAGGGTCACTTTAAAAATAAAGTTAGAAGATGCTGAAGGATAAGGGTACATATTGGATGCTGTTCGCAGCTAATGCAGCAAATCCTGGTGTTATTTCATGTTTCTTCTAAGCCTGAGGGTATTTTTTTTTGTCTTTTTCCTTAAAGCTCTTTTCTTTGTTCTGTTTGTAGGTTGTTTTAAGCCTGAGCTCTGCAGTCCAGCCTCTGGCCTTTCCTCACACACATCCACTCCATTAGTGGGTCAGCAAAAAGCTGCTGAAGATACAGGCAGAAAAAAAAAAGGAAACAAGGACTACAGCTGCACACTGGCTAAAGCCATTATAAATGGACAAAAGCTGGCAGGCGAAGGAAGGGAGGGAGTGCGAGACAAGCAGAAAAATAAATGTAGCCAATAATTAAGGGAGCATTAGTCAACTTCAATGTCAGTGTCAAGCGACAAAAAAGGCAAAGTCAAGTATTTTTTTACCAAATAGCATCAATAATAGTAAGAAAATGTCCCTAAAAGCTTTGTTAATATACAACCAGTGAAAGCGGTCATTTTCTCTACTCTGTTCTACCTAAGACCTCTGAAGAGACGTTACAACCTGGAGACGTTTCTAATCTCATCCATTATCCTAATGAAGACTTTTAAAAAACTGGTGAACTCATAAAAGGCACAGTTTTCATCTCTAAATAATGACTTGTGCCTATGCCACGCCTACATCAGTTACTAAACATCTCAGGTTATTACGCTCTGATGATATCAAAACAGAACACTAATTTCTTCAGAGAGAAGGACCTAATCCCAAGATCAGATCAGAATAATCTTTTACTGTAAGAGGACTAAAATGAGCTTTTGAAACTTGCAAATACACAAACTTAATTATATATTTTATATTATTGTTGCACCTCTTTACAAACCTTACAGAAAGTTATGCAGCAGCCCAGTTTTACATGATGAATGTAAGAGTGATAGAGATTTTAGTCGACCTGTGCTCCACTAGTCCATCAGCTGAAATACAGCAGTGCATCACTTTATAACACGTGATCCAGAGTTGTACAGATGCCGCAGGTCTTTTCACAAATACAAAGGATTGCACAGCACTTTTTAAAAGTCCTTAGTCAATACTGCACTTCAGTGTCCAAAAACAGCAGCCTTATTTTCCTGAGGTAGTCAAATTCTAATCTAATTACTAACGATTAGCTCTGCTGCAGGGATTTAAGCGTTATCCCTTTAATTTAAGTGTTAGTTTGAAATCTACAGATGAAGTCAGCTTCTCACTGTCCAACCATGGGAGAGTTGGTATGTGAGCTTATGTTTCTGCATGTTCAAATACACACACATTGCGTCTGGCGGCAGAGGGATTCTGTAATTACACCAGCCGTCTCTGAGTAACAGTGCATCTCTGTGCTCTGGTGTTTGTTTACGCTTGGCTCAAACCCAGACTGGCAATCGCGCTCCGAGCACTGCTGTGGGGACAAGAGGTCACGAACCCGCAGAGTGGCCATCATGGAAGGAAGGAAGCTGCTGCAACGCTTTCAAGCAAACTAGATTCACTTCTGCTGGTGGTAATCAAAGGATCAAACAGGAACCGATTGGACGTTTCTCATTTCCGCATCTAGTTCTAGTTTAACTAGCATCAGGAGCAAACAGCGATGATTACAATTAGGATAAAACAAAACAGGTATTTGAATCCTAGCATCATCCTTTAGGTTGATATATAGAAAATATATTAAGTTTGTTTGACAGACAACCTAATTAGAGAAGTTGAGCCAAAAGGGGAGGTAACCTCCGTCATTAGACGCGAGCCATTTTTAGAAACATACACTGAATCCTGCAAGACCACGGAGAAAACAGAGGAGTGTATCGTTACAGGAAATAAGACACAAACACACCTGATAAAGTCACTTAAGGAGGAGTCTTGAAAATTTCCAATATGTTGTTCATTAACAATTTTTTTACCCAACAGATGAAATAACACTTTAATTTAAGCAATTTTTGTACAAGAGGAAAAAGAAATGACATAAACATCACACCTTCAACTCTAAATACATCTTCAGATCACCAAGGAATCCAGCAACCATGAAGATGAACAACATTCAGGAAGCCCAGGAGAATCCCATGTTCCCAGGGGAGAAGGGGGCAGAGCCACCCCAGGACCCGGGGGCACACCCCAACCTCACTAGCAAGGGACCGCCAAGTGCAGGAGGCAAGGCTGAACTGGCAGCCCACAGCTCCCTGGCAGGTTGAGCCCAAGCCAAAAGCCACTCACCCACAACCACTCAGACAAGGACCAGAGGAGCAATGCAGCCTCCCAGGGCACATCCACCATGGGACAGTGGCAGGAAACCAATACAGCCCAGGATCAGTCCCCAGGAGAGCAGGCTCCTCAGGGCATCCGTTGACCCAAGCCACCAGCAGGAGCTTGCCACGCCTCAACATGGAACTGCCACTACCCACTAAACACAGATCCCCCACAATGGCCCCCAGCAGCACCCCCAAGGCGCCTAGAACCACCTCAGACCACCAGATCTACCTAGGAAAAGGCAGAACAACAGAGGCAGCAGCTCCGCCACGCACCCATCCTTGGAGTATCAATGGTGTAGGTGTGTATAAACAGAAGACGTTGGTGAATGGTACATGACTAAGATGAATACATCTGCTTTGATTTTGGCTGCACTCGGACTGAATATTGGTGTTTACATTCTACAGGACTGATTAGTAATGTCTCCAAACAGAGGCAGTTCAGGGAGCCGTCTACACAAGTAATTACAGCTTTTACACAACAACACATTTCAAAAAGGTCAACAACATCTCTTTAAAGTCAGAAAAAAGAGAAGTATCAACATGCAAGTCCATATCCACTGCAAACAAAAATCTGCATAAATGCTTGTCCTTATATTTATGAGACAGTCTGAAAAAATTCATTGTCCAAAATGCTAATGTGAATTATTCTAAACCAGCATCAACGCAACTTCAGCCTAATTCTGCAAGTTTATCTTAAGGATAACAGATACTGAATTGATCCTAAAGTATCTCAAATCTTACAGCACAGTAAAATCTGCTGCAGATTTTTCAAGTCATAGTAAATGATTGATTATCTGAGACAGGCTTGGATTTCTTCCATTTTTAAAATAACTTACACTTTGAAATATGAGCATCAAATTTATTTAACCAAGATTAAATACTTGTACACTGCCAGGATGTAGGGAGCCAAGAGGTGTTTATGAACCATTAAGACAGAGATTAACGGCTGACAAAAGGCCCTCGCTTTCAGCAGCCAGTCAAGTTCACATACCGGTGTGTAGATACGAAGAGACGATGAGGGGAGGAGGAAAAAAAAAAAAGGCCCCAACTGGTGAGGTCGTTTCAACAAGCTAATCACAGAAACCGAGCAGAGTGGAGGCGGCAGCAGCAGCTGCCCTGTCACTTCTCCTGCGGACTCATTTTCCTAATGTGGAAAGAGGCATGGATCAGGATATCACTGTTCGACAAAGATGCCTGGACTTCCTCATGTAACACTTGGGAGTTGGTGGGTGGAGATTCAGTATCACAGGATGCAACTTCCATAACACACAGTACAAATGAATAAGGTGGAAGTAAATATAGTTTAAAGGAACTAAAGTCACATTTATTTTGTTTGGAACCACTTCCACTTTCAGAATCCAGTTATGCACGTCTATAATATATTCAGCAAGGTGATCTAGCTTGATACAATCTTGATCTTGTTGGCTTGTTTTTGAACAACGCACGGCTCGCTTGCATGAAAACCGAAACCCCTGATTTAATCAGGTATCCGGCGCAAAGATAGATTACAGTGGACACACAACACTAATTAATGTACTACTTTGCACGCGCTCTGTAGCGTCACCTTCTGCTGATGCCAGTGAGGTTTCTAATTAATGACAGAAACACTCTGGTGTGCATTGAGCTTTTTTAAACGTCTTTTCTATCCAATCTGCCCACTCATCCATCCATCCATGGCCGGAAAAAAAAATATCACTAATGATTTACTAAACAAGGAGGCAGGAATATCTGCAGACTGAATCAGAATTGTGATTTCACTAGACGGATAATATCACAACACCTAAAATCTTTTCATCAGAGAATGAAACATGAAAACAAACATGCTGAAAATCACCAATCTGAAGGGTGCTGTAGAGGATACAGGTAGGGATTGCAGTAAGGATGTGGTCTCTACAGGCCCCCTAAGGTTGTAACAGGCCAGCCTGGAGATGTACTTCTTCCAGCCTGTCCTGGGTCGACCCTGAGGCGTCCTGCAGGTGGGACATGCCCGAAACAACTACAGCAATGACTCCCACCTCTTGAGTACACTTCATTTAATAACTGAAAAGTGGATTAACAGATACGAGTCAAGTTTCTAAACAGATCTCTACCAAATCAAGTCCACAAAAAAGCCGTTCACATTGCCTGATGAACATGTGAACCTGCAGACTAAATTATGGCCTTGCAAAGACCATCGAGTCCACGCTAGACTACGACGCAACATAACCAAGGACGTAATGAACAGCTGTCGATGCATCATTAAAAAAAATATCCTTTTGGAAGATTTGTGAGAATTTATAACGGCTTCATGCAGAAGATATTTGAGCACATCACACTGAAAACAAGTGGCAATGACCTGTATTCTGAAGTAAACAACAAAAAGACCAGAGTCATTGACAGCTGCTGAAACACAAGATGAACTGTGTAGATTACAGTCTTTGTTACTCTAAGAATGCAGGTGAAACAAAGTGCTTCATGGTTCACAGCTAAGTAATCCGGGGAGTGGCTGCCTTCATCCTGACTCTACGGAGGTATGCCGCTTTGCCTTCACGATCAACTCCAGCTTTGTTTTTGTTTTACTGGATCATTAAGTGAGAGAAAATACTTTTTTAAATGTATGTCTAGAAACAAAAGTGTAAAATATTGAGGGGAAACTATGCAAAGCTTTGGCTGCCAGCCATTCTGTCCCTACATAGATGGCTGGGCGTTCATCCAATAAAAAAATAAATAAACGATTCGGACAGCAGGTCAGGGTCACCCAGTTGCAGACAGTCCTAATGGTGTCCCAGACAAACATCAGCCCTAATAATCCCCAGAGGCATGGTGCTTTTACCCTCATAAAAATGCAGTTTGAGATACTCCTCCTGACGTAACAACCACAACAAGCAGCAAGTCTGTCAAGTCAAGTCAATCAGTGGTGGATTCCACAGATAGACAGTCTCGTTCTGGTAGGACGAAAGACAAGACACTCGTTTACCAAGCATTACAAACAGTCAGGGCAAATACCGATATTCCGACTTCAAATGAGGAAGTTGTGCTCAGGTAAACACTTTGTTAATAATACTAAACTTCAACTAAAGCAGATACAGTAAATGCCAGAGGATCATATTGCATAGGTGGAAAACACTTTTGTATCCGCCTCAATAAAAGGTGCAGGGTTGAAAAAAACTCACGTAAAACGACAGACAGGCCTGCACAGTTATCTATATTCACAATGTTTCAATCCAACTCGATTTTCTTCAGGTCAAAAGAAAAATAAAACCCACACCCCTTAAAAACTCTCAATGAGACACACCTGATGGGGCAAAGTGTAAGTATCAGATATCTTCACTCACAGGTGTCTCATTAATAAACAAACACTCCACATATATGAACATATCCATACAGAGAACAGTGCAATATCTACACGTTAAAAATAATACATGTATATATAAAAAACCTCTCTGTTGGACAATGGATTCACAATCATAATTGCCATCAGCGTTAAAAGCAGAACGCCGCTCAGGAAACCACACTCAGTAAAACATGGGGATAAACACATCACACATTATAGTGTTTGTAGAGGAACAGCTTCTTACAACTTTTTTGCAATAAGTTTTCAATATGACCCGGTCATACAAGATGTTCGATGAAACATTTGCACAAATTTTCTTGTCATACTCACAAGTGTCTCCATTTGTTCCCAATTCATCCTGCATGTAGCTTTCTCTTATTGCTCATGGTTTCATTCTCAGGGAAACATAACGGGAACGGGTTCCGGATGATTACTCAAATTATTTTGAGAACAATTTTGTTCAAATTACAAGCAACATGAGTGGAAAGTACTGCAGCTGACACAAGGAAAGCAAGAACCCTCATAAGTCAAATGTAATTTGTTGGACTGATGAATATCAACTGGAAAAAAGTTGCATAATCGCCCAACCAACCCTTATTAATATTAGCAATATTTCTGAAATGAAAGAAAGATCCAGTTTTTAAATCAAGTCTAAACTCATCTGCAACAACTAGTTTAGACATATCATGGGGCCTAAAGGAGATACACAGCTAAATGTCACTGGCATAATGATGGTAGGGGATTTCTTTGAACGTAGTAGAAGGAACAGCAAAAAGCTACAGACAGTTGGGGACCACCGTGGGTGAGGAAGGTGGAGGACGACTTGTTCTTAGAAACAGCCACTAGAAATAACGCTCAGACAGATGTGAGGAGAACCACCGCTCAGATCCTGATAGGCTGAGATACTGGGTAGCCTATAAAGTACTGATGGTCAACGGTACTGAAAGTTGTAGCCAGGTCCAGCAGAACCAGAACAGAATCTTCTCCTGCATCACTCCGAGTCAGAATGTCAATGGAGACTCTAGAAAGAGCCGTTTCTGCAGAATGAGTCCTACAGAAATCTGACTGAAAATGATCAGAGGTCATGTTTAGTAATTTAGAGAAAATCAGTACTCGGAGACAGCTGGAGTTGGTAGACATAAGTTTTGAAGATCTGGATCAAGTCACTGCACAATCCACTCATGGAGGGGAGAGGAAGAAAAACAGCTGAAGAATCCGGAACACTTCGGAGGAAACACTGACGCAGATATCCTGGAGCTACGCGGCTTGGCAGAGGAGCTCATCTGAGGGAAGGCAGTATGGAGCTCTAACCAAGGATTACTTAAACCACGCTTCCAGTAGAGCCTTATCCTCACCTGGATACCAGCTTGTTTTCCTCAGAGTTCTGAGTTTTTAGAGCAGAGATATTTGTCAGGTAGCTTACTCTGGAAACAAACAGTTTCTACTCATCCATACGCATGTTTGGGCAGGTGGGAACAAAAATTACAGCCTGGTGTGGCTCCACCTATGGGCTGAGCAACATTCCTTCTAGAAGCTTTTTTCAATATTCTGCAGTAAGGTGGGATTATATGACCAACCACACCTCTTGGTCCCTGGGAATATAACAGCAGGCTGTGGTTCCTCTAAGTAAATTCTTGGAAATATGTAATGGTGATATCTCCACCCAAGGTATCATGTTTGTGGGTAAACACCCACGATCATGGATTAATGCAACAGAAGAAAAAAATAACTGACATTAGCAGGCAACTGGACTTTTCCACTTCCTTAAAACAAAGCAAGGACTTTGATGATTTATTTTTATACTTTTGGTGAAGACTTTTAAAAAGTCTATTTTATGGCCAACTTGCTTAGTGACATATCATCCTATGACCATGAAGTGAAAAGAATAAACTACTCTGAGAAAGAGGAGATCCTTACTCAAGCATGTTGTGGTCTCTGGCACCTGTCGATCAATAAATATTTGGCGATTCTGTGATGGGAAAAGCCGCTGAATTCTCTAAATCACCCTCCAGTGACTTGTGGTTTACTCAGTGCCCAGGTGGTGTTCAATGTCGTATCCACCGCAAAATCCCCCCTCTGGATATTAGATTGAAGGCCAACAGAAACCACAGATGGAAAGATGGAGGCAAGGTGACCCAAACTCATTTAGATCTACCTCTGTCATAGAAACGAAGATCAGTGGTATAAAGATAAAGATTTTTAAAATCCAATCAGGAACAACATCCTGCTTAAAAAGGACTGTACTCAAGGTGAAAGTCGTGCACCATCTCCCTCCTTCTTGTGGCTCTGGTCCACTTCCACCACTCATTTATCCTCCCCAGCTACAGCTTTTGCACTAAATGCTGATTCAAACTGATCTGGGGTCTCCCAAGAGAAACAGCCAACCAAAGGTGCAAAACAGCCCAACACTTCATTAAGGCCGTCTGTGAAGAAATGGCCAAGTTTTTACAGCAACACAGCATGCGACTTCAGCGTTTGGCATTTTTTAATATAAACACCTACACTTTTTACTGTTTATTTCACAAGGTTTCTCTTGGTTTGATTAGCCATAATTTGTGTTACACGTTTCCTAAGCTGAAGTGGCCACGAAAGAGCGAGCTGTGGGTTCCCTCACTTTCCGTGTGGCTATTAATTTCTGAAGCCGTTTTAGAATATTGTATCGCTCTGATTAAGTCAGGATGAGTAGACACTGTGAATGAATGCCAAAACATTTTATTCTGTAAACACTTGCCACATAACATGATTCTTCCTAATCAGAGACTTGTCAAAAACTTTTGATATGAATGACCTGATGGAAAACTTCTAATGACTTTTTGTTTTGTGCCAACAGCAAAATCCACATTTTCCCCATTTACCCAGAACGATCTCTTAAACTGATAGATTAATAGGCACAGAATACCGTTTGCAGGCGGTGGATCACTTTGGGGATTAGCTGACCCATTTAGTTTCTGATGACATTTTCTAGCGTTTAGAATAAATTCACAATAATTTAACAAAGCTCTGCTTTATTTATTTGTCAATCTACATTTGGATTTGAACCAGCAACATTTTTGCTGCAAGGCAACTGGGCTAAAACCTGCACCACCATGCAGCCCAGACCTTTAAAATAACTTGTGATTCACCAAAACTAAGCACTACATTGCAACCCTCTTATTTCCTGATTGTTAAATATATCATTTTACCTTTCACGTAACCAGAAACAAGCTTGTCAAGTGTTCTCAGAATGAAAGGTGAAGCTGAATAATCTGTTTTTGGAC
Source organism: Callopanchax toddi (assembly GCA_006937965.1). Lineage (NCBI taxonomy): Eukaryota > Metazoa > Chordata > Actinopteri > Cyprinodontiformes > Nothobranchiidae > Callopanchax > Callopanchax toddi. The sequence goes on along the minus strand of SSNR01000021.1, from coordinate 3,306,748 downwards.
CCGACCTGTTTCCTTAATTTTTGCAACAGACTAAAGTTTAAGGTCATATGACTTTTTGAACGTCACATGAAACATCTGGCAATGTTCAAACTGGATTATAAATAAGATTTTGTAAAGTTTAGGAGGCTCACAAATTTATACTCGACTCCTTCCTTAGATGATGCTAATATTGGTGACATTTATATCCTCAGAGGTCATTTATCTACTTTAGAGGAAGCACACTGTGATGCAACATACCTCAAACCAATGAGTGGTCTTTCTAAATTACACAAAGATTCAAGGAAGCAACAGCTGCCACTCTGTTCTCCAGCACACACTTAATGCATCACACCACTACTCTGTGGTATGGACATGCACAAAGAAAGAGTTGAAACACATCTTAAAATTTAAAGATTTATGAAAGTCTGCAACAAGATGAACAAGGAAGGAAAAAGATGTGCAAAGGATATTTCAAAAATGAAAAGTCGGTTGCTGAACTGAACTGATGCTGAACTGAAATCTGCCCTGCCAACACAGGGAAAAATGAACCATGATCAAAAGATAAAACATATTTCCAGAGGATAGTTTGAAGACCTAAACACAGACGTAAAACTGGATCACTTACAGTAGCCAACACTTACACCAGAATTAACTATAGTGCATCCCCTGATGACAATTAGACTTTTATAATGCAGATTTAGAAATCTGTGTTAGATGCTTCCCTTTTCCCCTTAACTGAGTGGAAAAAATTTCAAAACACACATGTGAAAGATTAGATGTCAAATTTTCTTTAAAAGGATTTTTTAAAAACAACAACAACAAAAAAAAAATCAATATACATGAGGGGATCAGAGGAAATGATTGTATGGAACGATCCTATGCATCTAAAATCAACACGTGCTGTATTAAAATTCATATCATATTCTAATTTACGCATAATCATCGGTTTGACGTTCCTATCAGAAGATGAGTGGCTGAGCGTGCTTTTGAACATGGTATGGCCGACTTCTGGGAGTCATTTCCCGTCACTCAAATCGGTCCCCCTCGGCGGTGATTCAAATGGCTCTCCGCTCGGCAGACCACCGAAATACGATTAAATACAACAATGGCGGTCATTCGCGTGTTCCCTCCGTGTGTCAGAGGTCCCAGATGCCCACAAAGCTTTTATCTCTTTGACAAATCGAACATCTTTTAACGACGTTTCGATTTTTTACAAATCCGTGCCGACCACCTCCATTCATCAAGAAAACGGATGTTACCCCACATCTGGTGAAAGCTTTCAAAATAAAACTCAACAGATACAACTAGTTCCAAGACTTTCATATGTAGATTTCATTTTTCTTCAGTGGACAACATTACAGCTTGGCGTTTCTTAAATAATTTCACAATTGCTAGAAAATATGGTCATCAAGTAATATTGCCTTTTCCACAGAGGGGCTTAAACTCGTTTGAACTGCTCAGATTTGTACATTTAGTTTTGAACAAAGATGAAGATTTTAGACTTTATTTTGAAAGTTACCAATACCGCTTCCTGTATTCTTTGCGTTAATGGTCGCTAGCTTGCCGTCAATGCTCCACGTTGACTGCGGCTTCGACTGTCCCGCTGTCCGTCGACCTGGTGCCGGAGGCGGTTACAGCTCCGAACACAAGCCCAGTCCCACAACTTCCACATTAAAATAAAACAAATACAATTAACAACAAAAGCTAGCAGCAGCGCTAAATGTACCGTGTGTAAGCGCGCGAGGAGGATGCTCACCGCCGCGGTTGCCTCCACACAGCCGACCGACCTGAGTGATGCTCCGGCAGCGGCGAGCCACGACACACCGCTGCTTTAACAAACCCGTTTTAGAACCAATTTACGACAGAAACCAGTTAAAAGTGATAAACATTACTAGAAAACGTTTCTTACAGTAGACATGTATCTGCTGGCGGGTCGTCCCTTCCTCTGCGAGCGGTACTGCGGTCTACTCGGCCGCCGCTGACTGAGTGAATGCTGGGATACCTTTGGTATCAGGAACACCCGGCTCCGGCTGTCCGTCTGCGGACTACAGCGGCTGAGCAGACAGGCAGCTCCACAAATATGAGCTTGTAAGTGGGCAGGGCGTGTCATCTGGTCCGTGGGCCCTCCCCTCACCCGACGGTACATGTCGTTCTGCCTCATCCACAGAGAGCTGGATGCCATTCAGAAAATTCGGATGTCGCTCTGAAAGACAAACCCTTTCTATGATCCATCTCTTTACCTATGCACCACTTAATTGATCAATTAGGAATTAATTGATCTGGTTTCACTCTGCACGTGGTAGAGCAGACTCAACAGACAGGAGAATTACATGGGATTTTATGCATTAGTGTCAGAAATGTTTGAGTGGTTGTGGCTCCATCAGAACGTGAAGCCAAATCAAGTTGAAATCACTTTGCCAGGATGCACAAAGAGCAGACTGCAATCTGGGATCTGACCCAAAAACCTCAACATGGCTCCTACACGCTGACAGGATTTGCTGCTGCTGTGTTGCTGCAGGATAGCCTTAAAAAAAGATATAATCAAGACACACGGGTTTTACAGCGGGCCATTTTTTATTTTGGTGTTTTAAAAAAACATTTATGAGAGGAATTTGTCGAAGCTGTCAATTATCTTTGCTCCAGATTCTGTGTGGCTGACATACATACCAGAATTTCAGAATGATGCTAAGATGTCTTATCAATATTAAAACATATTTTAAAATTAAAAGTACTTATTTGAGAGTTAAACATGCAATAGTACATTTTGGATTTAATAAACACAACAAAAAGCATCAAGTGAGTTATTGGAACATTCACTCTTATTTTTTCACCAGATTGAATATGAAAAAAAAAACGTGTTGGAGGATTTGAATAATGCATTACTGCTGATAGCAAATTACATATTTATTTTTTTAATAAAAATAACAGATAATAAAATTCCTAAAACATAAGGAAGTGTCTAATAACTTTATGTAAGTTTCACAATTATGAAACCAGATTGCTTTTAAATCGAGGCCTAGTCTACACTGACCTCTAGTGGCGAGATGAGAGAAGTTCACACAAGGGGAAAAGAGATCATTTTCTTGTTCAACTTACTAAAAAAAATGAGGGAACTCCTGTTATTAATGCATATTTCAACATGCATTAAAAAAATAACACATTTTATCATAAAAGTGTAATCATAAAAGTACTGTCTGCAAAGTAAAACGTTTTCAGGCGCCCCCATGTGGCCAAATGAGACACTGCATGAAATAAACAGGATTTCATAACAATTGATTCTTTCAAAGTACAATTCAATATATACAATTCTGAGAAAACAAACTTACATGCTTTGTATTTTTCTTTTGTTAAATTAATCTTTTAAGGCTAAGCTTTTTTTTTTTAAATTATGAACAGCAATAAGCAGCTTCCAAAAAGTCAGGTAAAAATTTAAAATAATTCAGATCAGCAGCTGATCAACTCATATCTAACTTTAATAATTTATCAAATGAAATGTGTTCGACTTTCTGTATGACATCAAAAATCACACAAGTCGTCCAATCTGCCTAATAGTGAGTTCAAAAACACAAGAAACCACACAGCAAAAGCTCCTGGACAAATCTTTCAAGTTGTGTCAAGATTTTTATTTTATTTTAACAGCGTTTCAGAATATAATACAGGTAAACAAGTTTTGTATTTTTTTTGCAAAAGTTAATATATCCGTAGTGTTGCATTTCATAAAAATAGTTGCTCAGTTACAGTCTTTGTGACCATCAATCAATAGCACACTTCTATATAGATATTTGTTCAGGGTTGACACACTGCTATAACACTACACAGTGATGCAGAGCTGCTCGGGTGCTGTGGTTTACAAACGCGCTTCGACACACAAATGTTCTTCTTCGATTTCCTCAGAAATCTGCTCACAGTTTGGCTCAATGGAGGCAGCTCAGACATGGAAAGCAGTGAGTTGTGCAAACTTGTTTTAGCTTCTACCTCAACCAGAAGTCACGTAATAAAGAAGCATTCCACACAATCTGCATAAAATTCATGTTTCAGGCCTTTTTGATGAACTGCAGGCAGATGAAGAGCTGATTTGTTGTTTTTGTTGAGCTGGATTGAGTTTTAAAGTCAGTCTGATGAATTCTTCTGTAATTAAAGATTTAGGCTCTCCTCTCAAAGGAGAAATAAGGAAACTTTAATGTTGGTTTTCCGTGGGGAAAAATTACCACTTGGGTTTAACATCTGCAAAAAAAAAAAAAAAAAAAAGTAAAGATGCTCTGACTAAAAGAAATTCATCCCCTGAGTGACTGTTAAATCACACTAATAACTGTAAATATCATAACTTTGGATTTATGCTCTTGTTGACGTGTGTGAAATATTTTCAGTTGCTTATTATTAAAATTAAAAACAAGTAAAACCAAATACTTTTTTTGTTTTTAAAACTTTTGTTTTCTGAGCTGTCAAAATGTGAATTTTTAGAGCGTTTTGTTAAGTTTATTTCTCATTTTACCCCTCAAACCCACAGTAAATTTAAAATAACTTCTAAAAAGGTTTTTCTCATGTAACAAAAAAAAAATAAAAAAAAATAATGATGCACTAAACAGGAAGTTGCTGAATTTAAGGACCCACTTTTTCTGATTTTGCATGAATGTGCTCATGATTTGTGCAGGAATTCTCTCAAAAACCTGCACACCTTCCTCCTGTTATCTCTCACAATCTTTGTTGTCTAAACCGTGGCTCTGTGTGTCACAGCTTCACACAAACAGAAGAGTCAAATCTTTAAAATCACCTTCTCTGGGCTTTGGCACGACTATGCAGGTCTCAGCGTCACATAGTGAAGACAGAATCACTAACAGGTCAAATTCAGTCGTTTTTTTTTTTCAGGACACCGAAACAAAAAACAATAAAAATACGACTCAATGTCAGGTTTTGGTGCAAAGCTCTGCCTTGTGCTGACGTGGTAACACCGCTAAGTGATTCTTCATAGAAATTATTAATGTCAGACCTCATTAAACAGAAATCCACGACCCAAAGTGAACCGTTTACTCAAACTGAACCCCTGCTAGTGGAGTATTTGACACATGAACCTGTGAAATAAATTACATATTTCACTATAATACATTTAAAATACAGTTTATTATTCGCTTCATAGAGTCGGTGTTGTATAGCAGCCTGTTTCGATCCCCTTAAAGTGTTTTTCAGTTGAACCTTTGACATAAAATCCAGACTCTCAGTCTAAGGCACGCTTCCTTCCTGTCGCCGTCATGCAGGTTTCTTCTCTCAGCGTCCTGCTGGACGCCGCCGTCGCTCATCACTTTGTTTTTTTTTAGCACAAAAATGAGAAAAATGAATGAGACTCCAAACGGACTGTGCAGTCACAGGGCTGAAGATGGACAGCGGATGGCTCTGCTTTGCTCGTGGACGAGAACCTCCATCAGGTCCTCCACCATGAAGATGATCTTATTTACAAACCGTTTCCACATATTTCTATTTATTATAATATATCTATAATCATCTCTTTGATTTTTTATGACACGGTCTCTGTTAAGGCAAAGCTCTGCTGATGGGTGGATTTCACCTCTGCTGTCACTTTTTTTTTTTAATTCATTCACTCATCAAAAACAGGCAAACCATCTTTTAAAACATTCCACTTCATAATATAGACAACACAAAATCAAAGCCTGCTTTCTGTCCAGCTCAACTCAAAATATGTTTCCAAAAATCCTTCTGCTACAAAAAGAGTTCCTTCCTTCCTTCCTTCCTTCCTTCTTTCTTAAAGTGGATGCTTTTCCAGTACTTTAAGGTGGTGGGTGTAAAATATTTCTTTGAGAATAATTTAAAATACAGTATTATAAATAAAACTCTATAAACACGTGGTCCAGTTCACCTCTGCTGTCTGTGGGGGGGGGGATGGGGGTGTCAAGGAGCACAGGAAGATGGTTCAGTCCAGACGAGTGTGGCCACTGTTTCCTCTTGGAGCTGTGGTGTTATCTGCTCAGCGTGGTCGCGCCGGCGCGCAGCGAGCTCGGCAGCTTGTCTGATCCGGGAATCTTCCAGGGCCCGGGAGAGACCGTGGTCTTCCTCCCTGCCACGGTGCTGCTGCTGCTCTTGCTGGGCGGGCCGGGCCGGCTCTCTCCCAGGCCTGCGTCCAGCTCTCTGAGTCTGGGTTTGCTTTGCTTCCCGTCGCTCCAGCGCTCCGCATTTTCCCTGCTGTTCCCGTTTGAGTTTAGGACCCTAGAGCTGCTGGGAGAGTGTGTGCAATCCCTGCTGTCCCCAGAGTTCCTCTCCTTGGACCTTCCTCTAGTGCTCCTGGAAGGTTTGGTCTCCTCCTTGCTCCCTTCTACATCAGCAGCAGAATGCTGCACCCTGTGCCCCGTATGGGTGGACCTGCCACCCTCCTTCTTGGCTCTGCTGCTCCCGCCGCCGGTAGCCACTCTTCTCCCCTGGCTGATGGGATCTCTGTTTAGCAGCTCGGCTTTTTGGGAACTCTTGCCGTCTCGAGTGATGTCCTGAGGAGGCAGATGAGGAAGGTCGGGGGCCGAGGCCAAATGAGATGAAGGTGATGGCGTGGAGAAGCTATCAATGTGAGGAGCTACTTCCGACAGGCCTGGGGAGGCTGAAGGGCGACCATCCCATGGGGCGGCATTGTCTGGAACACATTTACACAGTTAGTAACCACACACACACACACACACACACACACACACACACACACACACACACACACACACACACACACACACACACACACACAGCACACCACTGCAAACATTAAATAAGGATCACAGCAGCACTATTAACCCACTTCCGAATGCATCACAGCGGCTCTACTTTTAGACAACATCAATCCGCCTCCCACAGCTCTGCATAGAATAGAGCATCGGCCAATCTGGAAGCTCGATGGTTTAACGAAAAGTTTTGTGTGTCAGCACTGAAGGCCGAGCACGTCTCTCACAGTGGGAACATCGAATCCACGACACTTTCCTCTAAAACTCGCTGCTCTTATGAACTGTTAGCTCCCATATCTCTCCCTGATGAGCCTCGATCCCTCAGACACCCGTCATGTTCAGAGGTCCAGGCAGGGGGACAGGATCTGCTACACGATCACCATGAGGCCCAATTAGTGGACGACTTTCACACAGCAGTAAGAGCAGATTGGATAAAAGACTAATGGGGAAAACGAGTATTTTACCTACAGAATCCCTGTAGAACGACGCGTTTTAGGGTAATGTTCTGCAGGATTTAGAAAAACTAGAAATCTCACACTCTGTGGAACTGTCAGCTCAGTTCACTATCACAGAAAACTGCATGAAAACATCATCTTTAAAAGAAATAAGCACATAAACACTCATTAAATGATAGGAAAGAAGCAAAAGTGGATGTTTAGGTGCTGCAGAAATAGCCTGAAATTACAGTCTTTTTAACATTAAACCTCTTCAGCGTTGTTTACTCGCTTCTCAAGGTACTAAGTACACACTATGGACACTCACCAGCAAGGTGATCATTTTGTCTGAGAGTTTCAGAGCTGAGCCGAGAGGTTTGAGGAGCATTTTAAGACAGGTTTTAACTTGAGCATGAAGACAGAAAAATGTTTACTGGATGTGTTCCTGGTGTGTTTTTAGATGAATTAACAGCTAAGGTGGGATATTTTTGGAGTCTGCTGCACATTTTTGAGCATTTTAAAGTTAAAAAGTTTATTACCAGTACATGCAAATACTAAGAGCATTAGGAAACACTTTAATCATCACGCCTTTAAACATATTTTTAAGCTTACTTGTGGACTCCGAACACAGGTGCTGCAAAAACCTGCAGGGACTAAATGGCTGCAGGTGGATGCAATAAAAAGAACTAAAAAACACTCTTCTAAACTCTTCCTTTTGCATTTATCCACCTGCAGTTATGTAGTCTCTGCAGATCCAATCTCCTGCTTTATGAATGTGACTAATGCCCACGCACTGTTTGTATCACGGCTCGTGCAATTAAAGCAGCCAAATTAAGAATCCTTTACTAATGATGACATTGTGCGAAATCACAAGAGAATGCAGGATATTATCATAATTCTCTCTAAGATCAAAATAAAAGGAGTTAAATCTAATTTAACTGTGATTTGTGCATCACAACAGCCTCACAGAGAGGAGTCGTGAGACGGTTATTTATATTTATTTGTTGTTTTGATTATAAAAAGAAATGTCTATTCTTAGCAGCTGCATTAGGAGGACTCTGGAATTGAATTATTGATATATTTTAATATAATTTATTTAAAACACAGCATTTATTTCTTTATTTCAGGTGAAAATACACTGGGAATGCTGCGGTGTGGCTCGTCAAAATAAAAGCAGAATTGTTTCATCCCCATAGGCTACATTTGTATAATTTGAAGGTTTATCTTCAGACTTGTATCACCAATAGACTTTGTCTTGAAACATATTTACACCTGTTTTCTGAAAATGTAATGCTTAATATGGCTAGTGTTCACGTTTAGGGAGGTTGCAGTTACTAATTTCTGCCAGCAGGTGTCAGAGTTGTGCTGTTAATTGGCGATTAAAACCTAAAAGTTTAAATTATGGGATCAAAATGTAAAATACCATAAAAATGCTTAAATAAAAAAACATTTTAATACACCATCGAACTTATCTTCTACACTGTGTTGCTATAAAAGCAGAGAGGAGCTGCTACGGGAGCCTGGAGGTCCAAACGGAGTCAGTGTGCATAAAAATGGTTTTATTTTGGTTTTTTAGGGGCATTAATGATTGGAAATAAAACCATATAAAAAGTATTACTGGAAGCTGCTCCACAGTGTAATTTTCTAGTCATATGTTTGCTTGTAAAGTTGAATTCAATAAAAAAAAGTCTTAATAATCATTGTTTTTTATCACTTAAGATACTTTCTGTGACCATTCAGAGGCAAAATCAACATGTAAATCTGATCATTTTCAGCTCTAATATTAGACAGAAGCACTTAATAGTTCAAACAAGGACACACAGTCCTTGAAATGAATCGTTTTCATTCACAAAGCCACAAAAATAAAGGTTATGGAGAATGCCTCGCAGCGTTTCGTCCTGATTTTTTGCACTTCACTTAAAATAAAAGAAACCGACTTCCTCCTCCTTCATTAAAATGTTTTAAATAGCCAAATTAATCACAGCACTTGATATAAAAAAAACCTTCCTGTAGGCAAATCAAGGTCTGATGAAATGCTGAATCAAACCCTCACTGACTCAAACTCTCGAGGAGGCTTTCTCGACTGCAGGGGTAAAATCCAGAGACAGAGCTGTCTGTCTGGCTGACCACAATAAAAATCCTCGTCTGCATTTTTCAGGGCAGCAGGAGGACCTCGAGGCGATTATTACCAAGAATTTCCAAACGGTGATTAAATCCCTGGCAGGACATGTCTTTTCCTAAGTTTAAAGGGGATCAAATAAAATCAAATGTTGATGAATAGGAGTCGCTGGGGAGTTTAACGGCTAAAACTGATTTTTCAAGTTGGAAGAAAAGTGAGCATCATGCTGATAAAGAAGCCACAGGAGCAGGAGTGTTTATTTCCAGTGGTGCCGCACAAATAAAAGTCCCCTTGCAGGCTCCGTTCGCGCTGCGCGGTGATTTTTACCGGGTAAATAATCTGCGATATTTAACGTTCCTCTCCAGCTGGCTGAACGCTCACGTCGGTATGTATTTCTGCGCCTGCAGGTAGCGGTTGGAGGTTGATTTATGGTTCTGCAAGGAAGTGAGTTATGTTCACTAATTTCACAAAGCTCCTGCAGCTTTGTTGATTATCCCAAAAGGGAAAAGGGCAAAAAAAACTTTGTTTACTTGCAGCAAAAAATAATTCAGTGTGAAAAAACAGTACTTTTGATAGGCATAAATAAAAAAATAAAAAAGCATAAAACAGCACAGCACAGAAAGCCAGGGTTAAATGATGAGAAAAACATTGGTATGGTAACAAACCGTGTCTTTAGAGTGGCCCATTAGGAGGAAATAGGGGGAGCCATGCTTGTCACTTTTCATGCACATGGAGAGACTGGAAGATACCATTCCTATAGAAGGGGAAGTAACAACCTAGACCAATCAATTAGTGATAGATCACTGAAATGGACAGAAGATAAACTAGTGTTAGTCAAAGAAGAGACAAACAGGCAGCTTGTTTTAAAATCACAATTTAGTCAAATACAGATTTAAAGAGCATAAAGACAGAAGGTATATTATGGATTTAAATGCATGCCAGATTATTTGAATAAAGACACATTAGAGCAGGTAAAAGTATAAAGTTTAAGTGTTAAGTGATTCTAAGCAGGAGGATCTGATGCCGGACATAAATTGGAGACGCTCACCGTACTCCGGGACCTGCCCCGTTCCCCTCTTCAGGAGGAGGCGAACCCGTCGGCCTCCAGCCTTGATGAGCTCGATGGCCCTGGCGTGAGTCATGTCCCTGGTGCTCTCCCCATTGATCTCAATGATTTGGTCCCCGACCTGGAAGTGAGAGAGCACGATGGACATTTCAGGTGAAGCAACAGCGAGGGAGGAAGCTGCTTTATTAACACGTCGACTAATTAGTTGTTGTGGGGAAACTATATTTTTAGTTGCTTAAAACGACATCCCAGAGAGTAAAAGATTGGATAATATATTTACTGCAGAGACCAGGGAGTAAACAAAGTATAAGAGAAATAGCTCACCCCCTGAAATATCCTGAGTTGGGATCTAGAGGGAGCACTAGAACTCATTTTGGCAACAAGATAAAGAGGCAATCTTACTTTTCCCAACAAGACCATCATGAATAAAAAGAACAAGCCAAGTCTGACTGCACTGCCAGGCAGGGCTTTTTATCCAACAAACAAATGATTTCTAATGTACTTTAGTTTTTTAACAGATTTGGAAATGAATGTGTCTGGGAGGTAATTAAAGTATTTGAGGTGTGTTGATGCAAGAAAACATCTAAAACCTGCAGGATAGTGACCCTCAAGGACTGAATCTCTTACTGTGTCCAATCCTGCTCCTCTAATGCTACTTTTGTGTACGTTTTAGATGTTTCCCAGCTCCATGATATTGATTTAAATTAATTAATAAGTAACTGGGTTTCTGCAGGAATTGGCATGTCGAGGAGGTAATTTAATCACATGCATCAGATGTTTTGGTGCAGGGAAGCAGCTAAGTCCTGCAGGATAGAGGCCCTTGAGGACTGGATTTGGTGACCACTGCTCGAATACTGCTGACAATCTTCGAGGGTTACTATCCTGCATGTTTTAGCTGTCCTCCTGCTTTGATTTGAATCAAATGAACAGATGATTACCAGGCTGGTGAAAAAACATATGAAGGACAGGGAACCTAAAGGACTCAAATTGGTGTCCACTTCCACTTAAAGATACCCGACAAATGTTTTAAATTCGCTGTTGTCCCCAAACAATTCAAATGTTAAATCACGTCTTCAGATTGTTCTCAATAGCACTGGAGAAAAGAAACGACTACAACCAGCAGGATAAAAGCCCTGAAGGACCAAATAGTTTAAAGCGTTGTTGTTCATCCTGATCCTTGGATCCTCCACCCGATTCAACTGAATGGATGATTAACAGGCGTCCATAGAAACTGACATACAGATGAGGTAATTTAATCATTTGAATCACGTGTGTTGGTGCAGGGAAACATTTAAAACCTGCAGGACAGAAGCCCTCAAGAACTGGATTTGGTGACTACAACTCAAAGACACTCAATAACAAATTTTTTAAACCATTCTGTCCAATCCTGCTCTTTTAGTGCGACCATCCTGCATGTTTTAGATGTTTCCCAGCTCCAATATACAATATAAATAAACAGAAGATCACTAGGCTTCTGCACGATTGAGATGCTAAGGAGGAAAACAACTAAATCCTGCAGGACTGTGGCTCTAGAGGACTAGATCTAGTGACCACTGCTAGAAGACACCCAACAATGTTTTGTAAATGACTCGTGTTCAATCCTGACCATTGAAGGCCACTATCCTGCATGCTATAGATGTTTCCCTGCTCTTGATTCCACTGTTGAATAACTCTTCAGAGTGTCCTCAAGTTCTGCAGGAACCTATAATCATCTATTTATTTAAATCAAGAGTGTTGAAGCAGAGAAACATCTAAAACCTGCAGGATAGTGCCCACAATAGACCAGAAGTGGACTTTAAATACAATACATTGTCAAATGGACAGACTTTATGATGTATTTTTAGTGCTTTCACACACATCCATGCAGCATTTATAAAACTTTTACATAAACACTTTATTTTAAATGCTAATTTCATGCAAGGATATCAGAAAAAACAAACCCCTTCACCTCTGGTTTTGGTGTAACTTTGTCTTAAAGGAAAGTATGAGTGTTTTTCCAGCCACAAACCTCAGGCCTGTGAGTGAAAACTCCAGTGTGAGTTCAGCGCTGAAGCTGGGTTTAAAGATTTTGGTGCATCAATAAAACTTTCTGAGCAGAAACCATGACGCAAGACGTGAAAACAAATGAAAAAGGACACCTCAGACGTTCTGATAAAGCAGTATATATATATTATTTATTACTATCCGCCCTGATGAATACCAACATTTTTCCAATTTGAGACAGCAGGTCATTTAACAGCCAATGTCAACGCTAACTGGACTATTTTTCCTTTTCAGAACCACTTTGTAATGCACACGAGTGTGAGTTAAATAAAAGACACCCCTCAGCCCGCGGAGAAACAGCTCCGAGGTTGACTAATGGGGAGGATTCACGAGGAACAGGATGAAACGAGACGAACAATTACGCTTACAAATGGAGAAGTCCTCCGGTAATGGTCGGGGCAATTTGAAAGTCAGGAGTGGACTCGATGTGAGAGAGAGAGAGAGAGAGAGAGAGAGAGGGAGAAGGGAGGGCAGTCATTAGGTGCTATTACAGTGGTCTGGAGAGAGGCAGAGGAGGTGGAGGGCAAGGCGATTTGCTCATTAATTCTGACCTCCAAACAGCAGAGCAATCTCCATTTTCATCTTCAATAAAAAGGGAAATAAACCTGAGTGGACAGCATGTGGACGCTGGGATCAGAGAGCATGACGTGGAGACGAGGGGGGAGTTGTCTCAATTAGATTCTCTGCTGACGAACAACTCGGTTTTATCGACGGGTTAAAGCTTCAAGTGGTAATAAAGTCTGCTGAAATGCTATGTGATAATAAATCACCTCGTACAATTTCCTTAAAGCACCTTAAAAACACCTGTTATAAACACTTTGATCAGATCCAAGCTTTGCAATAAAAACGGAATTTATTTCACAATAGAGCGACTGCTAGAAGTCACAGTGCAACAAGGCTTTTTCCCTTTTGTTCGTTTAGCTTGTCCTCAAGCGCCACCTAAACTCAAAGTGACAGCCATGTAAGGAACGGTTACTAAAGTTAAATACAGATTGATTCCTCTTTGAACCCAGCAGCATGGATCGAGGACGGCTGGAAGCGAGATCAAAGTGTTCCCTTCTCAGAAATCTATCAAGATCACCGCGTGGAGTTTATCTCGTCACATCGACACGACTCTCTGGACGTTCAGCAACAGACTAGGCTCAATGGAGAAAAGAAACAAACACTTGTCCCATTTTCATTAAGCTGTACAGAACAGCAGAAAAAGTGATTTGTAAACTTAAAAATTGTTACCAAAAAAAGATAAAAAACTGATTTTTTTTTTAAAAGAAATTTTTCATCTGTTGCCAGTAAAATGTTTAGGATGAAGTTGCTAACGAGATAAGAGATAATAAAACCTGATGAGATCAGAAAACCTTATTTGTTATCTGTATGTTGTAGCGCCTGGAAAGTCATGTGTGTCTCTTTTCCCCTGGACAAAAACAACAAAACAAAACATTCCCTTGTTTACAGAGAATGTCTACGGAAAACTACCATGTGTCTGCGAATTCACCATAACAAACTTTCCTCCTTATCTTCTACCGGAGACTGAAATAATGAGTCTCTTTTCTGCTGTTAAAGACTTTTGCTCTTTATGAATAACAATGAATGTTTTTCTTACAGATGACTGTAACCAGACTTGATTGCTTAGAAATAACGATTAAGTCATGGTAATGGTTTAAATTGCATTATTTTGTCTTATTTCTCAGAAGAAGTGATTCAATGATTATTAAAATGCACTTTCACTATAACTCATTCATATTAATCAGTCTTGATAATTTAAGCCTTAAAACAATGATTAGTTTAAATGCATCATTTTGGATCTTAAATATCAAATGAGTCTACTTGATGAATTAGTGAGACTTTTATAATAACACCAGTATATTAATGACAGTTATACTGAATTTAATTCAATTTGTTAAAATGCATCAGACTCTGAACTAACCATCACCATCCAGCCTTTAGCTGATGTAAGCTACTGTATCCAGGAAACCTAGTGTATTCCAGGCCCCTCATCACTGCAGTAAGCTCTTCCAGCCAATGCCAGGTGGTTAAACTCGATTGATAAATAAATAATCATACAAATTAAGATCTATAAATTCAGCTATATTAGTTTTATAAACCAAGACTTCACTTCTTACTAAGACGCCTATTAATAACCCTTAATAACATCCACCATCATGCTGATAAGTGACCCTAAACAATTCATTACACTACAATAGCGTGTACTGTGGATATTTTGACATTTATCTTGCTGTATGTTCCATTTTTCTTTGCATAACAGAGTTTAAATGAGCGTTTTGTATGCACTGTTAAAACTCTAGTGTCTTTCTGTTATTTACATTTCAGCTCATGGTCGTATTTCAGACGTCCACCCGTGAGGGATCCCTCCTCTTTTTCCACAAGCGCCTCACTGGACTGACTCCACTGACTCCACCATCCAGGAGGGAGAGTAATCCCTCCCTCAGGGGCATTTTCCGCACATTATCTTTGACAGGTTCATTACAGATAAGAAATGTAGAGCATACTCAGGCTATCAGCCCCAAACACAAAGGTCGTTAAAGATGCAAGAAAGGGAGGAGGAAAACTGAGGGGATTGACAAAACGAGGGGAAAAAAGGAAAACGCTGCTGTGGAAGTTGTAATTTCTTTTGGTGTACGGAGCAGTGACGGAGCCTGACAAGTGGAGTCGGGGGATTTTATTACAAGTTGCACAATATTTGTTGTTACATCATTATGAATTCAGAAAATATGCGTTCTCCTTTGAAGTTTGAGCCACTAAAGCTAGAGGGAAGTGCAGCTGTGGAAAACATTTAGGCACAATTTAATTTATCTGACTAAACGTGAACCATGCTACATGCAGGGGAGAGAAAAACGGGAGGTTTCCAAGATCTGAAAAGTTGCAGCTTTGATAACATCACCCAATTAGAGCGAGTGACCTCCGTGTAATCCAGACTGATAGGAAGCAGCTTTACTTTTAACGAGGGGCGCCAACAAAAGAAGACTTAATCTAACGTACCCTCATCCTCCCGTTGCGAATGGCCGGTCCGTCCTCCGCCAGTCGTAGGACAAACAGGTCCATTTTGTACTCCCGCCCTCCGCGGATGCTGAAACCGAAGCCTTTAATGCTCTTCTCCAGCTCCACTGTGAAGAAATCAAAGTCCTGCGCAAGCTGAAACAAACACAATTTCTTTTTTTACGGGGAAAACAGCAGCTTAAACAGAATAAATGCAATTTCTAAGGAAATTTGGGGCTCGTTGGTCTAAATTCAATCTGGTGAAGATATTAAACATGTAGTATGAATGGAATTAGCCCAAATCAGCTCATCCTGCATGTGTTTTATTACTGTTAAGTAAATAACATAATGAGGCCGTGCAAAAATCTCACCAATTTAATGAGGTAATTTATTATCAAGATCCTCATTACACAATGTAGTCAGCTGAGAGCATTAACGCCATTATTTAACAGAGAAAATCAGCAGCTTAAAGCCGCACTCTGGATTATTTCATCAGGAGAGCAGTTTTTGAATCTAGCGTCCAAAGGCTCCTCCTCAAAACATCTCGACACGCGCGTCTGGTCGCGTGTGCGCGCGTGCACGTGGCGCATATACTTCGGACATGAACTGTACCGCTCAATGTGTAGGGTTTAATCACTCACAGCTCACAATCTTATTCCAACAACACTACGAGGGTCTGATGAGCCCTCTCTGTCCCTGCTGCTTCTGATATTAGCTCTGTTAGCACCGAGCTGCTGCCGGACTCTGAAGCTGAACTTGACTCGGCCCTGGATGAACTTTCTGACCAAAATAAACACGTAATCCTGTCAAGCCTTGCCATTCTGTGAGGTGAAAGGTTTAAAAATAAAAATAAACCCGTCTTTAGCTGGAGAATGGGTAGGTTTTTAGTAGAAATGAGCTGTGAGTCCTCAGTGAACGGCTGAGACGGCAGAGAAAACACACGGAGCGTCCTGTACGACAGCGCCCCCTACTGGTACAGGTTTGGTCGATGCGCGTGCATGTTGAGAGAATGCAGACATTTGAATTTCATTGGCTGAAAAATGTCGGCGGCAAGAAATAATGGAAAGGGGTCTCTAGGAGGAAGGAGGGTCTTCATCAGAATGACAGATGTTGTGGAACTCAACCCATAGATCATAGTTTAGACCTGAAATATCATTTAAAACATTTAGAAAACTTTGATACAGAGAAAAATGCTCCAGAGAGCCGCTTTAAAGAGTCGTATTCAGTATAAACTACAGTCAAATTAACATCTGGGCACAAATATCAAAATCCCATTCTGGTTTACTTCGACTGTGTATAGAAACGTGGCTTTTCTGGTGTGAAGCGCTCCATTAAACACTCGCTGGGCTGTCAGTACCGTCTAATGTCCTGCTGTGTTTTCGCCTGACAGAAAACAAACAGCTGGAGGACTCAGGACTGAGATAAGCACCAAAACGTATCGAAGGTGTTAAAAAAGACGGCTTACAGACACCTTCTATCGAGTCTTTCTATTTAATTATTTAATGCATCACAACATTGATACCTACCTCTTTATTGATTAGGTTTTTCTGTAATATGCATGTCTGGACTCTGAAAGGAGACATTCCTACCTGAACTGGAGGCATTCTGTAGTCTGGGATGTTGAACTGCCTGGCGTCTGTAGCTAACTGTCTGTAGTCGAGCAGCGGAGGGTGCCTGTAGTCCAGCGTGGGCGGCTGCCTGTAATCCGCCACAGGGGGGTGTCGATAATCCACCGGAGGCTGCCGGTAATCTGTAAAAGACGGCTGCCGGATGTCCGGCTTCACGTCTTGCCTCGCCTTCACCTCAGACCTGTAACTAACAGACAAACCAGACTGAAAGAAAACTCTCAGCAGCTAGCTTTAGTTTGAGATCACATTTAAGCAGATGGTATGTAAAAAGGCGACGACACTGATGATTTTAGACACACGGTTAAATATTCATCAGATCTTTATAAAGAAGCAATACATGTAGAGTAAATTATTCAGCAATCCATAAGAGAGAAAAGAACAGAACACACTAGAGGGGATGAAGACGGGGTAAAGATCACAACGTGATTAAAAAAAAAGAGAAAAATAGGTAAAACAAGAGCTGAGGAGAGAAGAAGAAGAGATAAAATGAATGTCTGCCTCAGTGGTGCCTGCATTCCCAGAGGTAGCGTTTCACCCCAGAAACAGACGGAGGTTAGTCTAAAAAAAAACGCTTCGTTGCATCAGAAACTCTGCTGTGAATCGTCGTGCAGCAGCAGGAGGAGGAGACGGGTTGTGTTTGTGTCCTACCTGCTGTCGTGAGTGTAGGTCTGAGGCGGAGGAGCAGGAAGCTGGGTCACCGGGCTCTGATGGGGCACGGAGTTGGGCGGGCCAGCAGAGAGGTTCGGTTCAGTGGATGCTTGGCTGGACTGGGAGGCTGAGGGGTTGGGTTGGGCCTTGGGGCTGTGCTGCTGAGCCATGGGGCTCTGCTTCTCTGAGGTGGGGGCTGATGGAGGGTTGCTAATCTCTGTGATACAGAAAAAATAATACTTATTTGATTTTATTCACATTAAATATTTCTTTGAGCCACTTGGGGGCAGCATAGCAAACATAAAGTCAGTGACTTTAGAGATTTTTTACCTGGGAACCATTACATCACTCTTAAGTCACTTGAAAAGCTGATTTTGATGAAGTTTTATTAATTGCAGCATGAAATATTTAGAACTTGAATCAAATTTTGGAGGAGCGTGTAACAAAAACTGCCAGCTCACATAAAAAGTCAATATTTAATCAATAGTTAATACTTATGATCTGTTATTTGATCAAATAAAACATGTGTATTTCATAAATATATATTTACATCATCATCATGAACAATGTTAATCCCCTCTCATGTCTCCTTGTGTCAATAATGATGTGAGGAGAGGAAAGGGTTTTATTTTTTTGCCTGATTATTTCCACTGTTTGCCTCCCAGAGAAACATCAAGAAAACTGTAGTAAAATCCAATGTAGACACAAGTTAAAGAGGCTTAAAGCAGAGACATCTTTAGTTAAAGCACATCAGAGTCAGGGAGGTCCATCTGCTCCTGTTTAAAGTAGGTCAGCCCTGTTTAATGTTCAGGTAGATGATATTCTGGGATTAAAAACTCATTTTGGAAATCCCTTTGGAAGATGCTCTGACAGCCCGAATTACAACGAGTGCGTCCTGTCCTGTAAGTCGTCTACATGTGAGGTGTGCGTGCTCACCTTCCTGTGCGATGATCCTCAGGGTGACGCTCAGGCCGGCGTCTTTGATCAGCTTGACGATGTCGGCGTGCGGCATGCTGACGATGGACTGACCGTTCACTGCCAGGATCCGGTCCCCCACCTTCAGCTTCCCGCAGCGGTCGGCCGGGCTGCCCTCGATGATGCGGCCGATTTTATGGGGCACAGCTGTTGGGAGGATTGAGACGCAGGTTTTCTACTGTCCGCACCAAACTCACTCACGGACTGACTGAATCTGTCTCCGTCTCTCTCTCGTTTTGCAATTCACCCCAGGCTTACGTAAGATATCCAGAATATTTTTGTGTGTGTGTGTGGGCGAAGCGCGGATGCTCACAGCAGCCTAGTAGAGATGTGTGTGACTGACGTGCTGTGGGAGGATATGTATAATTGACGAGTCAGACTCAGAGCTGCTTCACTTTCTATTCAGCCGTGACTTTAACTACCTTGTCTCCTAAAGTTTGGCTCTTGTTTTCGAGACCGCCTGGTAGTTTACATGTTTTTATGAGCTTTTAAACAAGACTCAGCACTTGGAAGTCAGGCAGAGAAGATGAGAGCATCTAGTTGACTCACTGTTTGTTGCAGCCGTTTCTGGCCGGCTGAGTGAGCTGATGATGACGAAGCCGAAGCCTTCGCTCTCCTTTCGGCTGATGCTGACATCACTCGGTTGCGAGCTGGCGGTCCCGTCTGAGGCGGCGGTGTTGTTGGCCATGTTGGTGCTGGGACCCTGGGTCGTGTTGGTGCTGTTTCCATACGTGAAGTCGCTGCGTGGGGAGCTGTGCTGCGTGGAGACAGAACCTGGACTCCTGCTGTTCTCTGGACAGGACTCACCTGTAGGGGGAGGTAGAGAGCTCCGCTGTCCATCATCATAAGTACTCATCTATACTTTTTCACAGCAATGTAAGTAAAGATCCCATCCTCCAGTGCCACCATCTATTAATTCTTTCTAGTTCATATTTGCAGCAAAACAGAACAATTACAGTGTAAAAAGTCAATAAAACCACCTTCTTCCTGCCCTTTTAGCTCCTATTTTATATTTTCTTGTGTCTCCATTCCTGCATCCAACTCTTTCCTGTCCTGACGGATATTTTTTGCTCCTTCTCTGTAATTTGCTCGTAACTTTGACTTACTAATCTGAATCTACAGCGAGGTTTGTCACTGTAATCCACACCCACATGTTGAACTTCCCTTGCACCAACCAGTGTGTAACTTATTCTAATCAGAGGGAAATGTCAAAAACGTGTAAAAACTGGGGCGCCGGGTGCAGGAAGAAGTGTGAGCTGAGAGCAGGGAGCAAAGTCTGACACTTTGTAAAGTGCTGGTGGGAGTCAGACAATTAGGATGGAAGTAAGGGCCACAGAAGAGGCCTGGCATGAGTCAGACCGCAGCCTTTTGGTGAGGAGGACTGACGGAGAGGGCGGAAGGAGTGGGAAGAGTTGGATTCGTTTGTACGAGTGTCTCTGTGATGAAGACGGTGATGATGATGAGGATGTACCCTTCCAGGCTTAATGGGAATGTTTGTTTTAGAGAAAAACAGTTTTTGAGATTCAGTGTCCTGATTCAACACTGAAGAAAAGACTTTAACTCATTTTATAATTAGGTAATATCCTGTTATACTGTATAAAAGTGATATATTTGTTCTCTTTTCTCAAAAAGGATTTAGTGATAAATTATTTGTGTTTCATCATCTGCAAAAAAAGAAAACTTCTTTTAATAAAGTGATTTTTTTTTTAGATGTGACATCATTTGACGGTATTTTCTCACCTGCAAATAAGAAAATAAATATTTTAAAATGTTTTTGAAGAAAAAAATTGATCCTGTTTTCACCTGCAAAAAGAGAAATAAAAAAAAAATATTTTAAATAGTGATATTCCAGAAGAGACACCAATTATTGTTTCTTTATCTGCAAAAATAGATAAAAAGACATAAAAAGGAAAAAGTGATATTTTAAGTGACAATCGGTTGTTTTCTCACCTGTAAAAAAAAAAAAGAATTAAAAAGGAAAAATTTAAGTGAAACTTCAGAAGAGATGATTTTTTTTCACCTGTGGGAAAAATTAGATCAAGGGAATAAAAAAAGGAAAAATTAAATAAATATTTTAGAAGTGACATCATTCGACTATTTTCTCACCTGCAAAAAATAAAAAATAAAATAAAATTGATGTCAATCAATTGTGTTTGTTCACTTGCATAAAAAGAAAAACATGACTTTTAAGAAGATGCATAAATTCAATGTTTTATCACCTGCAAAAAGAGAAATAATAAAAAGAAGTGACAATCGGTTGTTTTCTCACCTGTAAAAAATGCATTTAAAAATGATAAAATTTAGTGATATTTGAAGAGGCAATTTAGTTTTTTCACCTGCAGAAAAAAAGAAATGAAGAATGAAAAAATGAAATAAGAGTGATATTGTAGAAGTGACATGAATCTGTTGTTTTCTCACTTGTGAAACAAAATAAATAATAAAAGTCAAAGTTTATGGTTCCTGTTTTCTCACCTCCTGCCTGCGTCCTCCTCCTGATGACCAGGTTGACCTGTCCGTTCCGCGCCGCCGCGTGCATCAAGTCGATAACGTATCGATGCGGCTTCCCCATCACGGGAATCCCGTCCACAAACAGCAGCTCGTCGCCCGGCCGCAGACGCCCGTCCAGATCCGCCGGACTCTTCTCTATGATCGCTCCGATTAGGATCTGTTTTTATTTTCAACAAATCGTTAGAAGAATCCTGAAGCCTTTTAATTTGAGCTTAAATAACTTAAGTAGATGTTAGAATGGTTGTTATTCTAGAGCATTAATGAGGTATGGTAGCAGCAGAGCCAGCACTCTCCCAGGGTTAAAGGTCAAAGGTTACACAGTGGGTTAGAGAGTAGAAAATGACAGGGTTCCACGCCCATCGCCATACGAGCCTTCTCACGTGTCTCCAAACTCACAGGCTGGCCCGCCTCGTCACCGCCCAGAACCCGGAATCCAAACCCGGACTTCTGCCTCCGCAGGTGGACCTCGATGTCCTGGAACTCCACGCCTAACATAGAAAAAGTGCAGGAGTCTGAAATCCCCTCATTAAAGCTCAAGAACGTTCCTCACAGAGAGATTTATTTACCTGAAGAGTCCACAGGAAAAACAGTCCTCAGCTGGCTGGGTTCTGCATAAAGAGCAAGATGGCAAAACCCAGGCAGACAATAAGAAATCCACATGTATGCATATAAACACACATCCAGAGAGCGCGCACACAAGTGGACGGCGCAGCAGCAAAAACAGATGCTCCCATATAAGCCAGAACGAGGCAGAAAGACCCTGCCTCAGCATTAATGTCATCGCAGAATTTCAGCACCATCTATAAAGTCAGGAAGTGCTTACAGCGTGTAATATACCCGCTCATTATTTACAGTGCGAGGTGAGATAGAAGCACTGATCTGCAATCAGGGGCTTCACATCACGCCGTGATCTGCAACGCAGAGAGATGAAGTCAACCACAGACAAGTGGCTGCGAATGAAAAATTGATTCCAATTGTATCTGTTTTAATCACAGCGAGCGCTCGGCTGGGCCTCAGCGGGAACGATGAGGAGGGACAATCAGGAGCGCGGACAGGCGGCTATTCCTGGCACGTCCAAGACATCAACCATACGAAGATTTAAAACCAAAAGATGGAAATCAGCTTGCACAATCTCACATATTATCACACAATCTTGCAGTATGAATGTGAAATTTTCACTCAAAACCTGCAAAATTAACTCAATTAGAGTCTTTTTTGTCCATTTTTTAATAAAGTTTCAATAAATCTAGTGGTTTATGAGATATTTTGCAAACAATCACACACAATTAACTTAGTTAAATATTACAGGAAACTCAGCGTTGCTCATAGCGACCATCACACAAACCCTCTGATGGTTTATTAAAGGTCACAACCTGCTTCACCCTAACCGGTGAGAACAACAACTGGAGCATTCCTAAATTCTGCCTGTTCTCCTCTAAGTCTCAACATGCACAATAAAGGCCTGGCTCTGACAGGAAGGAGCCACATTATTATCATGACTTTCATGTTAGCAGTGGAAAACAGAAAAACGCTCCATGTGCACGCATCTATACGAGTGATGAATGTAGGATTGTTGCACAACCAATTTTAAATTTTTAACACTTAAGATCACGCCTTGCTAACACCCCTGCAGCCCTGATATTTCCCGAGGGGCCACATGAGAGGATGCAACTATCACCAGATTGTTCTGATGCCTCGTCAGAATAATCCCAGAATGACGCCATGTGTGAACACAGCACGCAATTCTCTGGAGAATTCACAGTCGGCTGCTTCAGACGCTTCTTCAACAGGTTGTTTTTCTTTGAAAATACACTACAAGGATGAAAAACTCACAGAAATGCAAACAAAACGTTCCTAAAGGTTTAAAATCAGCTAAGGATGGATTTTTGACGCACATTGATGATATCATTAGAGAATGACTCCTAGTATTTCACAGGGCAGAACGCGGTCATATTTTCTGACTACCAGATGTCTGAGCTGTAAAGAGAGTGGAGTGTTTATTCATGGACACATTTCAGCTTCAGGAATGAGATGCTTTATAGTCTGGATGTAGTCGGTAGGAATAACTGCCAGGTGATGTGAGGTTTGCTTTTTCTGCTGTTTGCTTGTAACTCAAAAGCCTGAGGCGTCTCGTAAACATGAGTCCAACCTGCAGATCGGGGAGTGTTTCCACCTGCAGAACGGCTCTGGTACTTACGCCTACTCTCATAGATAGCCATGGACTTCTCAAATAGGTCATAGGGATCTGGTTTAGCCAAAACCTCGGAGTCTGGGAGTGAGGCCCTGTGGAGATGGTGTGGTGGGAACGGGGCGCTGTGGGGGATAACGGGAGAGGACATGCTGGTCTGAGCGGGGCTGCTCTGGCCCTGCTGGGACTCCCACTGCTCCAAAACCTGCAAAGCACAGCGGCATGAGGGGTCAGTACTTCCCTTATTGAGTTTCCCCTCCATCTGATGCTTGATTTTAAGAGAGTTAAAGAAAAAGAAAGGGTCCACTAGCTTAAAAACACCAGACCTGTCACGCTCTGGACCCTCACACAGCACATAAAAGCACCTGATCTATATAGCTTTACAATGAAGTATTACCAAAATAACAAAGTATCAGAGATAGTTTTTAAGAAAAAACTCCACCAACAGGTCATCACATCCTGGAGACCAACAATACATCTAGCAGTTGGTTAATGGGACAAAGGATTATGGGTATTCAAAGAGTCTGAAAAACATGACTGGTTACATCATCAAAGCCACATCTGAGCATTTTATCTCTATTGTTCAAAAACTGATCAGTTTCATCGTCTGACCCAGATTTATGTAGAACTCAGACCTGAAGGTTTGTCAGAAAGACAGATTTTCTGACTTTTGGTTGAATACATAATTTGCCTGTTTTAATAATGCACCATGGTCCCTGAATTAGAAGCATGTGAAGAAAATCCAAAGCTCGACAGGTCTGCTGCTTCTGCTCCCTCAAAGGCTGGATTAATGCGGTTTGAGGCAAAGCTTTGAGAAGTATTAGTACAAACAAGACCTTTTTGATATTAGAAGCTGAAAATCTGAAAGAGGATATTGACCTTTTCTAGTTTGATCACGGTCTATTCAGAGTTAAATTCTGTCCCGTTGCTCATTTTTTTGTTTTGTATTCTTGATCTGAGCATAAAGCATTGTTTGTATGTTAATTTGGAAATAAAACAAATGACACACAGACTATAAACTGATAGATTGTGGTGAAATTCATTTGAATTAGTGCACTTTAAAACATACTGTAAGGGTGTCAAAGTGTTTGCTGTGACAGCGTCAGTCACAGTGTCGGGCCTTGATAAGAGCGGCCATATGAGCCGCGTCAGCACACTGAACACAAAGTCGAGGTGACATTCGGACGCGTCTGAGAGGGATGTGATGGGACAAACCAGCTCTCTGAAACTGAGATGGTGAGACCAACACATTCACTGTAATACTGAGACAAGCAGGAAATCTGCAGGAATAAAAACATACGCTTCATAAAAGCTCTGTGCAGGAAGGAAGCGTGTTTCCACACTTTGTGCCTTCAGATGCTTCCTGATTTTTATTTTGCTGCCATCTTTTTGTCCGTTCAGATAGACGAGCTGATCATATTGGTCAGGATAGAAGATGTGCTTATTTAAAGACTGCTTTAATCAACATAAATGTGTTTTATGCAACGTTGAGCAGCTGTTAAGACGGATTAAACTGTTAGTACCTGCCACCTGCAGCGGTCACTGAAATAACTTGAAAATGACAAAAACTATGATGAATAAAAACGTACAGAAAAATCAAATGATAAAAATCAGACGTTGCTTTTGACTTATAGTTCAACCAAATACTTTTAAAAACAAAGTGGACAAACGTGATGGAAACACTAGAAAAGAAGGAACTAATGTGACCATAGAGACACGTTAAACTGTGTCTTCAGTCAGTCTGTGTTTAAAGGCTGAATGTAGTCACAGTGCTGTCTGGTATAAGACCACAAAAAGCTGAGTCCTCTCAGGAGATTAGGAAGATAATTATTAATCAGCATGTTAAAGGTACAGGCTAGAAGATCATCTCTACTTAGCTAAAGGCTAGAAGACCATGTCCAACTAACTTGATGTTCCTCTGACCACAACTGGACAAATTATTCTAACATTTAAGGTCCACAGGTCTCTAGACAACCTCCCTGGACTTGGATTTAAGAGGAAAACTGATGAGACGACTGAGGAGGTCTCAGGTCATGAGTCCTCCTACAGGACGATGAGCCAAAACACACAAGAAAGGATCAAAACCAAACTCTGGACATTCCTGACGGTCTACGAGTCCTGATCTAAATCCTGTTGAACATCTGTGGAAGGAGCTGAAACATCTGGAGAAGGAACTTTTCAACCCAGAGACAGCTGGAGCAGTTTGATCATGAGGAGCGGGACAAAATACCCGTGGACAGGTACAGAAATATCACTGAATATTAAATGAAGGGTATCATAATTTTAATATATTTTTTTTAATTCTGTTAAACCACACTCCAAAATCAGCGTCTGATTTTGATTTGTTGATTGTTGTAGTTTTTGTCTGTTTCAAATGACTTCAGTGAACATTGTGGTTTATTTATTTATTTTCTTTAACAGAAGACTACCAATGCTTTGATCCACCTCTCTACAGGAAGTGGCTGCAGAGGCAGCGCTCTGAGTCATGTGACAGTTAGGCTGCTCTTACATTGTTAGTCAAATGACTTCATATTTCACTCTCTGAGCTGCGGAAGGCTTCCTGTAATAAATGACACCTAATTAAAACCGACTGAACTCTGGTGTGTGTGTGTAGCAGGGTTTGGCATCTGACAAATTAAATCTGAGCGCTAAGAAAAAAGATGAAGAGACAAAACAAGAGATGAGCTGCATGTTAATTTAAAGATAGATGGAGATTATTTAAAGATGCAACAGGGAGGATATTTCCAAAGCGTCGTGAAAAGTTTAGTTACATGGAATCTGGAATGAACGGGGACTGCTTGATGCAGGTTCAGGGACTGGCCAGACGCCCAGGCATGAAACGGATTACACACATTTATTCACTCAAAGGACGATGGGCTGGAGCAGCCGTGTGAAGGCATGTGAGCGTGACAAACATAAAAAGCAAAAGTACGTCGGAGTGAGGAGAATGTCTGGAGGATGCAGCTGTTTGCAGACACCACATAAAGAATTAAGCTTTAACTGGCAGAAATATGAGAATAGACGAGGCAAAAAGGAAGTAGGAAATGAATGATTTGGAGGTGGAGAGGAGCTTTAAAAACACGGAATCCAGAAATAGATCACAGATCAAATGGTCAGAATAAAGTCTGACTTTCTTAATCAAAACAAAGAGATACTTCAATTTTTTGGCCTTTTGTTAAACTAAAGATGGTTTAAGTCAGAAATAGAGTAGAAAATGAAAATCTACTGCACACAGATGATTAAAAAGCAGAACAAAACGAGGATTAACTCGTCGATTTCAGGGTGAGTTATGTTACCTGCTTTGGAGTCTTCCAGGGTGAATAGTGACCTGTAATGTTGAGAACAACACATGCTTAGGCTAAAAAAACAAAATAAAGATGATATGATTATTATTAAGGGTGGTAAAGAGTTAAAGGATAAGGATGTGGAGAAAAGATGCTGAAGGATGATGGAGACCTAACTCCTAATATGATTTTCATGTTTTAATCAGGTAACATCAGATTAAAGTCAGTGTTTCAAAAGGTTTGTTTGAACCTGTTTCTTTGTTTTACTGATAAAAAATAATAAATCTTTCAGCATAAATCAAAAATATTTGAATTTTCTTCTCATGAAATTAATGAATTTGAAGAGATTAAATAACAATATCAATGGTTTTTCTTTAGTCTTTATCCTTTAAACTAATTTACTGGATTACTGAGATCATTATTTAACATCTTACAGCATTTTGAGACAAAAGCATATCTTTATAATTATGTTATAACAATATTGTTAAATTTATGACATCTTTCTTGCACATAGATGATGTTTCCTTCTGTGTTTTTGTCTGTTTTCTTTTCTGCTTCCACTACAGCAGATCATTTTATGTTTTTAATATTATAATAGGAAGTTCTTTTCAGATGCTTTGTAACAAATATCAATGTGACCGAGTGTTGTTGTAATATGTCCTTACACACAAACACAGATAAACTGAAAAAAAGCCAATAATCCTCCAGAAATTAAAGCTTGCAGAGTGAAAACCCCTAAAAGCTTTTACTTAAAAGTTAATCTAAAACTGAAATCGGCACAAAATCCTCCAAAATTTAAATAAAAATATGACTTTTTGATCTCTTAAATGAAACTATTAGGAGTTTTCACGTCTTAGCGCCTTTCTGTGACCTCCTCCTACTAATTCAGTTTTTCAAGTGGCCGAGGTCTGACCCCACACACGTGTAACATTAATCTCCAACACGCACTTCAGACATCAGCATCCTGTAAAACTGGTTTTCCTGTGGTCTCAAAAAGGAACACAGGTCGTGAATCAATCATTGATCTGTCAGGACCTCTAGGAATGAGAAGGCTGGAGGTAAATGCTCTGGCTTTCATTTAAGTGGGTTCACTTTGTAATACGGCTCGGCGGCGGCGGCGAGGTAAAGGTTCTCCGTTCGCTTCCCGATCCATCTTGTCGTGACCTTTTCAAAGGAATTCCACACATTTCTTCTGTTTACAGCACTGTTCAAACACAACAAACACAAATCTACCTGATGGAAGAGAATAAATCTTTAGCAGCAGCTAAAGTTTAGCACTTTCTTTAGCTTGATTTACAGGATAATGTGGAAAAAAAAGTGCTGCCGCCATCTCCTCCTCTGGGAAGCCACAAACATAGGCAAATAAACGAATCAAATTACGGGATGACAGTTGGAATTATGCACCAGCTTTCCCAGTCCCATCCTGGCCGGCCTCCAGTAACACTGAAAAGATTCATCCCGCTGAAACGCCACTGGAACGGAGACAAAAGATTTTACCATCGGCGTCTCTCGGTAAATACAAGGATTTACAGACCTGAAAGAGTTACAGCATTAAAAACTCAATTTCAATTTTTCTCCTAATGTGCTCTGGGGTATTTTATCAACACTGAACAACAAAGTATCCTAACTGCAGGAGACGGCGTGTATTTTTGTCTCTCCTTCCTGGGAAGGTCGATCAATAAAAAGCTTTTCGGAACATCGGAGTCCGTGTGAAGGACAGAGCGAGCAGCGGAGCTCTCGGTGTTACAGGAAGAGCCTGAGCCAGAGAGACAGAAGAGACGGGCACTACCAGGCATCACTGACCGAGGTGATCCACAGGGTGAAGTCACGGTTAACTCAGGCGTACCAGACAGTTAGTAGAACGGGGGAGTCACAGGAGAGAGAGAGAGAGAGAGAGAGAGAGAAAGAGACAGAGAGAGAGAGGGCTGGGTGAGCTGTCCATGGTGCTGAACACTCACTGGCTCTGTCAGCTCAGCTGCAGGGAGCTGCTTTAGAGTCCAACTTACATGTTTTTACTTTTTTATAAAACTCTTAAACATACATCTACAACTCACAACTAACCTGATTCAAGATAGCTGCCACAGCTAATCAAAATAACAAAGAAAAATGGCTCTGAATTTATATATTTTACACATGTAAGGCTCTGAATTCATAGCTGAGAGTCATCCTGACAGCAGCTAGCAGGCATCCATTATTTCTCAACATCCTAGGCCAAAACCATTCAGCTGAAAGTACTCACTACAAGCCACAATATTTACTTTCTTGAAGTGATTTTTACTTATTTTTCTCTGCTCAGCAATAAAATGAACTCACCACATTTTAAAGAAAAGAATAAAGTGCTTTGATTTTTGTAGAAAAGGACCTGTAAATCTGTGCAGCTCTGAATCATTAGAAGGGTTTCATACAATTACCCTAATGCATGCACGCTGTAACCATCAACACTGAAAAGCATTTAATTCCCTAGATGTGTTGGGTCGATTGGTTTACATTTTCTTAAAAAATGCAATATGGGTCACTCTTAATTCAATAATGCCTGCAGGTTTTATGAATGGTGCTTACTAGTCAGCAACTTTTGTACCATGAAATGAAAATAGTGAACCGGTTTTCTTCATATCTGGGCAGAAATCAGCGCCGGTGTGTCTCACGTGCAAAAACAAATCATTTACAAGTTCCTGTGTTGAATATACATGAGACGACAGTTCACAACAGCACAATTTATTTAACCACGCTCATGCAATCACGGAGTAATCACTTCATCCTAATAAAAACCAAACAGAAGTGCTTGATTTATTTAAGAGGCGACTTTGGTTCGTAGTGTTTCTCCTCCCACACAAAGAGAGATGTTCAGTGTAACTTTTAGCTCTGTGAACTAATGTTGATGGATAAGGCTACACATAAACAGCTTATATACTTCCTCTGGTGTACCCTTCACACACACAATCCCTGCATGTTTGCCCCCCTTCCGGTTTTTAAACTCATGAGGAGAGATCTGCAAGTGTGAACAAAGCTGACAGTCTGTGATCTGCTGGCAGAAAGCCCGAGTCATCACTCACTCGCTCCTTTTCTCCTTCGTTTTTTCCTCCTTCTTTTGTTTCCAACCATCTTGTACACAGCTGATGAATCACTGTCTAGTTACCCCCCGATTCCCTAAAGGGCCGGAGGAGGCTCAGTGAATCAAGAAGTCCTTCCCTTCCTGTATAGGACAGACCTTTACAAGAAGTCTGCAGGGTTTCTAAGGAGCCTCTGGTCACATCGGGTGAAAGGTCAAGCCAGACAGCTGATTCACAACGTACAATTTCCCCGCAGCAGCGTGAGGAATGAGGCTACGTGTGAGTGTGCTGCTTAGGGGAGGTGTAGGTGTGTGAATCAAACCGTGTGGCTCAGCATTAGCGGAAGCTAAATGACTGAGCGTGCACGAGCCAGAGCTACAGTTTCTGCTGCTAATTGCAGCTCTGCATCTCTGTCGGTGCTGCAGCGCGAACACAGGCTGTTAAAGGTCTGGGTAGCCTCTAATGAGGCAGTCAGCCATGCACACGTCCACGTACACACACACAGGGAGGATAATTACAAGTAATGAGAGAAAGAGTGCCCATTGGATGAGCAAAAAGAGCTGAAGTCACGCTAAAGTTTCAGGGGCGGCTAAATATCATAACTGAGCAGAAGGTTTAATTGACTGGAAGATTTGAGCCTAATTTCTAAACGGTGAACTAATGGGTCATTCTGCCTGAGATATTAAACTCTTGATGATCTTTGGGCACCGACTATTACATTTATTGTCAATGTGATTTATTTTTAAAGAAACGGGGGTTAAAAACCACACCTGAAACAACAGCTGACTTCACATTAAAGGCCACCGTAAAGCAGTAAGCTGTCAGACAGATTTAAAAGGCTCTACGGGCGTCGCAGGGTGAATATCAAGCAGAACTTATAGCGTCTGGTTGGATGAGCTAAGGGCTTGTTTGTTGTTTATACATAAAGCAGCTTGGCTAAATTGGGTACCTAATCATTAAAAAAATAAAAAGTAAGTACAGGAGCCTTAAAGTCAATATAAACACGCACAAGCAGTGAGTATAAACCGAGCTAACGCTGGAGGGATTCCTCTAACACCTGTTAAAATGACAAGGTAATTGTTTAAGTCCAAAATATAAAGAACTGCAGTATTGATGAAGGAATAAACAAGCTTTTGGAGTAAGGTAAGATTTAGCTGTGTCTATTTAACTGCAGTGACTTGTTTCTCCAACAAGGAACAAGATGATTTCCAAATGTGGTTTTCTTTTAAGGTTAGAAAATCCTGAGTTAACTAGTCTTCGGTGTCTTCTAGCCAATAAACAAAGGCTACAAAGGAGCAGAATTAAAAGGGAGACATATTTAGGTTTGCACAACAATGAAAGGAAATGTTGAAAATGGGGAAGGACCCAACATGGATCCTTGCGGTACACCACAACCAATAGGGACTGAAGAAGAGGAGTAATCTCCCATGAATACCTAAAAAGACTTCTCTGTTGCACTTTGTGTCCCCCACACCATCAACCCACTTAAAGGCACACTAGGCAGTTTTGGCTTGTTTTTAGCACCCCCTAGTGTCCGTTTTAAATCACTATCATAAAGGTTCACTCCTCACATGCTGCAAAAATGATTCTTGCATCCTTTAGTCTGCTTAATGAAAGCTTCAAACTCTTTAAAACAAACCTGATGCATAAAGACTAAGGTAGCGCTACAGGTTTTTGTTTTGAATCAAATCCTTTTCTGTAGGAAACACATCAAGCGCTGCAGAAGGAGCTAATGTTCCTTATATTTTGTCGATGCAGAAGCAGATATCTCCGGTTGTGACCAGGATTATTAAAACTAAAACGTCACATTACCACTCTGCTGCTCTCTGTGTCCATGACAACACCAAGCAGAGCTAAACAATCTCTGCAGAACGATGTCTGATCCTTGTTTTTTTGGAAATTCACTCAGTGTAGGAGCATTCTTCTCCCTCTGCACCTTATTGTTTGGACTCAATTATGACCCATTTAAAAAAATAATAATTCTGCAACATAAATGAGACCTACATCAAGCGTGACTAAAAACCTGGTTCTATACACAGATTTCAGTTTCCCCTCCACGGTCATTTCAGATCACCAAGGCTGGACATTAGGAGCGCGTTGTCATAGTAACTGCACCATAAAATAGCCATAATGGTGTTTGTGGGAGTTTGTGAAAGTAGGAATTAAGAAAGCATAAAAGCTGTCTGTTCTATCTCAAAATGAATATGTGTGTGAATAAATAAAAAAAGGAGGTGGTGGCTTTGTTTGCACGATAAAAAAAAGACGTAAAATATTACAATTAAGTTAAAATATTCAGATATTTAAATATAAACTGCTTGTGGAATAATAAAACATCGGTTTAGTGGATATTTGTCAGTCGCCTGGTGATTTTTCTTTTCCTTTATAACGTTCAGTTTAAATAGTGGCACTAGTCTATTTGTGTAAAGGTGATGTGTTAAAGAGGAGCACATCATTTCAGCTGCACACTGACGGTTTTATTACACTGGGTAATGGTCTGGATAATTATTTAGAGTGCACATTTTTGGGGGAAAGCAGTTCAAGAGATTCAACTCAGTGTGTGCTGAGAGTCAGCTTAATTCTATAGACTAGTGAAAAACGTGCACAAATATTTACTACAGTACTTTTAATCAGAATCTCCTTACATTAAAGTATTTGTAGAATTATTTACAGTCCAAACAAACAAACTGACAAAAAAAAAAAAGATTATGTGAAGTATTAATAATGTCTTATTGGGTGGATATATTATTCACATTAATAGAGGAGTGAATCTGTAAAAGACTGAAAACATTTAGAAATACGTCCAGAATCTTAACTTTTTGTTGTTACAGTCACAGATGTCTAAATATTAAACCCTGCAAATTAAATATGAAAAATGATAAAATACATAACAATGTTCTATATTTTATCTCTGACTAAACTTCATGTTCTCTAAAAGCTGCCAGATTGTAAATATTTAGGTTGATTATTTATAGTAATGAATCAGATTAAACCCCATGGATGTGATCTAACTTTGTCTATTTTGACTTATTTTCCATCCTTTGTCTTATCTTTGCTTCAACACTGATTCAACCACATCTAAAGTCTTATTTCCACTGTCTCCACTTTGAAAAGTATCTACTGACAACCGCAACACGAAACGTTTGATTTCAGGACAAATGGAAAACAAAGACCTTAGTAAATAGTCATTAAACGCTTTCTTTTTAAAGACAATAATAAATATATTGAATAAAAATGGTGGCTCTATTCTAAAAGTTTTAAAACCTTATGTTATTTAAAATAAGGGGGAAGAAGTAGGTAATTTATTTAGTTGTTTAGTGTTCCGATCAAGTATCATTCCATCACTCTTACTTGATTCTGACTGTTAAAGGCACACTATGTAACAATTTCATATTATAAATCTTTTCCTTGATTCAGTATGTGCTAATATGACTCTTTACAGGTTTAATGAAAAGTCACTCAGCCCCATCTGCTGCTTGTGTCCAGAATACCGTGTTTGCAACTTCTCATTCTCCAGTCCGGTGCCCTGAAGTCTTACAAAGTCACGAATCTCAAGAGGGTTAAGCTAATCCAATGTGGCTAGCTGTTATGCTAGAACTGGAGTGTTTTTAGTTCATGATTCCTGGATTTAAAAAAAATCTCTCCCTGCTTGAACACAGCTG
The DNA here is from genome assembly GCA_006937965.1 of Callopanchax toddi. Lineage (NCBI taxonomy): Eukaryota > Metazoa > Chordata > Actinopteri > Cyprinodontiformes > Nothobranchiidae > Callopanchax > Callopanchax toddi. Next base: position 3,273,463 of record SSNR01000021.1, on the reverse strand, counting down.
ATTTCTTTGAGTGATGAACCGCTCCAGTAGAAAGCAATGAAGGCTGAGGAGACATTTCAACAGTTAGATTTAGGTGTTTCTGAGCAAAGACAATGATGCTAACGTTTTTACGGCAGTGATTTAAGACGGACACTAGGGGGTGCCAAAACAAGCAAAACTGCATAGTGTGCCTTTAATCACCAAGTGGGAGACAGGAAATTGTGAGAAAAAATTCAAATTTTCACCTGAAATCACACTGAATGGATTTGTAGCTGGATGAAGTGGAGCATATGAGATCATTGCAAATAGATTCACTCAGCTGTACGGTTATTTTGGACACAATAGTCACAAAATGTATTAATAATATTTGTTCTTTATCCTCACTCTATTAGCAATTTGGTTTCCAACCCCTCCCAAAAACACTTTTCCCACTTGTTGACTCATGGAAGCTGAGAAGGGTTGAGGAAAAGATCCAAAGGTCTGTGATGATTGAACACATTTTTGTAGAATTAGTTCAAAATTCCAGCAACACAAAAACAAAGCTCTGCGTCTCACATGAGGAGAATAAAAACCCTCAAAAATGTTTGGGGATATTCTGGAAATTCCCTCACAAATGCCTTTTGGAACTGCAGCAGTGAGTTACCTTAGTGGTTTTATGACACCATAACACTAAGGAATATAGTTTTCCTGATCTAGGACTTTATGAAATGACTTGTTTTCTCTCCTCAAATGTATTTTATTTGGCTTTAGTTTCTCATAATTTGATATGTTATGACCTAAAATAGTTTATTTAAAACAAAAAAGAAGAAAAACAGACAAAAGTAAGTAACATACATACATGCATTTTAATCTTTCCCCCTGTTTGCATTAAACAGGATTTAATGCTGTGATTTACTAGATTTCTCATACCTGCCCTTTAAGGTGCAACATTCCACCATTTCCACGTTGAGCTGCAACCACTCAGAATAAAACAAGTGCAGCCTTTCAAACAGCTCAAAAATCTCCCCATCTCAGATAAAATAGGCGAGTTTGGACTCAGATCACAATCTTTTCTTCTTCAGAGTCTTTTCAACTGAAGAGAAAGAAAAGTTAAAATATGTCTTTTCTTTTTCTCCAAAAGAGAATATGTCAGCGTTCTTGCTGCCTAGGAGATTTAAAATAAAGATTTTCTGCAGAATAGTTTAAATTCCCTGCTGTTATTTCAATTCTAGCTTACAAAAAGTCATATACTAGCAACCAGCAGAACAGCTCATTAGCTTAGCCACATGAAAAAGTGCTATATGGTTCCTAGCTTGGCCCCGCTACTCCCTGTTTGTCTTCACCACAATGAAAAGAGTTCAAACACAAAAATCACAACCAGCACATTGTGATATTTCCCCCCCAGAAGCCTCCAATGTCTTTGATCTTAATAAGCTTAAAGTGCTCTCATGGTTAAATCCCAAAAGTACTCTCAAGAGACCCAAAGCATGCAGAACTTCACCCACAGCCAACGTTTCCGGCACCTTTTCTTTTGATTTATTCACCTCGACAGGTACGAGTGCTACATGCTCCTTTAAAAGCAGGCTTGTATTTGACCCCCAGCTGATTAAACCAAAGACAATCAACACAAACAGAAGCGACACAGCGCCCTGATGGATTTACTGTAGAGCCACATTCAGAATAATGAAGTCAAACGCAGCAAAAAATAAGGTTGTTTTATCCTTTAAACACCAGCGAACTGCTATTTAAAAGGGAGCATTTGTTTTTGCTTCTTGCAGGAACAAACAAATGAAGATGAATGTGTGTTTTTGTGTGTAAAAATGTAAAAGAACTGGATATATTTGGCCTCCTCTCCCTTCAACAGAAACACAGGCAGCCTAATAAAGAAACAAACAGCCGTAAATATATTCAGCGGACGCCGCTGACCTTTGGGGGTGAGTCTCGGAGGTGTCTGTGGCGCCCGGGCGGTTGGCATTATGTGACATTACACAAAACAGAGCGACAAATTACACAAACGCATCAGCAGCGTTTCTGTCTGCTTCCAGCTTCTGCTGCTTAAAGTTCACGTCTGATCGCTTAAAGATGAGGTAAACAGGTAAAAACAAAGAGATGAGTCAGTTAACAACATTTAAATTGCAAAGCGCTTTGCTGCTTTGAGATTTAATTAAGTATCTTCATCTTGAGTATCGCAGCTTCGGCTGAGTCATCGCTGACAGATGCAGGAACCCGATGACTCGGTGAGAATTTCAGCTTGTAGGCAGATCACAGCAGGGTTACACACAACTTATGTTCTGCCACTTGAGTTTTTCAGACGTTCGGGGAAACAATGTTTCCTCTTTTCCTTTTTTTTCTCCTTTCTGAGACAGTAGTCTGACAGTTTGAGACATTTACACAACGCAGAAGGAGAAAACGGCAACACGAGGACAAAGAATTGGGGGGAAAGCATCCTTTAGGAGGAATTCAAGAAAATGTTTGACATCCTCTGATTTGGGGGGGCTTGTTTTCAAGGTTCAGAACCAAAAATGGACTTTCAAAAGTCGTTCAATCAGACTGTATTGTTGAGTGACAGCAGGTATGACTCAGAGGGCAGAGGGGATTCTACTTAAGTGAGGAAAAAAGGAAGCTGGACTCAGGAGATTGAGAGTAAAGAGAAGATAAAGGGCACTGTGCATCAGACAGCTGTGTTGTTCATCACAGGACTGAATAACAGCTTTCTGCACGAACACATTTAGCTCCTCAGAGAAGAAGAAGGAGCAAAGTGACACAGGAAGAGAAAAATGGCGAACCTGCTGAAACCGGACTTACCTGTTCCGCCTCTCTGAACCACCAGGCTGGTCTCGGCTCCCACAGCACACTCCTTGAGCAGATCCACCACCTGCGTGTGTGTGAAACCCTGCACGGGCTGCTTGTTGATCTCCACGATCAGGTCGCCCTCACACAGGCCCGGGCAGCCTTGAGGTTCCAGGATCTGTTTCACGCGCTGACCCGTGGCGCTGTCCGCGATCGTGAAGCCGAAACCGTCCACGCCCTTCACCATGGTCAGAGTCAGCAACTCCCCCTGGGTGGCGCCCGACGACGCCATGGAGACGCTGTCAGGAGGTGTGGTGCCGCTGGTGGCGGGAAGCGAGCCGTCCAGGTGAGTGTCTCCTGGGTGAGAGGTGAGAAGCTGCTGCTGGGAGTTGACCTGGTCCTGACTGGGGTCCGTGACGAAGCGCGCCGTTCGGGTCAGGTAGTCCAGGTAGTTGTCGTAGCCCGACCTGCCGTTCACCATGATGGGCCGCTGCTCCATGATGCCCAACGGGGAGATGATGGTGGTGGTGTTGTTGGTGTTGGCGCCGTCCTCAGGGTCGTAGGGTAAAGGGTAACCACGACACAACACCAGGGTCACGCTTTGTCCGATGGGCACGGACTGGAAGAGTTTAACCACATCGGCGTGGGTGGTACCGAGGACGCAGACATCGTTTATGTAGACGATGACATCACCTGAAGAGAAAAGGAAACGGATGAGGGTTTGCAAACCACACGAAAAGATCAATTATGTGAAGTAATAAAATGCGATGGGTGGATTTGAGTGTATACAGGAGTCCGATTCTAAATGCAAGTGAAAGTTTATGTTCAATTATCTGCTTCATAAAGAGCACTTCCATGAGAGAAACTTTAAATTAACAATAAATCACAAATTCTCATCAAAGACTGTTATCAGCGTTCCTCCTCTTAATAATTACCCCGACATCTGCGTGGTTTCTCCTCTGAGCCGTAAACATTTCCACTAATAAACATAACGTCTTATCTTCCCTTCAAGTATAAAACTGAGATGACAGGTGGCTAAAATGTTCACCTTTTATGGGTTGCAGAGCTTTTTTATTTGCTTGCTGCAGGACGCAGAGCTGTAGATAAAACCTAGCAGGCGAATAAACGCTCCCACATGAAAGAAGTCCACATCCAGACTCCTCTCATTACTAAATATAGAGTTTATGCACCAACTAGGTCTGGACAGCTGGGAACAGAATCCTCTTTAAGTCGAACAAATGGCATTACCTGAATTAATTGCAGAGAAATTGTTGAGTTTTTTGAAGCGAGAGGATGCTGACCGGTTGCAACTTCAAAACGAATAAATCTACATTTGTGCTCAAGTGATTCTTGCTTTGCAAAGTTTCACCAATTAAATGCTCCTAAAACGTGTGCAGCAGCAGACTGTAAAAGTACTTTTTTGGTAGAAGAATGAGGCAAATTGTGCTAAATTCTTTGCATTGATCGTCAAAGTGCAGCCCTGTGAGGAACATCACTCAACCTGAATGGAAGTTAAGACATCACCTGGTCTCCCTCGGCGTAAACGGCGCCGCAGACAAACCGATTTCCAAGTTTTAACGCTCTGCTGGAATCGACAGAGCGAGCGCACACACCTCGAGGCGCCGTGACGTGAGGGACTTTTTAATTAATCAGAGTAAACGCGGCCGACATTTGCCTAGAGCATCCGTGTCAGAATCAATAGTTGGAGCGCACTGGCAGAAAACAAATGATGGTGCTGTGACCTCACGGCGCTCCGTCCTGCCCGTGAAGACTGTGACCAGAAAGGAAATGCTCCGAGACGAGCCGGTGTCAGACAAAGCTTTATTACAGCGAAGAACGAGGGGGGGAAATATGAATGTGTGGATAAAAGGAGGTCCAATAAAAGTCACACCGACCTCAACTGGGACCAGAACTCCCAGCTGAGTCATCCTTAACCGCTCCATCTTTGCATGATCCTCAAAACAGATTAATCTAATTTGTGTTTGGGAGTCAGACAGCACAACAAGGGGACTGTGTGTCCACGCTGAGAGGATAACACAACAGTTACGACTCCCAGCAGGGTGCAGGCTTCCCATAAAGACTGTGTTTATCGTGTGTCGGTTTAACTAGAGTGACATGTGGTCCGAGGAACACTGTGTCCACAAAAGTAAACTTATTAAAACATCAGTTGATATAAAAATGATGCAAGTGGCTTGTAAAGTGTGTCTGCAGAGCATCTTAAAGGATACTGAAGTTGCATCGGGGTTGCACTAAAAGCCATTTTTGTCAAAGCTTGCCGACAACAAAAGGGTGTCTTCTTTCCTCTAATGTGGTCTTTAACTGCTTGGCTACGTTTGCAAGCTCCAGCAAGACAAAGAAAGTATTTATCCACCAAGGTTAGTCCTTTTTGAGTTAAAACATCCTATTTTAGCTTCTATGGGTGACAAATGAGTGAAAAATCTCAGCTTTTTAAATAAAAAACAAAGTTTGACTGCTGCAAAGTCAATTTGACTTCTTCAAACACTGATTTAATTGACATTTGTAAGGAATTTAACGCCAGTGAGACACAAACCCCCAAATTATGTGCACAACTTTTGTTTTTTTGTAGAAGACTAGACCCGTTTATGACAAACTGGTAATAAAAAGTGCCGTCTTATCCAAACAGAACAGACTGCGCAGTGTGTGAAGGCAGTTCAACAGAAAACCCCCTCTGGTGCTGAATGAAAGTTACAGCAATTAGACTTCCCAGTTTGAAGCCAGTTGTACCAGCAGACCCACTAATTTCACATTAAACACCGCTTCCAGCTCAGAAATCCAGTCTCTCAGTGTCAAGCACTCTGGATTTGACAAAAACATGAAAACATCATAACTAAACCAACTATTTGAGGACTAAAACCAACAAACATATATACTTTTAAAAGATATAAGCACCAAAAACAAGCCTTCTTGATTTTGTAAACACCCACGAGGGATCAGGTGGAGAAAAACGCAAAAATCATAAATCTGAACATGAGAATTTCACCCCCTCCCAGGTCTGAGTTCCCTCAGAGTTACTGTGAATGCTGCTGGATCTTTTACTGCAGAAGTAGGACACAACATCTGAGGAGGGGGTGGGGGAAGCATGGCTGGAAGAAGATGAGTGAGGGAATTAATGGACAAAGAACTGTTGGTTATTTTATGGGGAAAAAAATACATAAAAGAGGATTTATATAATAAAATAAGAGACAGATCACCAAAACACAGGGACATAAACACGCTCCAACACATTTGAGATAAATCTGCCCAAATATGTAAGAGAGAATAGTTTATGATGTCTCAGACAGAAAACTCAGCATCGCTACAGAGGAAACTCACTTATCAGCTTTATTTTACAGAACATGTGATAAATAACCACTATGATTTTATTTACTCCAATATATACAGATAGACACATCAGAGCAGGCTACTTTTCTTCTCCTGACCTTTTAGTGCAGATGGATCGTCTCTCTCTCTCTCTCTGTGTGTGTGTGTGTGTGTGTGTGTGTGCTCCAGTTCCACCCCCATGTGGCCACACTCAGGAGTTATGGGGCTCATAAAGTCCACTTCATGATTAATGGAAGAGCAAAACTGGTGTGCAGGTATGTGCATGTATATGGAGTTTAAACAATGCAGATCAGTGAGTTGCACCTGCAAACAATACATGTTAAGGTGGACTGATTCTTTATTATTAAACTCCCATGAACCCCTGGATGGATTTTGTTGAAACCATTTCAGACGGCGTTGCCAGCCATGCTCGGAGCTCACCTGTGGCCATCTTTCCATCAGCTGCTGCAGGCCCTTCAGGAATCACACTTTTGACCTGGAGGAACTCATCGGGCTCGTCGCCGCCGATAATAGTGAATCCGAAGCCCATGTTGCTCTTCTGGAGCGACGTGGACAAGAAACTTCCTTTCAGCTGAGTGGGGTCCCGTGTGAACAGCGGCTTCTCTACGAAGGATGAAAAGAAAGAAATTAAAAACACAAATCTCTAAAAGGCACAGAGAGGACCTTGAAGCTGAAGCAGGGGAGTGCTCAGATGGTGGAGAGGAGGGCATGAAGCTCATCACTCAAGGGTTTAGCCACAGGAAAACGGGTGGGATTCTTTTGCAGGGTAAACACGCTTAATTACTCCTCCAAAGCTGGAATATGATGGACAGAGGGTGTGCATAGAGCAACAGTGGTGCAGATCTTCGTTCCAATCCCAAGCAGCAAAGTTCAGCAAATAACATGCTCTCAGCCGAGGATCAGCTCCACAGGAGGATGCTCAGGGAGGTTAGGGAAGAACTGGGAGGTTTCTGAAGGAGGGGTGAGCTGGGAAGTTTCTAGAGGAGCACCTTGAGTAGCAACGAGAGGATATCAGCCAACAACCTTAGTCACACTTAAGCAGGTCTTCCATCTTTTCACCTGGGAACAGAATGTTGGCTAACACCAGTTTACATCCTTTGTTTGCTCGTCCAGATTCAGACTGAGTGATTACCTTCTCGGTTGCTTATGCACGGAGATAAAACAAGTTACAGTGCACAGTCATTGCACAAATCCCTTAAATGCGTCATGGGAAAAGCTTGCATGCTTACAGGGAGTCGGGAGCGCGGGGAGCCACATGAACGACAGCCAGCCCCCCTCCCTTTCCGTCTTTGCCTACTTACTGACGATGTGCCACAGGGAATAGGAGCTACAGAGAGGCTGCTCTAGCACCACAGTGCAGGTGGAGGTGTGAAGGGGCTGCTGGTGGTGGGGACAGACGTTCATCCGTCGAGTCAGAACGCTCCGGAGCGGGGACACATCAGCTGAGGAGGACGTAGCGTACGGAGGAGCTCTGCGACCAAGAGCCGGGGAGTGGGTGAGGTCGCTGAGGCTGTGGCAGCGTTCGAGCAGCAGGCCGACCTGGCTGCGGGGGGGTCGGGGGAGGGTGGCGCAGGGGGTGGCATCCTCCACTGGTGTCACCGTTAAGAGGGGAAACAGGAAGAGGAGGGAGGAGAGTGACTGGTCCGTACACATGGGGTTACCACGGAGATAGGCTCTCCACTCACAGGGATGCGCTACTACGTTACTACGGAAACAAACCTCCACTTCACACTCCAGTATTTTCTAGCAGTACATCCTACTGTTATGAACTGATGGAGGGTGAGACGTGGAATCAGGTAGCAGCAAAACACTTGTTATACAAAACAATAAATCACACTTTTACCCACAAATCATCAGCAAACTTCAGTAAAACACCAAAATAACGTGGAGGTTTGTAGGACCTGATTTCAGCTAACCTGAAATAAACTGCCTAAGCAAACTGGCTTTTAACATAAGAAGTTTCTTAACTTTTCATTACCGTTATCTCACAATTTGATCTTTAAAATGTCGTGAAATCCACTATAAGTGCAAAACTACTCTAGCCTTTCCTGTTAATTTAAATATAAACATTATTTAGGTTCTTGTCATTTAAGGAGCCACGTCAGAAGGTTTGAGGAGCCACAAGTGGCCCTTAATGATAGAAATATTATGTATTATAGTGATTCACCCACCATGCTCATGTTTCTAGAGACCAATAAGGAGGACCTACCTCTGTAGATGGTGGGAAGAGGCAGCGAGGACAGACCCTGACTTTGCATCTGCTGCTGCTGCTGGAGTCTCCTCTTAGCCTCCAGAACCGGGTTCTCAAACTGGGTTCTTCTGTTTATATGACTGAAACGACAGAATTAAAACCATCTCAGCTCAGGAACATCGCTAATCCTCTGGTGGAGACCAGATCTGATAAACCTGACACAGCAGCGGGTTGTGTTATGAAGATTAATTGAACATTTTAGTGAAAAAAAAAGAAGGAAAAACAGTTGAGTTTGGGGGGGTTTTCATCCATAATTTTGCTCATTTTATCACCAAATTAAGTTAATCTGTAAAAAACCTGCAAATGTCCTGTATTAGCTCCTGATTCAGATTATAATAACATGATCAGGGAGCTATTACGTAACAGCTCTACTATGTTTTTACATAATTATGCAACTTCAGGATCATTTATTAAATTTTCATGACGACAAAGCAACACAAACCGAATCTCAAGAGAAGGGAGTGTGGTAGTTTAGGCGTCATTCTGCAGGTTTTCTTCAGCAAAGTGACTCCCCTCTGCGTGTCTAAAAATAGAACTCTGTCCCTGCGTCCCTGAGAGGAGAGCATCCAGACCAAAAAAAAAAAAAACCCGACATCCCTCATGCATTTTATTAGACTGCAGCAGCTACTGATACAGGTGAAAGAATACAGGAAACGCTTTACACCTGAGTTAATCTGATAAATACACCAAGTGTGTTTCAGACTGAGGGTAATAGAAATATAGATAAGCACACACAGGCTAATAAACTTCCCCTGCAGCCAGCAAGCACACTTATAAATATGATTAATACTGCACCAACGGGCTACACCGAAAATCAAGCCTTCACATATTAAAGATGCACTAAACTCACTCGACGTAGTAGCTCCCGTAAATGGGGTCATCGATTTTCTCCCAGCCGTACGGAAGCTCTGGAAAAAAAGAGAGAGAAAAATAGAGTCATAAGACAACGGTAATGGAGGTTTTCTAATCTAATTAACTCACAGCTTTGAGGTGATCTTGCATGAAAGCATTTTACAGGAAAAAATAATCAACTGTCATTAGATATCCTGTTATTTTATGTTTTTAAAAAGCTTTAAAAGAAATATGGATCAACTTCTAAAAGTAGATGAATTCAAATCTAAAATATGTATTTCCGGCTGTAAATATCATGTTTTGATGTTGGAACTTTGCAAAGATTTACAACCGCGACTTGGACATGTTCAACCCCCCCTCATGGCATTGAATGGGACATATTTCTTCTGGTGTTTTACGATTTCTTTCCAAATGTTACAAGCTCGGGAGTGAGAACTCCTCCAGCTGTAAACAGCGCTGACGGATGACAGGCGGATCACACAATAAAGCCTTGTGATAAGACGCTGAGTGGCACATCAAAGTACGAATGTCAGCGTTTTAGCTAAAATACAGAATTATTAAGTGCAAACATGAAAAAGGAGAGCCTGTGTGACAAAATTACACTTTTTACAGCATTTTTTATAGGATTATGTAAAAATTTGCAAAAAATAAATAACTGAAGGCAAGAAGCTCCGACCTGAAGTATCAATCTGTCATTTTGGAGGAAAGAAAACGTTGTTCACGTCAGATCAGAGCCGGCTGTCATCAGCGTCAAAATAAATAAATAAAAAGAGCCTGGGTGACTTCATTATGTCGGTTTATATTCTCAGGATCTGTTGACAAGGATCTCTTCAAAAAAGAAAAAAGTGACAGCCCAAACAGGCCTGCCTTTGAAGTTGCTAAGCAACAAGAGCAACAGGCTCCATCCGTCCGCAGGCAGCCAAAGGCCAGCTGGGAATTCTCTCGTTCAAACAGCAGAAAACCCTAAATGTGATCCCCGTTTCCTTCAGTCAACAGCGGTTATAGATCAGAGTCAACGCAGCCGTCAGGACGTTAGCTGCTGAACTTCACAGGTTTGGTGGCTACTTATTATACGATGCTGGGAATCAATGAAATCTTCACATTTCTGTCCAGACCCACGGTGTAGAGATCAGTCTCAGTGTCGTATTAAAACACTGAACTTAACTGGAAGAAACAAAAACTCATAGACAAAAGACATTTTTTTAAAAAGTACAGAGAAGAGCTTCAGTTTTCACAGCATTTAGAGCAAAATACAGGTTATTATTACACCTCTCCTGGAAGCAAATGCAACCACTGCAAAAGGTCAACTTTTAAATTATTCTAAATGATTATTTTACTCCTTGTCTCATAGGTGACTGTGTGTTTAAAGACCACTGCAGTTACAGATTCGAGCATAAAAAAAAAAAACTTCAAGCAGATTCAAAAAGCCCTAAAAAGATTCAAATTAAAGCAATTTCAAGGACTTTAAGCACCTGTGAAAACTCCAAGTATAGGGTCACATTTCACATAAATGAATAAATAATCAAAGTATTACATAATCAAATAAGTAAATACTAACATTTAAATTTATAAGTTATATATTAGTTAAGGTTGTTCAAAAACGAGGCTTAAAAATATATTAAAAAAATCAGAGTTCATCAAAATATTATTTAAAAAACCCAAATAAATCACTTTACTTTTATTTTTTAATATAAAACAAAAAATAGTTTCTTAAATTAATGATTCATTTTAAAATAAAATACTTAAAAATGTAATTATATTTTACCTACATGTATATATTAGTTATTCCTTTTCAATTAATTTACACATAATTAAATATTTATGCTTTATTTGCTTGTTTATTCTTTCCCATCATTTCTTAAAGTAATAAAATATTGTAAAAAAAAAAACTTTTTTTTAAAGCAAATAAGTTAATAGCATGTTAAAATGAGGGCAAATTCTTTATTTTCCCTCTACTCCAGGACAGACCAGAGCACATCAACTATAAACAGATAGGATGCATCATCAGGATAATAATATCCAAATAACTGCTAATACATTATATTTAAATTAGACATCATTTGCAAAAATATGCATATTAATGTGCACACATTAATTTATCAGTGAGAATATTACCTTTTTTTTGTGCAACAATAAACTCCACCCAGCTGTTTGATTCTCACGTCAGACCTTTATCCTTTAGCAAAAACCTCAAAAGTGACCTTTGCTGAACTGCAGCCAAAATTTCAGCTTCTTCGCTTCATAAATAATAAACCAGAGGCTCTATTTAGGTATCAGATATTATAGATTTAACTTTAAATAAACCACGTAGTCATTAACTCCATGCTCACAAGCTCCCACACAGAATGTAAATGTGCAGATGATTAGCCGTATTTATGAATTCATTAGTTAGTTTAGTCCATAATGTACTTGGGAGCATTTTGTTTGCATGCTAATTTATGAAACAAAACGTTTTGAAAGCTACAAGGACATGATTTGTATTAGGCTGTGAGATGGAAAGTCATTCTTTTAATTTATAAGGAGGGGAACGTCTGAGCCAAATTTAATGAAAATCCAGACTGCAGTTGTTGAAGATCACCATAAACCAAAGATGTCAACCTCGTGGTGATGCTGGAGGAGAAGTCAGGGGGATTTATTGACTAAAACCTGTCCTTGTAGTTAGGACGTTATGTACTGAACCAAAGAGGTGGACTAAAGCAGGCGGTGACGTCTTTATGCATCTAAAATCTGCTTCCTCTGATGCAGTAAAGAGCTTGACCAGTTAGCAGACTCCTGTGTCATCTTTCCAAACAACTTTTGGGTTTCTGCTGAAATAGCACCTCCCTGAATCTAGCTCAGAGCTCAGGGACGGCGTGTTCCAGCCCAGGATCGGACCCGTTCTGATTAGTGACGATGCAAAGTTAATCAGAACGAGCGAGCGAGCGCAGAGATAACGGAGGAGAAAATGCTTCCTAATCAGAAAGCAAAGCAACCAGAGGGAGCACCCTGCAAGACAAAAAGCAGCCAGTCTATACAGCGCATTGTGTGGTATTGCGTGTATTTGATATCCCTCTGTGACCTAGTTTGCAGACGAGTATCGTGCACACTCAGACTAGAAACAATGCTTGTGCACGTGCCATATGCCTTTCTGAACCCCTGCCCCAAACCCCTCTACACAAATGATTAAAGTTTCAGCACGATGCACTATTTTTTGCCTGTAGATTCACTAAAATGCACGCTTGCCTTCAAAAACACACGCGCGTGCACGAGCGCTGTTGTGAGTGATATAACGGAGTGCAGCGAGGAGGCTGACAGCCCACGGGATTACCTTCTGTGAACGCTGCAACATTTCTGAGCCCCATCTCCACTCATTAAATATGAAAGAGTGTGTTTCATGTTCTCACCTTTACTGGGTGGCACACACACACACACACATACAGATTATGCTAGTTTAGACACACACATTCTGCTATCATGCACACACACACAAATGCAGGAGATCAAAGCGATGTCATGTTCTCAGCAGCCTTTCTAATGAAAAGCTTTTCTACTGAAACGTCCACAGAAGAGCTGCAGGAAGCCAGAACTGTGTCTGCAGGAGGACTTAGAACACCGATAATTACAGTTTATGACGACTTGGGTTCTGTTCTTCTTCTTTTGACTGTCGTTTTGTTTGCTTTAATAAGCCACTCAAATCAAAAGCTCAAAAACAGCAAAAAGAGGTCAAATAATAAGATTGTAAACAAGACAGTTGCTGCTAAATGTTTAAAAGCTTTTCGATTGCCCGGTGGCGTTTTTTGCTAAGTGGGATTTTATTTTAGCTGCACTGCTGTGCTCCCCAGCAACGGAAATCAAAGAAACTGATGAATATTTTGTGAAAATGCACTTTTCGAGCTCATTGAGCAGACCGACACCCTGCTGTGGCGACAGCCCCAGTGTTTCACGTGTTCAATAACAGAAATCGTTGCTATTAGTTCTACTTTGAGGGAAAATGCCTGAAAATTATCTTGTTTTACTGTTTTAAAGTGAATTTAGATGTATAAGTTATGTTATTTTGCAGATGATGTGGTTCTGTTCAGTGTGCACCGAGTTGAGCTCCTCTAGGGTTCACAAGAGGAAAAAGGTGGAATGCTTCCTCTGGTGCTGGAATGAGTCTCAGCTGGAGGAACATCTCGGGAGTCTTGTTCTTGAGTCATGGAAGGATGGAGTGAGAGATCAGGGCTTCATCTGCAATAATGTGGTATTACTCTGGAGCTGAGCCAAAAAAAGGTCAGTCAGCTCTCATCTATGGTTACAAGAGTAGCTAAGGTGAGGAACTTGATCGTCCAGCGGCTGCAGCTCCTCCTGAAGTTGTTTGGGGATCTGGTTTGATTGCATTCCTCTGGAGGCAACCCGGGACAGACCCAGAACTCACTGGGGGTGATTATAAATCCTCTCTGTCCTGGGAACACCTTAAGGTCCTCCAGAAGGAGCTGGAGAGCATTGATGGGGTGACGGGATTGACGTGACCCTGGATAAAAGCCAGCAGAACCAGCGGGACATCTATTTTGTGTTTCTCCTAAAGCATTTGGCCCTGATCTTTCTCTGCCACCATCCTCAAACTCTCTTCTCCTGGATTAGTCTCATTTTTGAACTTCCATTAAGTATTCACAACCATTAATTCCCTATTATCCCCATATTAGTCTGCTAAAAGGTCACTTTTGAGTTACCACTGAACATCACGCCAGAGAAAAGGTCAGGTCAGATGGGCCCAATGGATCCAGGATGGCAGAGTTAGTCAAAAAGCCTCAGCAGGTGAGTAAATTCTGTGTTTACCTTTAACCATTTCAGCTCATCAGCGGCTAAAACAAACATGTTTACTTGGATGTAGAGCGTTTACCCTGCAGGATTCATCTGCTGCCTTTCAGTTTAATCCTGCACTCTCAGGATGTAAAAAAAAACAAAAAAAAACACAATTTCCTGAAAAATATAAAACTGGTATTCATGTTGTTACATTGTGGCTGTGTACCGTCAACAAGCAGCATGCTGATAAACTCTAAACACACCGTTTTGCTCGCTCTGTGTCGCCTGCCTCCTCTGAGTGTCGCCTCTAACCTCCCTGTCAGCCGCTGGCAGAGGAGTACTAAATCCAACGGGACAAGGAGGCGCAAAATGTCTGTGAATGCTGGTAAAAGCTGAAACTGATAAGTCATATCGCATCAGTGTGGACTTTTTTGGTTTCGAGCTCTTATTATGAAGCAAATTTACGAATCAGGTAAAGGAGGAAGCTACCTTCTACCACCAGGAGGCATCCTGTCATCTTTAACACTAGAAAAAAAATCACTTTATCTTTCATCATCACTTCCTTTCTATCCCTACTCCTCATTTCTAGATCCCCTTCTCATAAATAAACTCATATGCTGAAGCATTTTAACATTTTTATTCAGCCTTTTCTCATTTGGATTTGAGAGCAGCCCCACCACCTTCAAACACTGCAGGGTTTTACCCGAGACCCGTTTCCTTTTTTATTTTTTCCTCCCTTTTTCTCATTTCTTTCAGCTTTGAAAAGCAAATAGGCTGAACTGAATCATTTTCAGAGCCTCGAGCATTTCTACTCCCCCAAAATTTAAAGCACTTTCTCACTGGATGGTGCACTGCACACGGTTTCATTTATCATGTCACCTCTGAAAACAGCCAGCGTGAGAGAGAAAAACTTGACTTTCAAGTGATTTATGAGAAATTTAACTGGCCGATGCAGCCTGTAAATTCACAGATTGATGTAGACATCAAAAAACATGAGCAATGGATTAATATTTTAATAAACCTCAGAGGTAAGCTGAAGATTCTGAAGAAGCTGAAATGTCACATTGTGCAGGAGATTTAAGGACAGAATAATATCAGGGTGGCATCTAAAAGCTATTTTTGCAAGATGGCAGTAAATATTGAGCAGAAATGCACTAAAACCCTGCTAGCAGGGCTCTTAAAGAGACAGAAGCCCCCAAAAAGGAGCATTTTGCTGCCATGAATTTATCACAATTTGCTATTTTTACTTTAAATTTCACAAGTAGCAGTTTACGATGTTTGCCAACATATCTTTTACCAACTGAACCTACACCGCATGGAACTTCCCGTTTAATCACAAATAACTAACTTCCTGTTAATGCGTCACAATAAAAGCCTCCTTGCATCTTCAGCTGACTGCTTTTAATGTGAAGCAGTTGAAGTAATTTAACCTCGGTGCAGCTGCTGACTGAAGGTGATGGAAATTACACAATAAAACGGGATGAACAGCTACGTTATTTCAAGTGAATCACTTTGGCCTTGGTAAACAAAATTAATCCTGTTAAAAAAACTACTACAGTCTAAATCTCCTTGGGTAGAATGAGGTGTTATCTGTAGAAAGACTAAGCTGCTGCTGCCTAGTGGAACATTGACACTCAAACCTTTTAGGAGTTGTATTTTTGCCATCTTCAAACTAATAAATGCATCACGTTTAGGGGTTATTTAGGTATTTATGTGATGATAATTCATGGTTTTAGGTCAAATTAATCTTACACTGATTAAAGTAGGGATGCACTGAAATTAAAATTCTTGGCTGAAACCGAAAACCAAAAATGAGGAAACCATCCATCCATTTTCTATAACTGCTTTATCCTCCACAGAGGCGGGGGACACCCTGGACGGGTCGCCAGTCCATCGCAGGGCCACACAGAGACGAACGAGACAAACAACCAGTCACACACCCACTCACACCTAGGGACGATTTACCAGACCAATCAGCCTAACAGTCATTGTTTTCGGTTTGTGGGAGGAAGCCGGAGAACCAGGAGGAAACCCACGCATGCATGGAGAGAACACCCACACTCCACGCAAAAAGCAACACTGGTTCTGGTCTGACTCGGGTCCACTCAGGGCTGGACTGGGACGGAAAAACGTGTTAGTCCTTCATGATCTTACAGGTGGTGTTCAGTTTCTGTCCAGGGGGACTTGAGGGCTGTAAGCCGTGTCACCTGTCACTGGGAGCAGCGCACCGTTCCAGCGCTCTGCAGCGGGAGGAGCAGATCAAAACGAGCTGCTGTGCGAACGACTCGTTGCGGTCCGAACCGGCTCAAAATCACGAGCAGAGATAAAGAAATAAGTCCACACCGCAGACATGCTGGCTCTTATCCCTTGATCGCATGCTGGCTGCACTATTTGCTCGCGGCATCACACCGTTCAGCATGTTGTTTTGGTGATTTGGGTGTTTCGGGAGAAAACCAAAAATGCACTACTTTCTGTGGCCAAAATTTCGGTGCATCCCTATTTTAAAGTTTTTTGGTGTTGAGTTTGTGACTAATTAGCTTCATCTTAAAAAAGCTAATAATGGGCCAAAAACAAAGCAATGCATCAAATTAAGGCTTGAACTGCATTAAAGTTAAAAACACACGACAAATAAAACAGACATGATTTTCAGAACACTGCAAAGGTTAAAATTAAAACTGTTTTAGGTTGAAACTGTTAAAAATTTAGAAATTTGATGCAAGTTATTGCAGAGGCTATATTGGATCCCCCCGCCCCCATTTTAATAAAAATGTACGCATAATTTAGTGATGCTAATGGATTTAAACTTCAGGTTGTTTATTTCTATGTCATTTGAACTCAAATGAGCAATCTGTGACCCTATTGTATTTTTGTACCACTGACTGCCATTTATTGTAGTTTGTAGAATAAAAATGTAAGAGTTCAAGAGACTTTAAGAGTTTTAATTGGACTGGAAAGCCAAAAGACTCCCATCTCTTTTGTTCCCCCTGTATGTGTATATATCACTGTAACAAGGTTGACGTGTTTCTTTAAGCTCAAGTCAGAGAATCATGGCTGAATCAGAAAATTAGATAAAATTTCTTAAATCTATTGATATAAACCACAACAAATTAATCAACCAGGCAAAGATGCATCTATTTACAAGATAACTGTTACAATAACAAAAACACTACAGCTAAATCTGTTATTTTCTTCTTTAAACTTCACACCTTGTTTTCCTGTTAAATAGAGAAAAGCCTTTTTATTCACACTGCTGCAAGGTCTCACTGGCTTCTGTAAGCAGACTGCATTTAGACAGGGGAATATGCATCTACACAAACACACACTGCACAAGCTTATCATGACAATCCACACACAAGAAGAAAAACAAACCCACACCAAACTATTTCCTTCTAGTTCATCTGGATTTTTTCCTATTTATTCCCCACCTGCACCATCACTAAACACTCTCCTTGTCCTGCTGGGGTCAGAGAAAACGCCATTCTGTGTGACCCTTTTGTTAAATGTTAAAAGGGATAATTATGTAAAGTAGAGTGTTTGATAATTGCCTCCTGGTTGGCGCTGATTAGACAAAATTATGCTTTAGTGTTAACTAGATGCAGCTCAACTCAATTAAAGGCCGTACTGATAAATACAGATGTAAGAACTGATTCATGTATTGGTTAAATGCTGAACTCGGGTCACGAAAAGCAACTGCAGGAATCGGTTGACCTGTAAATATTTTAAACGGTGGTTAAAAGTCGTTAACGTGAGGCGGATAATATAAATTACATGCTGGAATGTGTTAGTGGGTAGACCTTTAGCTTCCTTTGGTTGTTAAAATGTTGTGTTTTTATCCGTTTCCTTTAACTATGGGACTTATTTTCTTTTAGATTAAATGAGAAACCAGCACATGACTGCCACCTGTTGGTCTGGAGTAAAACTGATTCATCGGCCCAGTTAAAAGCTTTTAGGTGATGTATATGTGGTTGATTCTACTACTTGGTTTTAAAAGATCCACATAATAAGGAGATCCTTGATTATTGCTACTAATAAATTATGAGTTTTAGGTTCAAATTAAGCAGTTTCTAGTCAATATTTGCTTGGAAAAACAAGCAAATTATAGCATTTATTAACTTGTAGCAATATAACGACTTCTAATTTTAAAAAAATGAAAAAACACTTTAAATAAAACAAACAAAATTTACTTTGTGGCTGGATTTAGCTCACTCTGACAGTTAATTCTACTCTCTCTCGTGCACACACCTGCCACACATGAATCCTTGTCCCAATCTCCAGGGCTCAGGCATGCTCTGCTGGGGATGTTCTCAAAATACACCCATCAATCATGCTGCAGACAGCTACGCCTGCCTCCTCCCCTCCCCTTTGCTCTGCTCCACGATGGCTGCTGCTGCAGGAGGCTCAAGGTGAAGGAGGGCGCCTACAATAACTCACCTGTAATACGGCAAGCATGTGTCCGCATCTTTAAAAAAAACTTTCTGCATTCATTTTTTTGTTTTTTAAATCCATCTCTAAAGCCCTGTTGAGTTGTCTAAAAGGACAACAGTTAACAGGAGGGATGACATTTAACAGGCTGGAGGAAATCTTCCTCAAACTAGACATCTGGACAGATGCACCAAAGGATTACACACAAACACACACAGGATGTTTTGTTTCTCTAACTGCAAATGTGAGAAGAGAAAGAAACAAGCTACGACTTCCCAGGATAAAAAAGAAGAAAGTGTGAGTCCAACGTTTGCCAGTGTGAGATAATAACTTCGTCTCTTTGCTAAAGAAGCTCCTCACGTGACCAGAATGTAATTACATGCCTCTCTATATGCAGACGTCTGCAGGGATTCATAGCAGCGAAAGACAAAGGAGCTCTGTAATACGATTAACATCCTTCAAACCTGAGAATCGAGTCCTAATCCCCCTCTCTGTCATTCATACACGGTCCGTGTCATGTTCCAAACTTCGCTGAAACTGTGATAAACACCAGCGTGAGCTTTTTTTCCATTCGACTAGCTGTGTTGAGCAAGTACAGAATCCAGGTAAACAACAGGGTTTTCTTCCTCCCAGCCAACAAATATTTGGCGAAACTGCAAACTGGAAAAAAAAAGAAAAAGTGGGGAATTAAAGCGAGAGCCTGTCCTAGTTTTTTCTTCTATCCTCCAAAACATAAAGAGAAAAAAACAAGAGGCAGAGGGGGGACAAAGATAGATACAGAAAGAGAGGAGGTGAGAAAATTGAACACAGGGAGACTCAAAGAGATTTATCGAGTGAGTTACGCAACTAAGAGGTGTCTGTGATATCAACTGCTCCGTCTTCACTGGAGCCCGTGCTGCTTTGAACAAGCAGGAAAGGAAAAAAGCCGACATCTTCCTCAGTGCGTTGACAGAATCCAGCGTAAGGGCTGCAGCCGGCTCTAAACGCGAGAACGAACAAGTTGTCTTTAACAAAAGCGACAACATTTACTCCAGGTACTTTAGTTTTATGTATATTCTCTAACATTTTATGTGGAAAACACTAGAAATTCTTGACTTGACAGCTAAACTTATAAACTGCTTTTAGGAAAATCTACACTGCGGTTACAGTTTGTGTAGTATTTCAGTTTGCTTCAAAAGCCTGGGAGCACCACTAAAAGATGAAATAAAGCAAACAGTAAAACATGACAGAGGATTTATGTTGGTGCTAACTGTGGTGGATTATTTTTTAATGCATCAAGTCATTTTGCTGATTTGGCCCAGATCCTTGTTTCTTTTAAAACTTTGTCTCACTTTTAAAAGCGAGTTTCTGCCTTTGAACGCAGTAATTTCCTCTGGCCGAGAACTTTCCATTATCTGTTTATTTGTAGTTGTATTTTTATTTTTTGGCTGTGCTATTTTTATATTTGATCAGATATTACTATAGTTAAAAGTTCACATTATTCAAAATAAGATTTCTGTATGACAGCTGCAGTTTTAGTACAGCTAGGACAGATTTTTTTTATTAATACAAAGTTATTGGAACTAAATTCATTTAGAGTTATTTGCTTTAAATATACCAAGTAGTTATCCAGAGGGGAGGGGAGAAAGGAGAAACATGCATCAAGATGCTTTGATAATTGTTGCCCAATCGACCTGCAGCACTCAAAATCATAACTAAATCATAAGAAGCATGAAGATTCCCTAATAAATACTTCATTACTGAGCTTTGTCTTTGTATATCTGAGCTGATGGTGCAGATATTTGACTTGACATGTCTGTGTTGCTGCACAGATGAGCTACAGAAGCTCCAACTTTAAGGAGTCCCTGCTGCACAAAACAACTTGTAGCAGTTTTTCCACATTTTTGCATTTTATTTCCCGTTTCTTTGCTTTGGTTTGATAAATACATCACAATCTGGGATACTATTATCCACATCTTCACTTGCATTGTCTCATAAATGAGATATGATGCAAAATAGCTGTTTAAAATCATGCAACCATCTATTTGTGGGTCTGGATCCTCCTAAAAGTATTATTTATGGTTACTATTTATAATAAACACTTTAACTAAAATACATTTACTGTAAAATCAATAAACATGTCCTGACCATTATTTAATGGTAACAATAACTTGATAAATAGTCATAAAAAGTGTTGATTATGGAAGGAAATCATAATCATGATGATTCTGTTGTAGCCTCCCCAAATAGTCTATATCCTCTGACCTTTGACCTCTGTTGACCATCACAACAATAATCCAACTTTTTCCCAATAACTTGGAATACAATCACTCTTGGATTATGTTTTAACCTGAATCAAGATCCCTACAGGTGTCCAACTGTCCACTTTCAGGTGTCCATCTCCCAGATGACCTTAACTGGACACTAACTGGTCTAATAAAACACTCTCTGTAAAGGAGTCTCTTCTGTAACACCACAGACTGGTGTTCCAACTGTAATCTCTTGTTTACAGAACATTCTCTGGTTGTTCCTGTTCAGGGTCACCTACACACTCACACCCAAAGTGTTATAATGCTTCTCTGCTATTTTCATGCATTTTCTACATTATAATGTGAGTGTTAACGGGCGGAAGTCATGTGACTTGGTAACTCCCTCACAGTCCCTTGTCCAATCAGAACGATTCACAACTCCACTAACTCACTTCTGATTAGTACACTTAACATCTTCTGATTGGTTAAATTTAAGATAACTCGTCTCAAAACTAATACTCAGTTCCGGTACAAGTCAGTCTAGTCTTGTACAGTCTTGTCTTGTCGAGTCTCAGTCTTGGTCTGAGCTACAGCCTGAAAGCAGTTGGAGCTGCTATGCTGCTATCTTAGCTGAACCCTTATCAGCTTTGAACAAGGCCTCTCAGTCTCTCCCTCACCACGGGAAGATCAGAAATGACTTCAGCATGCCTGCTGAAATGCCTCCCTTGCTGATCCGGACGTATCCACGGACTGTCCGGCGAGGTCCTCGGCGGCCACGCCTTCCAGGACCACCACTCCGAGTCTGGGGACTCCAGCCTCAGCTCGTGGAGAAACCAACGCCTGCCAGATCTAGGAGCGTCCACCTTTCAGTGAGCGAACACCACTTTCTGATCAAGAGGTTTGCTTTGATAAAGCTTAATTCTTCCAAACTAAATTAAGCCAAAACTAAATTCCATAACAAACTCAAATTAGCCTAAATTGACTCTTAAAGTCACAACTAGGTTAACTAAATTAATTAACTTCCCTAGTCATTAAAACATATGCTACGGTCCGTTAAAACTCACAATTAAACTATCTATAACATCCTCAACATGTTTAAGAATATTAATTGTGTTTACATCAAACTTTCAAACTGTCTTATCTGTCTGTGTTCTTAGGTTTTTCAAATTAAATGGTTGTTCAATCCTTATCTGGTCTCAGTTCACGTTATTAATAAGGTATTTCAATTCACTGTACTCTTTCAAAGAACCTAGATACCTTCAATAAATATTAGCTATTATCAGGGTTAAATGACAGTTTATCACTTTTCATTATAAACCAAAAATAAGCTAATATTATTGAAGAGGGTGTAGTTAAAATAACTAATAGTTATTTCAAAACGCTACATAATGGCGAGCCAGCCAGGTGAACTACTGACGACAAAATTACTCATCGAGTTAGGAAACACTGCATTTATTGCTCCTCTCTGTGGTGCAGCTCGTCAAAATAAGAGCGCACTAGATTGTTTATTGTGATCTGTGTTCGCTTTACATGTTCTTAATTAAAATCTTCAAAAATGTAGACTTTGGAACAACAGGCTTTGTCTTGAAAGCACTGAAGATGTCTGGTTATGTAAAGACTAAAACATCCAGCAATCACATAATTAGTCAACCGTAGATGATTTATATCAGCGGGTGGCAGAGTTGAGCTGTTTAGTGGTGAACAAAACATGGAGAGACTCAATAAAACAGAGAAAAGCTGCTACAGAAGCTCAGTTGTCCAAAAAGGAAGAGTACACATAAATGTGTTTGTTCAGAAGTTTTGGCTGTTATGTTATTTTTGTGATAACTTTTCAAAAACATCATCACAAAACGCACGAGAGCTTAGCGATCAGAAGGTGCACATCATTCAGAAGACATGACAAAATAAAAGCATGCTTGAATGTGACGATCAGGAGCAAAATCATAATTTAATTTGTTACCGTAACTAGAGAATTTATATTTTTGATTACTGTTTAAAGGTTACCTTCAAAATAAGATCTGAAAAAGGTTCTTGCTGGTTTACGACTCGTCTTCTTCAGCAATCTCCATTTAAATAGGAGTCAACCACCTTGTGCAGGCATATTTCTAACACAGAACTCTTTACACTGTGATATTGCCACTTTTAGGTGAGTGAAAGCTCTAAACACCTCCTGAACATCTGTTTCTAACGCAGAATGCTCCCCTCCTCGTTCAAAGTGCCACTTTATGCCGTTTTTCTCCTCCTCCTCTCAGTCTGTTGTCTCGTCACACCTCACAGACTCCACCCGGCAATCCTCTTAGTGCTTATTAGTGCATAACTTAGGCTCAAATATGGACAACACACACACACACACACACACCTTTCCAACAATCAATAGCAAATAAACAGAGGTGGCTTTTCTCTTGTTAACTGAGCTGATCTCTCAGGGGAGGCTGTGGTCACCAGGATGTAAAGGTCTCTGGCTTTGTTTGTTTAAATGATTATGTAGCGATAATCACAGTTTGCTTTTTATTTCCCCCAATATGTAAAACCTTACAACCAAAAGAGCTGATATTTATGTTTTATTGTGGCTGTACAGAAGCTTTAAGACATTTAAAATGATCATTTTTAAGCATCTTTTAGGTGAATTATAAAACTACTTGCTGTCAGATACAAAAAACAGTTTATTTATAGGCTAATAAAGTAATAAAAATGGTCAAACTGCAATTTTGGGAGGAAAAAATGTTAAAATTAATGTTTTAAACAGTCAATTTGTTTCAATACAATAAATATATCCATGTTCATAAATATATATTTTGATCATCTGCACACCTAAAATTATTTTAAGGTAATAATGAGAATTTATCATCTACAACTTGTTTTGATTTAAATATCTAGGCCTTATTTATGCAGCAAGTCTCACACACACACACAAAAGCAAACTCTCACCAATGACATCCAATAATACCACATTCTTATCATTATAAGAATAAATACCAATAATTAATTCTATTTTATAACTGTGCCTCTTGATAAACCTGTAATCAAGCTCTGTCTGATGAAGCTAAAACAGAATTTGCAGAAAAGTTTCCAAAAAGTCTCAAAACAGTTGCGAAGATTCTCACTTTCATTGCAGGGCCTCCCTTTTGTGTTGCTTGAGCTTTAGACATTCGATTAATTTGCAACCCGCCTTTATTTAGTTTCCATAAGTCAAAAAATATGAGAAATATTCTGTCACCTTTAGGAGAGGTTGCTGAAATTAGTTATGAATAAAAAGAAGGATACATTGCAAATTATTTGAGACATAATTAAGACAATTTGTTGCAAAAAAACCCACAGCCGTATAAAAAAATCTCTCAAGTGTTACATGCACCAATTTAGCCTGATTCCATCTAAAAATCTGCACATTTTCTCTCCATTTCGTGCCTCCAACTGTCCACGGCTCAGTGAGATTCTGGCTTAACTTGATGAAACGCTCACTAGGATCAATAAAAATCCTCACAAATATCTGCACATCTTCAGTCGAGCGTTCCCGCTGAATAAATAGGATTGAGCGCGGCGGAGATAAAAGCTCAATCACATTTTGTCTAATTCCTCACTGACGGTGTTGTTTCTGAGTCGTTTCATCATCTGAAAGATCTTTCTCTTTTTCATGTTGGGGAAAGAACAGAGTTTTTACTCTACTTGAAACGATATTGTTTGGAGTTGCGTCCTTAGAACATTTGTAGAGTGAGAGCATCGACTTTATCCTGCTAACACGATGATAAAGATGCATTTAGGTGCTCCAAATTAAATAAGTTGTTTAACTGAGACATTCAGCTCATTGGGTTTTTCTTTTTTATTATTTAGCTTTAATAATGAATGAGCACACTCCATTTAATTATATACGCATTACAGCCACTTTAAGCACTCAAAAACTCTTTTCTCTGCAGCCTTTCTACCCACATCCTCCCTGATCACAACTTAACAGATAAACCTCTTGTTGGTCACATAAAGAAGTGAGGAGGAGGAGATGATACTCGTGTATTTATATGTTTATGTAAAAATGCTCACTCGCCACATTTACATTCATCCTTCCGCTTTCTTTTCTTGTCGAGTACGTAGGCGGTTAAAGGACACTTCAGATTTCTCTCAGATGGGAATAAAGACGTCTTTGTAGCCCTCAGTCTCTTTGGACCTGGGCTTTGAAAACATGCATCCAAGTGATTTGGATTCACACTAACCGAAGCTGCTACACCTGGAAATGATCAGCATATGGATGCGAGGAAAACGACAATCAGAGCATGCAGAAGTTGCAGAATGCTCATTTAGCAAAACGGTCTTATCAGGCATCTTTGCACACCGAGTTTATCCATCTCGAACGAATGCTTTTTACAGCAAAAACGGAGGAAAAGGAAGAACTCACCATCCTCTTTGCATTCCTCAGGCGGCTTTGCCTTCTTGGCGAGCCTCGGGTCCAGCCACGATGTTGTCTTAGTGTTGTGGCTGTGGAGAGAAGACAGAGAGTGTGAGAGGGAGCGTGATGGATGGTGAGAGAGAGGAGACTTGGCACCAGGCTAGAACGAGGTTGGTGGATTCTTAATTCGGCTACGGAACCATTTCAGAGAGGGAAGAAGAGACTCCCTCGAGTGTCTGGCTTTTAAAAGTTGACAGGAGACCAAAAAGAAAAATGCTTTAAGTGAACGAAATGGTAATCGATACTTTTAATTTGTTTACTGTCTCTCATTAGGGAGCAGGAAGGAGGGGGTGATGGAGATGTGACTGAGGGAGGGATCAAGTGTTTTCCAAGGGATTCTCGACACATCAACATTCATGATGACTTAACATCAACAGGGAAACAGGGATTTTAATGCAAAGTTTAAAAAAATGCATTAAACTTTTACATTCCTAGAGTTTTATTGCAACTACAGGCCAATCATATATTAAAAGTAGAATCATAAAATATAATTTGCAGCAAACAGAGTTCATATTCAGACATATAATCCTCCTGCATTTGCTTAGTTTTGTTTTTCACTAAAACCTGCAAAAACATTCGGCTCATTAGCTCCCAGACAGATGCTAACGTGTTCAGGTTGCCAGTTCTTACTTGGCTGTAAAGCTGTAAATAAATCAGATGCAATGTAGCACGACTTATAGGCCATAAAACCATAAGCACTGAGATAAAAGAGGCTAAAAAGCTCATTAAGCAATCATCACTGACTGCTATCTTTTACTTTTTAATTGCTATGACTTATTTGTTATTAATCTAAAGCACGTGTTTGTGCTAAATCGAGAGTATCAAAATGCATAAGAGGACAACAAAAAAGATAAATGAGCTGTGCACAAGTCAAAAATGAAACTAAAAAAGGCAAAATTGTTATAAAATCTTCATGCAAACACTAAAATTATAATATAATCCCATGATGCAACCTAAAAAAAACCCCCTAAAATTCAGATCTACTTCATGAGAAGAAAACCGTCAACTCATGGCTGCTTCATGGTCATTTCAGGATAATTTTTAATCCAAACTTGTAGAAATATTTCACTCTGGGTTAAAGTTGGACGCAGATCATTATGGAACTGATACTGGCTTCCCCAGGACTAAAACTAGAAGATAAAGTGGAAACACATTAAAGATGATAAATGATGAAAACCCAAATAAAAGACAGAGTTCTGTGATGTGCACTTCAAGGTGTGCTTAAATCCCGTCTCTCCTTTTCATTCTGTTCCCATCAGTTCTTCTAATCGTGTTTTCTGTCCTTTTTTTTACTCATTTCCTCATTTCTGCTGCCATCTTTTAATATTTATAGAAAAGAAAGGAAAGGAAAATACGGTATCCTAAATCACGCTCTTGTCCTCTGAGTCACCCTGGTTTTTTTTATAGCTTTACTATTTTTATAGATCTTTGGTAAAAGCAGCTAAGTCCAAACATTTGTCCCCAGTGGGACAGCAGAGTAAATCATACTGTAGTACTTCACACTATCTCATCATATGTCATCTCAGCATTTTACATCATTAACAGAACATCGTGGATACAAGCAGCCGAAATGAGTTTCCTCCACAGGGTGGCCGGGCTCAGCCTCGGAGGTATAGGGTGAGGAGCTCGGACATCTGGGAGTAAAACAGCTGCTCCTCAAAATCCTGAGGAGCCAGATGAGATGGTTTGGGCATCTGATCAGTATGCCTCCTGGTCGCCTCCCTGGGGAGGTGTTTCGAGCAGGTCCCTCTGGCAGGAGGCCTCTGGGTCAACCAGGACATGCTGCAGGAAGTAGATCTCCTGGCTGGCCTGGGAACACCTGAGGCTCTCAAGTCTGCAAGTCTGTGCTGGGTAATTAGTCTTGTAATGTGCTCAATAAAAATGAAGCATAAGTTTCTATATGTTTTCATATCAAGTCAGTGGAAAGCAGCACAAATGTTTCTGCGATAAAAAGTCAACAAACTCCTGGCTGGATGACAGTCAGGTTTGTCCTTCCTGCAGCTTCTTGTCCAGCTGAACCTGATGACTAAAA
>SSNR01000021.1:3233006-3244122 GCA_006937965.1 Callopanchax toddi | reverse complement strand
GTCCCCAGTGGGACAGCAGAGTAAATCATACTGTAGTACTTCACACTATCTCATCATATGTCATCTCAGCATTTTACATCATTAACAGAACATCGTGGATACAAGCAGCCGAAATGAGTTTCCTCCACAGGGTGGCCGGGCTCAGCCTCGGAGGTATAGGGTGAGGAGCTCGGACATCTGGGAGTAAAACAGCTGCTCCTCAAAATCCTGAGGAGCCAGATGAGATGGTTTGGGCATCTGATCAGTATGCCTCCTGGTCGCCTCCCTGGGGAGGTGTTTCGAGCAGGTCCCTCTGGCAGGAGGCCTCTGGGTCAACCAGGACATGCTGCAGGAAGTAGATCTCCTGGCTGGCCTGGGAACACCTGAGGCTCTCAAGTCTGCAAGTCTGTGCTGGGTAATTAGTCTTGTAATGTGCTCAATAAAAATGAAGCATAAGTTTCTATATGTTTTCATATCAAGTCAGTGGAAAGCAGCACAAATGTTTCTGCGATAAAAAGTCAACAAACTCCTGGCTGGATGACAGTCAGGTTTGTCCTTCCTGCAGCTTCTTGTCCAGCTGAACCTGATGACTAAAATAAAACCTCCTGAACCAGTAAAACATTTTCCTATTAAGAATCCATGTCCACATGCACATGTAATTCCCTGCACCCCACTTCAAAAGCACACAGCAACTCCATTATTCTTATGTTATAAAGACTCACCTTCATTTTTACTGCAGCTGTAAAACGCTAACAACTGCAATGAATTAAACTTTAGAGCTTTTACAACAGAGTTCTGTGTAAAAGGGGTATTTCTGGAGACCATTAAAACTCATTAAACCACCATGCATCCACTTATTTGGCCTGTGCGCGAGTGTTCTACGAGAGCAGAGGGAAACGTTGGGGAACGAGAACACACACAGGATGATTAGCAATCTGATCAGGGAAAACGTGTTGTGAACTTTCAGGGAGAACAAATATGAAAGGATGTTTGTAACATAATCTAAACGTACTTATGTTTGAATAATTCATAGATCAGGAATAAATAAACCTTTTGAAAATGGCCAGGGACGAGGACTAGACTGAAAAGGAGTAAAGGAGCCATTCATGTCAACAGAAAAGCTTTGAAAAATCTTCAGAAAGCCTAAAGAACTACAGCTCTAAACCATTTTAAAAGATTACAGAAATATCCGAGTCCTTGGAGGCAACGTTTTTGCACAAGCCTGTGCATACTGGCAAACTACAAGGTTAAAAAACCACCTACTGCAGGTGGAGAGAGTCCAAAACCATCTAAAAACTGCTGCAATTTATAAACAAAAAGGGTTTCAATTAATCAGATTTTGTTACTAATTTCTGCCTACTTCCTTTATATATTTACCAATTGAGTGGACAGTGCTGACACAGGATGAGCGTAACCATGACAACACTTACTCTATGAAGTAGACCTCCCCTTTCTCAGTGTAAGCCATCTCCCAGTTGTCCGGCAGCAGTCCTAGCTCGTCGTTCTCCTCTGGTTTTGGCACCACCATCTTCGGGGACTGCCCGTCCTCCTTGGGGACCTCCGGCAGGGCGTCTGCTGGGTGACTCTGAGGGGCAATGTCCCCCGAAGCGTCTGTGCTCTTGTCCTCATGTTCGCTCGACTCTGAGATGACAACAAGGCGGGCTGAGTCAGACATCACATCATCATCAGGGAGGAGAGTGAAAGACAAGCGACTTGAAGTGAGACAGAAAGTTGAGGTGGAGGCAGAGAAATAGAAGCAGGTAATTAGAAAAGTATGAGAAGTGGTGACTCAGGAGAAAGACAAGTGGAGGAAAGAAAGGCAGGTTAACAAGACGGGAAGATGAATACAGCAGAGGAGACGGCGGGTGGTGACGCTCTGCTTTGAGTTGTGGCGGCGTGTGAAAGTGTCAGAGGGAGAAAAATGGGAAGAGATGGAAAGTGTGTGCTCATCCCAGAGGAGAGGGGACAAATGAAAGCAGCGGATTGAGAGATAATCTATGGGAGGGAAAGTGTGAGTTAGTGATCTGCTCAGATCACAGAGACCGCTGGACTTCATCGATCCCCCCTCAGTTGTGCTGGTCAGCCCTTGCTGTCCATCTACAAGAACACAGCTCTCCGATTGAGCTGAGAGCAGCAGCACTCGCTAACACGCCTCGCTGTGCAGCCCAGAGGACCGACTTATTGATAGGAATCAGCTGAGAGGATCTCCAGTTCCTGATTCTTCTTTTAGCTCAGAGCCAGGAGGGCTTTTAGAGTCATCTGCATCATTTAGAGTGTTACATCACAGCTGTTTACACTTTACAGACTACCCAAACTATTTGTCATACTTTTTAAAAATCTACTGACAAAAATATGTCAATAAATGTCTGATCTTCTTTGTAAACGTTGTTAAATTATTGATAGAATTGGTCTTTAAGAGTAAGAAAAAACATCAAACAACAATAACTTGCAAAATCCACACTACATCAGTTTAATAAGAGCATTTTTTTGTGTTTAATGGCATTTCGTTTAAATGTCCTAAGGCTACTTTTCTGTTTTTCTTAAAACCAAACTATAATTTTATGACTCATCCACTAATTGGACAAATGGAAATGCCACATTCAAAACAACATTATTATTTGTATACAAACACGTGAAGTCACGCTTTCTTACCTTGTTTGGGATCATTTTGGAAGAAAAATCCAAATCTCATTCTATAAAACAAACTTCCTCTCCACTATACTCCCTTCCTGAAGTCTTTCTGAAGAACTTGATCTGGATCAGAGTCCAACCTGCTCGGATCTGTGAGCCGTTTGCTCTGAAACCCTTTTCCTGGGGCTCAGAAAGTCACAGGACTGAGGAATGGGCTGGGATTTGAAATAACAGAAATTAAACTCATAATGCCTCTTTTATGATTCCCTGTTCATGTGATTAAGTGACTCACTCAAAGGCCTGTTCTGTGTAATAAGTGTGTTTAAGCATCAGTCACACAAAGCGCAGATAATTTAAGGTATAATTAGACGAGTCTATCTGGTAACCAATCAGAAATCAGCTGATGACTTAACCTCATGAAGCAACAGCACGTCTTCATCCCAGCGAGGCCGACGTTTATCATAACGAGCTTCAGGACCAGAACGTCCTGTCCTGCCTGTCCCTCACTGTGTCTATGCTGATGTTTTATGGGATTTTTAATGATTAACCTTCTTTTTGGGGGGCATTTTTGTGTTTTATGGTTCTGAGTTTGACCTAAGGCTCTTGTTTCTTGATTATGAAGCTGGTGTTCTGATTGTTTTGGTTTTTAATCTGGTTTATTCAGTCCTGTGGCCTCAGCCTTGCACAACTTAGAGTTGTTTGAGATGAAAAATCTTTGACATTTATCACATTTGGCCTTGCCCCGCTCTATTAAATCCCTTTTTGACATTTTTCAGGATTTCTATAAAACAACAACAAAGGTTTGAATAGAGTTGAATTTAAAGTGAACTAAATCATTAAATAAATGTCTGATTTCAAAGTGCCTGCAGCTTCTTGTTGAAGTGAAGGGGAATATATGGGTTTGGCCTCTGGCTCTCTCCTCTAACACTGTTTTTAATAATGATATCTAATGAATGATGCCCATTTCCGCTGAAGAGCTAATCGTTTGAGCAACGGTGAATTAAAATACGGTGCATATTTGATGCTACTAAAAAGAAAATAAAGATTTATGTGACCAATTAAAAGCTACATTTCATCCATTTCTGATGAAATCCATATAAAACTAATGTGTTTCTGCCTCTGTTGCTAAGCAACCACCAAGGAGGATATTGTCGCTGTAACTTGAAACTGTGAACCTATTCTGACTCCAAGCAGGACCTCCACCTGGCAGTCAGGACAAAGCCGAGCTGACCTTTGACCTTGTGTCTGTGGAGGTTGTTGTCGGGGGCTGACCTGGGGTGACAGCAACACCGTTGCCATTGACGATAGGCTTCTCCTCCTCCTCCTCCTCTGGGGGCTCGATGCTGGCTTTTTCCATGTTGCTGACTGACTTGTTGCGCTTCCTCTTGCCCTCGGAGCTGGGTCTGGCGCCCGGCAGCAGCTGGTCTGTTACATTTAGCAGCAGAGCGCTGGGCTCGGCTGGAGGCTTTGGGGTGCCGTAAAAGTTATCTGGAACGCAAAGAGGGAAGAGTCTCAGAACCAGGCATTCAATTTATTTCTGCTGGGTACATTACGCAATTATTCATATTTGTCTTTTCGAATTTGGCTCCTGACTATCATAAAAACAACTTATTTAACAAAAAACGATTACAATAATTTACAGGGTTCAATCCTCGCCTCAAGCCATGTGTTGAAGCATCCTTGGGTAAGATACTGAACCCCCAACTGCCTTCTGGGTACCATGAAACTTGCTGCCCCCTGCTCCTTAGGGATGGCTCAAATACAGAGAACAAATTCCACTATTGTGGTTTATTCATATGTGGCCACAAATCACTTCCCCTTTCCAAGCATCAACATTCCTGGGAAAAAAAACACTTAATCTCAGCTTCCATAGCAGCTTTTCTCTGTTTTATTACATGCTCTGGAGAGCTGTTTACCACTAAACAGCTCAACTCTGCCACCCACTGATGTGAAATGATAACTGCAGCCTCCCAAAAATGTAATCTTTGGATAT
This sequence comes from Callopanchax toddi, assembly GCA_006937965.1. Taxonomy (NCBI): domain Eukaryota; kingdom Metazoa; phylum Chordata; class Actinopteri; order Cyprinodontiformes; family Nothobranchiidae; genus Callopanchax; species Callopanchax toddi. The sequence continues at coordinate 3,239,519 of SSNR01000021.1, read as the reverse complement.
TTTAGGCTTTAGAAAACTAAAAAGTACAATTGCGCTTTCAAGATAAATATTATCACTGTCAAGCAAAAAAATATATATCTCCAAAAATGCAACTTTTCATGAACAAAAAGTTCATTTTAATAAATAAGAAACCCTAGATATAACACAAATCTGCAAGAGTTATCCATAAAAGCACCGATAGATGTGAAAGATGACCGGAAGAAAAGTAAAAACCTGAAACGGGACTGAGACTATGAGACTAAGCCCAGTGGTTCTGTCGCGGTACAGGTGGTCCAGCCCGTGATCTCACACTGACGAGCTGCAGCGTGAGTTGTAAGTTTAACACTCTGTTGCGGGGCTCCGTGAAAGAGCGCTCACACAGCCGCAGAAGCTTGTTGACCCTGTAGTATATATCCTCAAAATAAATAGCAGTATGTGAACTTGTTAGAGTGAACACAGCTCATATTAACCTGTCTAGTGCGCTGGGCATCACTTCACGCTCTTATTGTGAAGAGTCACACCAGAGTGTTTTTGTCTGATACAAGGACTATGATAATTTGCTGAAATAGATCACATATTACAAAATAAGAGTGAATGCATTCTGTAATATTTTACAATAATTTTAAAAATCAAAGCTTTACTTCCTAATTTCGACCTGAGGCTGCTTAATTATAAATGTTTAAACTTCTGACCTGGTGAAAACCCAGTTTAGTTAAAAACTTCATCAGGTAATACATTATCTCAGCAGCACGGAATAACTGAGCGGATTTAGATCTTTTATTTTTAAACTCTCCACAACTCATTTAACTATATAAGAGATCTTAATATTTAATAATTTATCTAATAACCTCAGAGCAGAGACTTTTAATACTACTAACAGAAAAGTATTTAATAATAAAATGTAAGTTCTGAAAATGATATATTAAAAAAAAAGCCCACAGTTAGATGTAATTGTGACACAGCTGTGATGTCCACAGGCTGGACGAGGTGGTTTTCCTCTCCTCCTCCTGCTGTTTGATGTTAAATCCAGCTACTCTGTGAGCATTCTGGCTGGGAGGGAGCTCAAGATCACATCATGTTTTACAATATTGCAGCACTTAACTAACATCTGCAAACAGATGAGGATATTTGGAAACATTTTTACCTGCGAACAGCTCATCGAGGACCATTTTCAACTATATCTGTAGATGTTTTATTTCTTTCTGGCCAAGTAATTTCATTTCCTCCTCTCCACATGAATCACTTTTGGCAAATATCAGAGTGTTTTTGGAAGGTTTGGACTGAATAATAAGCGTATCTCAGTTTTGGTCTTTAGCTCGGAGCCAAGTAGCCGCTGCACCGCTGGGAGCTGCAGTTTCTGACTTGGCACTGACTCGTACAACCTCATCCACAATCCTTTAAGTTGATTTCACATTTTACCATCATTTGATTTAAATTCTGGCAGCTTTCCAGGCTGCTGACAGTCTCCATCAGTCACTGTGGAAACCTCATAACTTCACGTTTAGGGATTTTGATTCTGCTTCACTTCTAGCACTGCTGTTAAGGTTTTTACTGACCTTTAAAACCCCAAAATGTGGCTTCAGCTCGAGGCTTTTCTCTAAGACAACAAAAAGAAGTAGGAGTGGGATGTTAGCATTACACCTTTCTTTAAAAAGATCACACCCTCCTTAGCTGTGGAGGATAAATCTTGGAAAATCTTGGAAGAGCTGCTTTTAGGAGAGCTTATTTACTGAGCTGCACTCAGGTGATCCAAGTCAAAAAGATCATACATGAAAAGGAGATTGTGTCAGAATCCACAAGGATAACCCCTAACCCTAAATTATCACTTAGTGCGTCCTATACTGTGCCGAAAAAACACACCAAAACATCACTCGTGTGCTGCAGAAAACACAAAACGCTCCAACAGGGAACAGAGGAAAGAAGCTGGAAGGAGATTACAGGGACTGTCGGGATTAACGCCCCTGAACTGCAGGCACAAATCCCGCGGCAGCTGAATATTTCCTCTGAGAAGAAAGCGTCGTCGGAGCGCAAACTTAAATAACCCACAGCATCGCAGACACCTCGACTTTGAAGTGTGAGTCAGCGGTGGAGCTGCTGTCACGTCTGACAGCCACTGTGATTTTTAGTCGAGCATAATCGGTCTTAAAAAAACAAAAGGAATCACAATGAACTCATTCTCGGGAAAATTAAACCTTATGACGAAAGAAAAAAGGGCGATTTTATGTTTCTATTATGTTTTAATCCTTAGTTTGTTTGTTGTTTAGTGCAGAAAACAGAACTGGAGCCAAGTTTTACTAAAACGCCTTCCGATCACGTCTATTATTCCTATATTTTTAACTAGATTGGCTGATTTGACAGAAAATAATTTCAGATTTCATTCACAGCCTGTAGATAGTTTTGTTGCCCTCTTTATGCTGCAGCATCATTTGATTCCAAACATGTAGCAGATTCCAGCAAATGTTTGAATTTTACTGGATCGATAAAACTATTAAAATTTAAATCACACAGGATTAGTTCCTACAGCCCACACACACCGACTGCTATTTGCTGTGTAATTTATTTGTTGTACTCAAGAGATCTCTTGAGGTAATTACTCGAGCTAAACATGTGCTAGAATGCTTTATTTGGTGATGTATGTGTAAAATAATCTTTTCTGAAAACTTTGCCTATAGGAGAGAAATCCAGGATTAGAATCTTTGCTGGACTGTGAGCTAAATATCTCGTAAATCACTGGACGGAGTTAAAGGAAAATCAGAGCAAGTAATCAATATAGGCTCGTCTACAACTGGTTAACTTTTGGAGTCGATCCAATTCAAGATGGCCGCTCCAGTAAATCTTAACACAAACATGTCTGGAACTCTAAACTAGAAAGGTTTAGAGTTTATATTCTTTCGGAACAAAATCCTCAAACTAAAATGGATTATAGTTGTTTTCTATTTTATTTAATCCTATTTTTATTCATAAAAAAGGGGTTTTGTATATCAGCTGTCCTGATTAGTAAACTTAGACATGACAGCAATAATAAACCCATAATAACCAAATTCTAAACTCATTCAACCTATTCTCCTTCTTTAAATTGAGTTTTTATTCTTTTAATCTACATGTAATGAGCTAATAAATCAACAACGCTTCTATATTGCTAAATAATGACCAATCAGTTATGTGGAATAAACCCCGCCTCCCTATCCCTCCTTAGACAGCATCTCTAAAAGGATCCCCTCTTACAACAATATTAAACAGAGATTCAGCCATTTCTGTTTAAAACCCGGACTTCCTTTGAGTTATCCGAGTACGGGTGTGGATCTGCTGAGAGCTCGAGGTCATCAGGCGGACGAGGAGACACATTTGACCACAGGAGAGGAGAAAGAGTCTGTTTTGATTGTGAAACTGAAGAACGTGCATTGAAGGACTAATCCACGAGAAAGGTAATGCACAAGTGTGTGTGTGTTTTTCTCAATTTACAGAAGATTCATTTGAGTGTCCTTCACAACTAATGACACTCTCCTCTCCACGGAGCTAAAAGATGGACTGATGGAGGCTCACTTGAGAGCAGCGTTCAGACATGGAGCGATAAGCGTTTATTCAAAGCGCTGCCACTCTGATAAAAATGCATAGGGTGTGTCGTTTTGAGGCTTAAAAAATGTATATTTACAGAGAAGTCTCAAAGAAGTGTGACAGCAATCATGCAGGTTGTTTGGTAAATCCCCTACCTTCATATGTTCCGCTCTCCAACAGGGCTCCGCTTTTCTCCAGCTCCACAAACCGGTCAACGGTCACGAAATTATAATCCACGCCCGGGACCTCCCCCTCCCTGGGCCGCCTGGTGGTGCCTGGGAAAGGAGAAGAAACTTTATCAAAGTCTTACAAAGGAATCACACTCTGACTTATTCCTTCACAAGGACGGAGAAGCGGAGAAGACATAAAGCAAAACTGCAAAAACATCCTAATAAACTGAAGCATTTTAGGTCAAGTTTACAGACACGACAGTTATAATTAACCAAAAAGTCTTCACGCTGTAAACCTGCAGAACAAACGACTCCCTAAACCCTGTTTTATAGCTGTGTGCTAATTGGTCAAACTGATCCCAGTTGGGATAACATCCTCCATTTTTTACCCGTGAGGACCTGATTTTGAGCATTGTTTAAACTTATTATACCCTCACTTTACCATACTGTAGTATAGTAGCAAAATACGGCGTTATTTATCACCTCTGATAGGAGGTTTGGGGGGATTTTACTTTACATAAAGCCAGCTGACATCACGGCTGCATTAATACATACGTTAGGAACACTGCCCGAGGAGAAGTTACACTTTAAATGCTGATTGTTGCACATTTAACTGTAAAAACAGACACACTTTACTGAAGTAAGGAGGGAAAATAGGTTCACTTAAGAACCAGACAGGGTGAAATTGTTTTCCTTGGTTCGCTACAAAAATAAGGAGAAAAGCGATTGAATCAGCCGTCTGTCCTCATCTTTCTACCCCTAAAGGGTTCGGTGTACAGAATAAAGGGCTGAAATACTCCTGAGGTTTGATTCAGCCAACGTTTACAAGCCGTTTCAGACACTTTCTTTTATAAATTGCATAAAAGCTTTGTGTTTTTTAACCTTCCAGCATCGACATTTAAACAATTTCGTCCACTTTTTAACTGGACAGATGCTTAAGGCTGATGGAGAATGCTGAGCAAAAGGAAAGCACACTTTCTTACTGTGTTGAGGTTTGATGTATCAGGATATGCAGCAGTAAAAAATAGGTTTTAAGTTGGGGGAATACGACTTGAGAAGAACAACAAGAAGAAATTTCGTCTGCTTGATCTGGAGCTTTCACATGTGAGTTAATATCAGAATCAAATATGATCGGCGTGAAAGACATTCCAGGCTATCTCAGTAATCGTACCAGTGTGTCCTGGATTGGTCTCGATTTCCTTCGAAATTATACACAATCTCACAGGTATCACGAAGTCTAGCACGATCTGTTAGCTCCACATGAAATTGTAGCTCCGTATCTGTAAAATACACTGAGTTGTAGCCATTTTTGTTTTGTTTTCTAATAGAAGTTGGCAGTGGTGTCCAGGTTGAATCCATGAATAACCACTTCAAATTCATCCAGGGGTTCAAAAGATAACTTGCTTACAATACAGACAAACGAATACACCCACAGACACTGACAAAATCATCACAAGACACCAAAAGGACGTAAAAAGCTAATATCACGTGCATCTGTCTCTGTAAGGTTAAAAAGCAATTCATAACAAACTTGGACGTTACCGTTTTATACTAAGAAAGGTTTCTGTTCTAAAGCAAAGCTCTCGATTTACCGGCCAATCTACCTCCCAACCCTCACCTATGGTCTTGAGCTTTGGGTAATGACCAAAAGAACGAGATCACGGATGCAAGTGGCAGGGATGGATTTGGAGTACAGGTAGAGTCGCTGCTCCTCCATATCAAGAGGAACCAGTTGAGGTGTTTCGGGCATGTCCTGTTGGCAGGAGGCCCTCAGGTCGACCCAGGACATGTTGGAGAAAGTACATCTCCAATCTGGCCTGGGAACACCTTGGGGTCCTGCCGGAGGAGCTAGTGGAGGTGGCCGGGGAGAGGATGTGACCCATGACACAGATAAGCAGAAGGCAATTCAAGGTTTCTGTCTTCCTAGCTGTTAAGCACGGTGGTGGAAGTGTGATGATTTTGCTCTGTTTGGTTGCTACAAAACCTTGCAGTCAAACGTCTACTCCATGGGAGATGTTTGTTACCTGGAAGAGAGGGAAAGCACCATGGGTGTAGATTTGGCATGGACGGAGGTGACGTGTCCCCACCAAAACCCAGCTATTACTGAATTGTCCCCACCAATAATTTGATCCAAGGATGCAGAAGTAGCACTGTATCCCATTCCTCACAAATAATATGTGCAGCCCAGCGGACCGACGTGCTTACCATCCCTGCTGAATACACTTCACTTCATTAGCTAGCTTTTTTCAAACAATACTGCCTTGATTTATAATGAGCTTCTTTAGAAATTACAGTATTTTAACATATCCTCCTATGTATGGTTCAATAATGGTTTTAGATCAGAGAATGTTTTTTTTTAATTCACTGTTTTTTTCAAGGTTTTAATTTAAAAGCACTGTAATTACTGTTATTTGTAATGTTACAAAACAGCCACAAGAGGGCGAGTGTTTGTCAGCAGAAACAGAAACCAAAGAGAAACCAATTGCTCCCTTGATTCATGAGTTTCTTTTAAAATTACGGTATTTTAACATATCCTACGTAAGGTTGAATAATGGTTTTACATTAGAGATAGTGGTCTTTAATTTACTGTTTATTTTTTAAAGTTTTTAAACTAGAAGCACTGTGAAAAATCTTTGTTGTAGTTTCACCTTATTGCCACAAGAGGGCGATAGATATCAATGTTATTCAACTAAAAGCACTGTAAATAATGCTTGTTGTAATGTCACAAGATGACCACAAGAGGGCGAGTGTTTGTCAGCAGAAACAGAAAACAAAGACCAAGAAGTCTCAAGATATTTCACTGCTTTGT
>SSNR01000021.1:3221047-3232063 GCA_006937965.1 Callopanchax toddi | reverse complement strand
AAAAAAAAAAAAAAAAACACATACAAATAGTGATTGTTAAACATCAATGAATGAAAATAAAAGATTTACTTAAAAGCAGTTTTGAACAATTGGGTCTTCAGCTGCTTTTTAAAGGTGTCCACACTGTCTATACACAGCACAGGTGTACAACGGCTGCATTCCATTTAGAGAAAGCTCTGCTTGGAGGTAGAAATATCTGCTGTCCGTTTGACAGTTGAAGCAACAAATTGGATATTTTGAAACACATTAGAGAAAAAAAAAAGAGAAGAATCAACGTGTCTTAGGAACCTTCGTCTAATTGAAGACTGTGATGGGGCAAGCTTCATTTAGTACTTTTTGACATTATTTAAAAAAATCTTGTGTTGATATTTAAAACCATAAAAAACAAACATTAAAACAGGATGTTCTTAACTTCTTACTTTGCGCCATGTTTCATATAAAGTGTCAGATTTTACCCAGTGTGGCTAACATCATCATTCAAACACACGTCAGCTGTCACAGGGTCTAAAGTAGGACACGGGTTCTCAAAAATGTTTCCAAGAGCTGTAAAAAACTTTCCAAACATCACCAGTTTTTTTGTCAGTCGTTCACAGTTAAAGTGGAAGGAAGCCATTAAAAATGATGGATGGCTAACAGCATCAGGCTGATGAAAACTAGCACTTTGGAAAAAGTTTGGCTAAATTTAGTTTGGATGTTAAATAATGTAACTCATCCCTTTCCTCAAATGAATATTCTCAACTTGAAAAAATAAAATCCAAGTTTCTTTTTAGATGACTTAAGGCCAGCAAAGTCAGGAAACTCAACTTTATTTAACTCGGCCCCACTCCAAGGTGTGTGACCACCTGACATGTGATTTAATTTCAGTTATTTAAAAACGTTTTGATCTCTAACCTGCTTTTTTATTGCTGCCAAACAAAGGCGGAAGGTGACAAACATCCTAATTTCTTTCTGACACCTTCATTAGTTCTGAAACAGGTCACTGAACTACACGTCCACCCTTTTTAATTTGTCAAAAAAGTAGAAAAACGGTTGCTTTTATGGAGGAATTAAATCTAAAAGAGGCTCATTTGATGTCCGACTGCAACAGTTTATCAGAAGACCAAGTTTAACTTCATCTGGAAGACAAATATACTAATATTTAACGTCAAAATATGAAACTAGAACAAACACGGAGTGATTTGTGGAAGCAAACGAGCCTCATGAAGCTGTTTGTTTAAAAAGTGATTGTTTAAAATCTTTGCTCTCCAGAGGAAAGCTTCTTGATTGAGTCTGTCTGCATGGAGGGGAGTGGGAGCTTGTGTGCCCCTCAGATTAGCTTTCCTCACAGCCAGAATGACTGATGGAGGCAGCAAACACACACACACACACACACATACACACACGCATTAGGAAAAAATTAGTCTTTGATGTGACAGAACTATTTTTAGCCGCATGTTTTAGTCGGGACGACTCTGGGGTGGTAATTTTTAAAAGGAGGCAACTAAAATGCCAATCAGCTTTCGACATAATGTGCGTGGGCCACGTTTCTGTGGAACTAGCAAATCTCATCGGGTTCTGTTTCTGGGTCAATGCAAGAGTGCAGGAATCTCTATGAAAGCAGGTACAGCTCGGAGTTTAAAAACCGTACAGTACACGTGAAAACTGATCACGCATTATAGTCCAGGATCTTCAGTCAAAGCCGTTTTTTTTGTTTAAAATCCTTGCTGGCACTTTGAAAAGGGAACAAATGAGTCACAACCGAGTCTTCCAAAAATAACCGAAGAATGCAGCAAATATAGTTCAACCTTTTATTTAGGAATTTGTCGTATTGATGGGAAAATTTTAAATATATGGAAACTAATTGCTTAATACTCCAATCAGCCAGTCACATGGCAGCAACTCAATGCATTTAGGCATCAAGACATGGTGGAGACGACTTGTTGATGTTCAAACTGAGCACCAGAATGTAGGAGGAGGAGATTTAAGTGAACAGCAATTTCCAACAAGGTCTGAATCACAACACCTTGATACAGGTGAGCTACAGCAGCAGGAGATCACACAAGATGTCCCTCCTGTCAGCTGAGGACAGGAAACTGAGGCTACAACTCACAAAGGGTCACCAGAACTGGACCAGAAGAAGGTGCGTCTCAATTTTAGCTGCAACATTCAGACGGTTCAGGGATCCATCCTGGTAGTTTAATGGAGCTGAGGATAGTTTCTTGTCCCACTTTGGGTCCCTTAGTGCCAACTAAGCATGTTTTAAACTCCACAGGCTACCATGTCCATCCCTTTAAGACCACAGTGGACCCATCTTCTGATGCCTACTTTTAGCAGGATAATGCTCCATGTTACAAAACTCAGATCTTCTCAAACTGCTTTCTTGAACATGATGAGTTCACTGGACTCCAGTGGCCTCTATAGTCACCAGATCTCAATCTGAGCAAAAAAAACCCTGCAGCAACTGTGATGCTATCAGGTCAATTTAGACCAGAACCTCTGAGGTATGTTTCCAACGCCTTGCTGACGATTTAAAGAAGTTACAACCAGGTGTATGTTACACTTTAAGAAAGGATGGGCCAAGTCGTTTCCCATGCAACATATTTATTTTTACTGGAACTGCAAAACAGAGAAATATCGCCGTTAACAGGAGCTACTCGGCACACAGTCTGTACATTTCCTCATCCCGTGCTGACTGAACTTCGTCTCCATTAATATTTCTATATTTCAACACATTCAAATCCACATACATCCCTTTTGTTTATAAAGAACTCAAAAGCACATTTTCATTTTGGAACCAATATTGTTATGAACTCTGCCTTTAATTCTGTCATGTTTTTAACCACTATCTTAACCATTATTTATCTTTGATCAATCTCTCTTATATTGAATATTTATTTATTAAGTGTATTTTAATAATGCTCTATTGATAGGCTAACCCATTTTAAACCAATGTATTTTCCTGTTCTCATCACTACAGACATTAACCTAACAAACAACCATTTTACACACTTTAACCATCTAGAAAACACACATGAGCACAAGACAGGCTTTCATCCTGACCTAATAACTGAATTAGCATGGCTATTCGAACACATGTGCACCCATTAGCTTAGCTTAATACTTAGCTTATAGCATTTTGACTCAGGAAGGCACTGAACAGTCCTCCGATTCATTACAGAGTAGCCACATGCTACGAGTCCGCCATTTTGGCTACACAACGTGGCAAATCTCCTTTAGGAGTCTCTTAACTCACCCATTTACACTTTAGCTCAACATTTATAATACTGTAAGGCACCTAAGGTTCATTACTACTGTTGCTTATTATTTACAATACAGCTTACCTGCAAAAACAGAGAAATATCGCCGTTAACAGGAGCTACTCGGCACACAGTCTGTACATTTCCTCATCCCGTGCTGACTGAACTTTGTCTGCCCGGGCGTCAGCTACTATTGCCTCAGGTACCGAGCGCCCTCTGCTGGCGACAACTGAAATTGCCCTAACTAATGGCAAAACCACATTACCAGTAGCTTTACTAATGGGGAGTGACTTTAAGCATTAAAATAAAATGGGGGGCTACTATTTTCAAGCATTACACCAAATCATTGTGCCACACTCTCCCCCACAAAATTAAATGTCACCCGACATTTCTGTTTACCCCATACTCCGAACCATAGCTTTAACACACTCCTACAGTCCATGGTCTCCAGAAACCATTACACTCAATAGCATGAGCCTTAATGACCTTACAGTCTCTCCGAACCAAGGTCGGCTGACCTAACGTGTCATAACTCAGTACAGTCGGCTGCTGCCTCTGTCTTTGGGGTCGATGTCCCATCGGTTCAGTCTCACCTGCGTCAGCAGCATCACTGTCCATTACAGGCTCACCACATCCTGGCCTGTCACAGTCAGGAGCAGGGTCTGGGCTCTGCCCAGGGATGTCTTCGTCGCTCTGCAGTGGCCAATCCTCCTCCCTCTGCAGTGGCAAATCCTCCTCACTCTGCAGTGGCAAATCCTCCTCACTCTGCAGTGGCAAATCCTCCTCACCCCGCAGTGACAAATCCTCCTCACCCCGCAGTGACAAATCCTCCTCCGGGCAATGAGGACTCGGTCGAGGCCGGAAGGGCTTGGCCAAAGGGCTGAGCTGAGCCTGCCTCCGTTGTCTCCCAGGAGTGGGCCTTAGGTGCCACTGGTAGGTGCCACTATAGTCGTCGTCAGATGTGTCGCCATCAGTGAACTGCTGCCGTTCATTACGTGGAAGTCGGGACTTCTTTTTCACAACCATCTGATTATCCTTTTGGGGCCGAGCACTCTCTGTCGATGGCTTTTCTAAGGGGAGGAATTCACAAGGCAGTAGGAGATTCCTGTGCACCACTCTCTCTCTACCCTGACCATTTTCAGGACCGATCCGATACACTGGGCTGTCCTCTGCCTTTCTCTCCTTCACTCTGTAGACTTGGTTCTCCCAATAGGACTGGATCTTTGCAGGTCCCCCTCTTGGAGTGAGATTTCAGAGGAGAACCCTGTCACCAAGCCGAAGGTCTCTCCCTTTCACTCTCTTATCGTAGTGCAGTTTCCCACGAGAAGCTTCCTTTGTGGCAGTTTCAGCAGCCACTGTATAGGCCTCCTGCATTCTTTTTTTCCAGCAGCTCACATAATCCTCATAGTCCATATGAGCTTCTTCTGTTTTCAGATCAAAGAGAAGATCGATGGGCAAGCGTGGGGAACGCCCAAAGAGGAGATAGTATGGGGCATAACCAGTTGCCTCACTCTTGGTGCAGTTGTACGCATGAACCACTTTAGCCAGTGATTCTGCCCAGTCATCCTTTTCTTTGTCTACCAGCGTTCGTAACATGGACAGCAGGGTGCGGTTGAATCTCTCCACCTGTCCATTACCTTGTGGGTGGTAGGGTGTCGTGTGGGAGCCCTGGATGCCTGAGAGTTCTTTCAACCTTGCCATGAGTTTGTTGTCAAACTCCTTGCCCATGTCATGATGTAGCCGGGTCGGAAAACCGAACTTGAGTGCAAAGTCATTGAACAGTTTGTCAGCGACAGTTTTAGCTGCTTTGTTCTTCGTTGCATAGGCTTGGGCAAACCTCGTGAAGTGATCCATGACTACTAATATGTACTCATAGCCTCGTTTACACTTTTCCAGGTGGAGGAAGTCTATGGACACAAGCTGGAACGGGTAAGTACACTGGATCGGGATCAGAGGCGCACGGGTCTGTTTACTTGGCTTCTTCTTCTTGATACACTCACATTCTTCTGTCACAAAGTGTTCAACTTCTTTTGCCATCTGTGGCCAGTAGAACCTCTCCCGAATCAGATCGAGGGTTCTTTCTACCCCTAAGTGGCCCATGTCTTGATGGAGCTCTTTAAAAACCAAGGGCCGATAGGCTTTAGGGACCAGCAGCTGCTCTCGGCGGGTTGTCTGGCGGCACAAGACACCATCCTGGTCGACATGAAGCTTTAACCACTGCTTTAGCAGTACAGATACTGCAGGATGTTCTGACTTCACCTCAGTCCTACTTGGTCTTTTACTTCGTGACTTGTACCAGAGCACTCTAGCCAAAACTTCATCTGCTTCCTGGGCTCTGCGAATCTGGTCTGGTGTTAAAGACTGGGAAGTTTTAGAATCTTCAATCAACTTCAGAGCACTAACCTGGATAACTCCAACACCTTGACAAGGGTCTCTCTGCTCCACTGCTACTGACTCCATGGATGCACTTATGGCCTCCTGCCCGACCTCAGCTGTACAGCTCTTCATGTAGCTGTCAATGTCCAGCGGCATGCGCGACAGCCCATCAGCATCTGCGTTGGTCTTGCCTGGACGGTAGCGTATGGTGAAGTTGAAGCTGGCCAGCTCCGCAACCCATCTGTAACCGGTGGCGTTAAGCTTTGCAGTAGTGAGCACATATGTTAGCGGGTTATTATCAGTGTACACCACAAATGATGGAGCATGATACAGATAATCCCGGAAACGTTCACAGATGGCCCACTTCATTGCTAAAAACTCTAATTTGCCAGAGTGCAAATGGTACTTTTTCTCTGCTGGGCTTAGGGTGCGGGAGCCATAAGCTATCACTCTCATTTTGCCTTGCTGCCGCTGGTACAAGACAGCACCTAACCCAACCTGTGATGCATCACAGTGTAACACAAAGGGCTCGGTGAAGTCAGGGTACCCAAGGACAGGAGGTCTGGTAAGTGCATCTACAAGCTGGTTCAATGTCTCTTGGTGGGAGCTGGTCCAGTGAATGGGCGTGCGAGATGGTAGGTGGCCTTTTATTTTCTTCACCCCTTTCTTGTTCTTATCAGTTAAAGCTGGAGCAGTGTTCTCAGATGGTGAAGGACTTAGCAGGCCAAAAAGTGAATGGGCTATACGGGAAAAGTCTGGGATGAATGGCCTATAATAGGAGAGAAAACCGAGCAATTGTCGTACATCTCCAACAGTTGCAGGTGTCTTTTCCTTTAAGGCCATCACCGGTTCCAACTCTGCTGGGTCCATCGTGTACCCCTCGCCTGTTACCAGCTTGCCCAGAAACTTAACACTGTGTCTGAACAGTTCACATTTCTTCGGGGTTAGCTTAACACCATGCTCTCTGTAACGCTGGAGGACAAGGCGGATGTGGTTTAAGTGCTCCTCAAAGTTGCTGCTGTGCACCAAATTATCGTCCAGGTATGGAAGGCAAACAGTGTCTCTCAGGCCTGCCATACAGTGTTCCATGCTCCTTTGGAACTCAGCGGGTGCGGAGCTCAGGCCAAAGGGAATGCGCACCCATTGGTAGAGCCCCCAGGGTGTGATGAAGGCTGTTAAGGGGCGGCTCTCTTCATCCAGGAAACCCTGGTGGTACGCCTTGCCCTAGTCTAACACTGAAAACCAAGAGCTCCCACCCAGCGCATCCAACATATCTTGAATTCTTGGAATTGGATGGCGGTCCGGCACTGACTTACGGTTGAGTTCTCTAAAGTCACAACAAAGGTGCAGGGTGCCATTTTTTTTTCAAACACACACCACAGGGGATGAGTACGGGGAACGTGATGGTGTGATCCAACCTTTGTTCAGCAGGTCTTGCAAATACTCCTTCACTTCGTTGTGAAGGGGTTTTGGGACAGACATGTAGGTCTTTTTCACAGGACTTGGGTCATGGAGGGTTATATGCATTTTCAAGGACGGTATGCAGCCCACATCATCACTGTCATATGCAAACGCCTCACATTCCTCACATAACATTTTCTTTGCAGCTGCTTGTTGACTTTCATCCAGATGTTGGAGATCTACTGGTGGATCCCATGACTTTGGTCTCTGTGGGTTTTCTTGTGGCTGTATGTTACTCAGATTATGTGATCTCAGCTCAGGTCTCTTTTTGTCCACTTGCGTCAGCTCCTTAATCTTTGTCTGAATGTCTGCTGCATACACAGTCTTTATTGGTTCCAGATGGCCAATCACTTTACGACTTTCAAGATAAAGGGTGTGGTCGGTTGTGTTTGTTACTGGGATGGGCACATATGGTACTTTTCTATCTGGGATTTGCACCAGTATGTCATTTAAGGTTACGCCCTCTGGTGGTGGGTCAGCCACGTCCGGTACAAAGAGCATGTCCTGGCCTTGAGCATATGGACTAATGTGTGCCCGAATATAGACTGTGGTGACTTGGTTAGCTGACAAAGACACTCTTCTTGCTCCAGTAGATACCACCCCAGTTTCTGAGTCTTTAGTACTGTTCTGAACTAGCCTGACAACATTGTGTGCAGTTTGAACTGTGATTTCAAAAGCTTGACTCACATAGTGTGCAAGTTGTTTTCTCCCACCCTTGGTCTTTACTTCTTTGCGATTGACAACAGCTTCAATAACATTGTAGCCAATGATGGGGTCACTGGCCACCACTGGGTCACTGGATACCAATATTGGGACCTGCAGTACATTCGTTGGGGACAAATCGCTCTCAAGTCTGAAGCTGACTTCTATCCAGCCAATGTAGGGAATGGGCGTGTCATTTGCTGCAAACACTGTGAGGGTCTCATTGTCTAATAGTTCTGAAACCGGTCTGATGTTTGTGTGAGGAAGGTGACTTTGTCGCCAGTTTTCATTTACTATGCTGGACTGTGCCCCTGAATCCCACAACACTTTGACTGGGTGATTGTCCATGAAACAGTTCACCATACATCGGTTTCCCACCAGACTTACTAACTGTGACTTGCAGTGAGGGGGTAAGTAGCGGACTTCAGTTACAGCCGATGGGGCATTAGCTACCATTTTCTTGGGAGATGGCGGTGGGCTTGGCTGTTTGTTCGGGGACCCTTGGATTTGGACTACTGCTGGTCCCATCTCAGTAATCCTTCCCCGTTTCCCGATGACAGTCTCTTTGCTCGACACCCACGAGAGTAGTGGCCCTCTCGCCCACATGTAAAACAGTGCATACAGTTCTCTCCTCTCCCCTCTTCTCTGCATTTTTTACAGCCTTTTTCTCGCTCTTTTGATGCCATTGTGCGGGGGCTGGTTTCCATGGCAGCCATAAACATTTGTTTCATTTCTTTACGTAGTTCTTCTATCATCTGCTGCATGTCTGACTTAGTCTCCTTATCTTTAATTGTCTTTACAGCCACTGCCGTGGGGGCTTCTCTAGGTTTGGAGTTGCTTTGAACAGGTGTTGGGGTTGCCTGACACTCTGTTTGGAGCTCTTGTACCTTGGGAATCTTGGCGGCAGTTAACTTTTTACGTTTCTCAAACCTTTCATTTTCTAGCTTTGACGCTTCGTTGACTTTGTCGATCAGTTCCTCGTCTGTTATGGTCAAATCACTTAGGAAGGGCAGTAACTGATACTTGATAGAGTCACTGAGCAGCCCAGTTTCAATGGAGCGGAGGAACTTGCGCTGGATTGTTGCTCTGCTGTACAGCTCCTCCGTCTCCTCATTTGCTGCTTTCCAGAACAGTTTCTCCTTGAGTTCAATGGCACGAAACACAAAGTTTAGGGCAGTTTCTTTAGGCTCTTGGGAGATGTTGAGCAGCTGATGGTAAAGCTCAGTGGGGCTGTCGACTCTGTAGTGTCCCTTTAATATGGTGAGCAGTTTACTAAGTGTTAGTCCACGTTTAATCTCCAACATGTCTCTTAGAGGCATTCCTGGGCTAACAGCCCTAATTACTGCTTCAATTATTTCACTCTCTGAGTGTCCTTTTTCACTCCCAATCTCAATCTGGCGGACTAAGCTGAGGTAGGATAGCTTATCCCTCTGCCCATGCTCCCCAATCTGCCCAGAGATCTTGAACTCTCTTCTCAACGTCACCTCTTGTAGAGTTCGCCTGGACTCTGGTTGGGTTTTGGGTGAAGAGTCTGTGGTCTTTACTGGAGTCGCATGTGGAATGAGGTCCTCTCGATCTTTCTTTATCACAGATTCTTTTGTTGAGGGTTCCTCCTCTAATTGACGCTCGCTTTTGCTGAGACTCTGGATGTATGTGGCTATGTCTTTATAAAACTGTTCCACTTGATCCTCTTCCTCACTTTTCTCGATCTCGTCAAACATATCCTCTGCCAAATTGATGAGTATCCTCTTGGTCTTGTGGTGAGGCTCTCCGCTGTCCAGGCCGGAACATTTCAATCGCCTGCAGACGTCCACTAGAGGCTCTCTGTCCAACTGCCACAAGGCTGCACTCACTTGATCACGCAGAGGCTGTATAGTTTCCTTTTTTTTTTTTTAAAGGTTCGTCTCTTGGGAAGGAAGGTGGTTGGTGATGGTGTTGACTCACTAGCGCCACCTCCTGGCTGGCTCGCCAAAATATGTTACACTTTAAGAAAGGATGGGCCAAGTCGTTTCCCATGCAACATATTTATTTTTACTGGAACTGCAAAACAGAGAAATATCGCCGTTAACAGGAGCTACTCGGCACACAGTCTGTACATTTCCTCATCCCGTGCTGACTGAACTTCGTCTCCATTAATATTTCTATATTTCAACACATTCAAATCCACATACATCCCTTTTGTTTATAAAGAACTCAAAAGCACATTTTCATTTTGGAACCAATATTGTTATGAACTCTGCCTTTAATTCTGTCATGTTTTTAACCACTATCTTAACCATTATTTATCTTTTATCAATCTCTCTTATATTGAATATTTATTTATTAAGTGTATTTTAATAATGCTCTATTGATAGGCTAACCCATTTTAAACCAATGTATTTTCCTGTTCTCATCACTACAGACATTAACCTAACAAACATCAACCATTTTACACACTTTAACCATCTAGAAAACACACATGAGCACAAGACAGGCTTTCATCCTGACCTAATAACTGAATTAGCATGGCTATTTGAACACATGTGCACCCATTAGCTTAGCTTAATACTTAGCTTATAGCATTTTGACTCAGGAAGGCACTGAACAGTCCTCCGATTCATTACAGAGTAGCCACATGCTACGAGTCCGCCATTTTGGCTACACAACGTGGCAAATCTCCTTTAGGAGTCTCTTAACTCACCCATTTACACTTTAGCTCAACATTTATAATACTGTAAGGCACCTAAGGTTCATTACTACTGTTGCTTATTATTTACAATACAGCTTACCTGCAAAACAGAGAAATATCGCCGTTAACAGGAGCTACTCGGCACACAGTCTGTACATTTCCTCATCCCGTGCTGACTGAACTTCGTCTCCATTAATATTTCTATATTTCAACACATTCAAATCCACATACATCCCTTTTGTTTATAAAGAACTCAAAAGCACATTTTCATTTTGGAACCAATATTGCTATGAACTCTGCCTTTAATTCTGTCATGTTTTTAACCACTATCTTAACCATTATTTATCTTTTATCAATCTCTCTTATATTGAATATTTATTTATTAAGTGTATTTTAATAATGCTCTATTGATAGGCTAACCCATTTTAAACCAATGTATTTTCCTGTTCTCATCACTACAGACATTAACCTAACAAACACCAACCATTTTACACACTTTAACCATCTAGAAAACACACATGAGCACAAGACAGGCTTTCATCCTGACCTAATAACTGAATTAGCATGGCTATT
>SSNR01000021.1:3156030-3215524 GCA_006937965.1 Callopanchax toddi | reverse complement strand
GTCTTTATAAAACTGTTCCACTTGATCCTCTTCCTCACTTTTCTCGATCTCGTCAAACATATCCTCTGCCAAATTGATGAGTATCCTCTTGGTCTTGTGGTGAGGCTCTCCGCTGTCCAGGCCGGAACATTTCAATCGCCTGCAGACGTCCACTAGAGGCTCTCTGTCCAACTGCCACAAGGCTGCACTCACTTGATCACGCAGAGGCTGTATAGTTTCCTTTTTTTTTTTTTTAAAGGTTCGTCTCTTGGGAAGGAAGGTGGTTGGTGATGGTGTTGACTCACTAGCGCCACCTCCTGGCTGGCTCGCCAAAATATGTTACACTTTAAGAAAGGATGGGCCAAGTCGTTTCCCATGCAACATATTTATTTTTACTGGAACTGCAAAACAGAGAAATATCGCCGTTAACAGGAGCTACTCGGCACACAGTCTGTACATTTCCTCATCCCGTGCTGACTGAACTTCGTCTCCATTAATATTTCTATATTTCAACACATTCAAATCCACATACATCCCTTTTGTTTATAAAGAACTCAAAAGCACATTTTCATTTTGGAACCAATATTGTTATGAACTCTGCCTTTAATTCTGTCATGTTTTTAACCACTATCTTAACCATTATTTATCTTTGATCAATCTCTCTTATATTGAATATTTATTTATTAAGTGTATTTTAATAATGCTCTATTGATAGGCTAACCCATTTTAAACCAATGTATTTTCCTGTTCTCATCACTACAGACATTAACCTAACAAACATCAACCATTTTACACACTTTAACCATCTAGAAAACACACATGAGCACAAGACAGGCTTTCATCCTGACCTAATAACTGAATTAGCATGGCTATTTGAACACATGTGCACCCATTAGCTTAGCTTAATACTTAGCTTATAGCATTTTGACTCAGGAAGGCACTGAACAGTCCTCCGATTCATTACAGAGTAGCCACATGCTACGAGTCCGCCATTTTGGCTACACAACGTGGCAAATCTCCTTTAGGAGTCTCTTAACGCACCCATTTACACTTTAGCTCAACATTTATAATACTGTAAGGCACCTAAGGTTCATTACTACTGTTGCTTATTATTTACAATACAGCTTACCTGCAAAACAGAGAAATATCGCCGTTAACAGGAGCTACTCGGCACACAGTCTGTACATTTCCTCATCCCGTGCTGACTGAACTTCGTCTGCCCGGGCGTCAGCTACTATTGCCTCAGGTACCGAGCGCCCTCTGCTGGCGACAACTGAAATTGCCCTAACTAATGGCAAAACCACATTACCAGTAGCTTTACTAATGGGGAGTGACTTTAAGCATTAAAATAAAATGGGGGGCTACTATTTTCAAGCATTACACCAAATCATTGTGCCACATGTACTTAGCAAGGTGTACCTAACAGCAAAGAACATGTATGTAGAAAACAGAAATACGCAGGAGAAAAGGAAGTAATGCAAAAAAAAAGAAGGAAAAAAAAAAACCAGGGCTAGATGAATGAACCCAATTTAAACTTTATAATTAAAGCATGATATGGTCTGATAAGGCATGATTTAGTTCAGTGGTGCTTTAAGAAGATAAAACATGACAGGATAAGCTATGATCCATTTTAACACCCAAAGCATCCACAGCAGTACTTCTGAGCTCCATTAAACACAAAAGTATAAAAACCACCTTTATGCTTCCACAGTTCAAAGCCTGCAAAGCAAACAGATGAGGAGCAAACAGCAGGTCATAGACAGGGTGTATAATCTTAGGATGCATGACAGCAAAACATAGAAGGAGTAAACCGAAGGAAACAGAGGGAGGAGTAATACGCTCTTATTGCAGGTGAATGAAAACAGTAATGGATGTGAGTAGCTGCGGTTGTAGCGTGGGCGGCGGCGCTCGTAGCCTACAGCCACCCTGCTGCTCTAAGTACTTTCACCAGCCAGGTTCAACTCCACAACACCAGGCTACGAGTCTAACACACGCTCCATGACACCATGTTCACCACCCCCCCCTCTCCCCGTCACAGCTAACACCTGGTTCATGCTGGGGCTCCTGCTGAAGCATTAGCATCGCTCTGAGCCATCGCTTTGTTAATATAAAACAGCAGATTGAACGCACGACCTCTGTGTGCTGCTTCCCAGTTGCACGCTGGAAAGCAAACCGACTAAAACCAATCTGAGCTCAACTGTAGCTCGACGAGAGGCCGAATCATCTCTGGAAAGCACCGAGATTGGCTTCTGTTTGAAAGCTGGGAATTATAGCCAGTGAATATCCCGAAGCATCACAGCCAGAGATTGCGCTGCGCATTCATGATATGGAGACAAAGTGTGCGCACGGAGCCCGAGGAAAAGATTAGACCACGAGCATTCAGACTAATCCCTTTTCTCTAACAGCTGCATAGTTTGAAGAGCAAAAACAAAAGGAGCTACGTGGTGTGACACAAACTTTTGTCTTTAATTGAGCTAAACGTGTACAACAGAACTCCTTCCAACGTGTATTAGACACGGGCAGAGATGTATTTATATGTAGAAGTGTTACATTTTAGCCAGAGAAAACGCAAAGACAGTAAAAGCTTCCTCTCTTCAAGGTCGTCCTGTCCTGAGGTTTGGTAAAAAAAAAAAAAAAAGACTTGAAGCAGCTGGATTTGTACAAAACAGCCTCTGATTTGAATAAGCTGAATTAACTTAATTATACTGGTTGCCATGACGACTATCAGTAACGCTTTTCTAGCCAAAGAGAATTGTCAGAACTATTGGATGAATGATCAAATTTTGTTCCTATTAGTGATTTTTTGCATGCTGTGATTTAAAATCTGCTTTAGAAATAAAAATTAAAATTCAACATCGTTGTTTATGCCTCCAGTTTTCATGACATTTTCCCCCCATCAGAACTTTTTTCAAATTAGAAAATGTCACGTCTGTCATTTGGATTTTTCTTTATAATAAGAAGCACCTGTTTATTTAAATAGTGTGACAGCTTAAGGGTAAAGTGATGCATATATTCTTAGAATGGCTTTTAGTAACTCTCACCATACTATAATTAAAAACAAGTGGCACTGCAGTTATTTATTAAAAAAACAGTAATATTAATTGCTAAATTAACTCCTCAGTCAAATCAATTAATAATAAAATGCTTTTAGGTTAATGCTCGACCTTATACTGGATGCAGATTCTGTTCAGAACTTTTATGTAGCACTTTAAAAAAAAAAGAAAGAATTAAATGAAAAATAGATAAAACATTAACAACCCAACATACTGTTGTGTTTAAGCAAAATATGAATTACGGTAGTATAAAATGTGGAGTGCAGTCTTGAAACCTGTATACAGTATCTGTATGCAATAAAATCAGACTGTTGAGAGCAAAGTTTCACCAGTTTCACAAAATCACAAACACAATGGGACAGCTCGCCATCTAATGCTGATGAAGATTTCTGTACCAGGAATGATCCACTGGTAAAACCTGATCGATCTCTGTGAGTTGAACTCAAGTCCTGAGTTAGGCTGGACCTCACTTAGTTCACATGAGAGTCCAATGTGGTGAAAATTTAAGGAACACGTGAGCTAATGAGAGTTAGCAAATGATCATTTTGTGCTAGCGTTAATCCCGAGTTAGCAAAATGCAAAGCAAATGCTAGCTAATCAACAAAAGATTGCTAATAACCAAAGGAAACGACTGGAAACACTCAACATAGACCTCGTCATTGGCTTATTCCTCATTTATCTCGTATTTTTGTCCAAAAATGAGTTTATCTCACAGTTACAAGATAAAGATCGCTGTCTTGCTCTACAAACGTAACTGTAGGCTTGAATGGGACACCAATCTAACCAGAACAACAGTGCTGTTGCCACTCTTCAATGGGGGACACATTTATTTTGTGGGTTACAAACAGAATTCCTGCTGTACCCAAGAGACTGTGGGTCTCTGATTCAAGGGCTTCAAATTGATTTGCTGCTTTTTGCAGATGATGGGGTCCTGTTGGCTTCATCAAGCCAGGACCTGCAGCACTAACTAGAAGGGTTTGCAGCAGAGTGTGAAACAGCCTGGGTGAAGATCAGCTGGAAAGTGGTGGACTGGCAACTCCTTGATTGGAAGAAGGCACTCTTCTAAGTAAAGTAGTTTATATATTTCAAGATTTTGTTCACAAGTTAAGGTAGAATGCGGGTTCAAAGGTGGACTGG
The DNA here is from genome assembly GCA_006937965.1 of Callopanchax toddi. Classification (NCBI taxonomy): domain Eukaryota; kingdom Metazoa; phylum Chordata; class Actinopteri; order Cyprinodontiformes; family Nothobranchiidae; genus Callopanchax; species Callopanchax toddi. Next base: position 3,211,355 of record SSNR01000021.1, on the reverse strand, counting down.
GGCAATGCCTGCAAGCTGGGTCCAATACTGACTGGTCCTGATGAAGAGAGAGCGGAGTAGAAAGACAATGCTGTTGATTCACCAACTGATAATCTATGGTCTTGAGTTTATTATAAAAAATATGCGGCTGCAAATTACACCAAAGAGTGAATGGTTTCACCCTCAGAGCTACAGTAAGGAGCTCAGAGTTGAGTTGCTGCTCCTTCTCATCAAAAGGAGCCAGTTGAGGTGGTTCAGTCATCTGGACACCCTTCCATGGAGGTGTTCCAGACACCTAAACAGGAGATCTCAGGACAAACCCAGAACGTGCTGGAGATACTTTAATCTCGGCCTGGGAAGATCTTGGAGAATCTTCAAACCAGCTGGAGAATGTCACAGGGTAAAAGACGGTTTGGGGATCTCTGAATACCGTGTTGTCCCAAATATAAGACTAGTTTTTTTATTTTATAATAATGTAAAAATGTGGGGTCGTCTTATAATCGGGGTCTAGTTGTTTGGGGTCATTACACGTCCGCAACAGCAGAGGACGCAAGCTTTTTGTAAAGGCGGCAGCAACAGGAAGCTCAGCTCAGACCGCGACCAGTCTCGGCCCAAAGTTAAAGGCCCACTGAGAATTAAAATGTCTGATGACCAGTCCAGCCAGGTCCACTTCCAGACCCAGGGCAGGTGCTTCCAATGTGAAAGGCTCAGCGCGGACTTCTGTCCAGGTGAGGGGCGCGTCGGTCGATCCACATCCTCCTTCCCCTGAGGTCCCATTTGGTCCACTGGACTGGTATTATTGGTGAGGATGCAGCAATATTTCTGTACCCTTAGATCGAGCTATTGGTGGGGATACATCACCTCTGTCCACTAAATCTACATCCATGACATTCACTATTCTCACGTATTTTCATTTGTGCTAGACACAGAAAGAGAGAGAGAGAGACTACTGAGCCCAAGAGAGAGCGCAAGAAAGAGATTTAACTGATCATTTTTCTCTTTTTTTTCCAATTGACTGAAATCTGTCGCCACAACAGAGAACTTTAACCCCTGATTAATAGGCTAATATTAAAGCAGTCTGTAATTACGATATTATTTAAATGACTTTCTCACAATTTCAATAGAAAAAGTGTCTTTAAAAATTGAATTTAGTCTTTTTCCTGAAGATTAGTCTTGGAAAGGGGGGTCGTCTTATAATTGGGTCAATATTGTCTCAAATAGTCAGAAGATAAATGGATGGTTCTAAAACCTTTTTACACAAACTTTCAAGATGGATTCTCACTATTTTCCAGCACTTTATAATGACTTACATGAGCAGCACATAAATGCTCAATACAATAACTTATCCTTCCTTTTTCTGGACTGGAGTTTTTTTTGTGTCAGTGTCAAAATCACTCCACTTATCTACCTCTATTACTGGATTTAAGCACCTCATAAGGCTTCATGTTTATGATGTTACTGGAAAAGGTTAAAAAGTTCAAGAGTATTAAGAGATCAGAGGTTAAGAGGGGATTATTGAGCTTATTTGGAGGATACTTTCAGGGTTAGTGTGTGAGGCAGGTCCTGGTCTTTTACACCCTAAAACCCGGACGCTGTCAGCCCATTGTAACCATTCTAATCCAGCCATTAGTCAATTAGGAAGTGACGGGCAGCTGTAATGCCCTTGCATTAGTGAGATGGATTAGTTTCTCATTCAGCCTGCTGCCTGTGGGCAAATGGACTGATGAAGGACAGCAAACTGTGGCACCGCAACACAGAAAGCTGCTTTCGCTGCACTTTGCCTTTAGCAATGTGCTTATTCACTGTTTTCACTGATGATATAGAGCGGGATCTTAATAAACTGTGATTACGTATCATTTAAGGAGTAATAAAGGACCGTGAGCGGGGAGTGCAGAGGAGGCTGCTGTTTTCGCTGAGCTAAAGATGAATATTGCTGCTCTGCAGTCTGATCATATCCAAGTTTCTCGCTGGCAAAGACAAGTCAAAAGAATCGCTCTGTTGGATTCAAACCAAAAATAATCTGTAATGTTTTTATGTGATGTCCCGCTGAATTAGATTTTCAGGTTTATTCGAGCTGAGTGAGAATGAGTGTGTTGTTTCGCCTCTTATTGACAGCCGGTAATGTGGGATAGATTGGAGAAAGCCAGACACACTCCCCTGCCTGTTGGAGCTCTGCCGGCCTCCCCTGATTTCTATTAATGGTTCTGCCCTCCAGGAGGTGCCAGGTGGACTGCCTTTAATGCAACCAGTGATATTGATGACCGTATCATTCCTCCAAGGAGAGAGGAGGAGCAGAGAAAGACAGGAGGGCTGATGAACAGATATATTGGTGGGGAAGGAGAATGCATAAAGACATTAATACATCAAAACTGTAAACACCATATAAATCTGTAACTTTATGGAAAAAATGAAGATTTTATTGCTTGTAGTCTGTTTACGCAGCTTGAAAAATAAAGCAGACATACTTTCTGCTCAGCAAGTACCTCTCAGTAGGTACGGAATTTATATTTCTCACAAATCTTAACACCCTCCCCCTGAATCGTCCTGCAGAACAAAACATTTATGTGTGCTTACTGCAAATACTCTTCACAAGCTGCAAAGAGGGGAAAAAATAACCTGTTGTCACAAGTCTGTAACAGATAAAGCAAGTTCCAGGTATTAAGGTGTAACTATGTTCTGCAAATGTAGCATTTAAAGATATTTCTTTTTAAAAAATAAACAGAAACTCACAAAAACTAAAAGACACTTAAGGATCAAATTGATCAGCAATTGATCTGGAGGTTCCCTCCAGATCTTTCTTGTAAACAAACTTTTCTAAGTAGCCAAAACATATTTGCATGTTTTCCTTATGGAACGTTTGAAGGATCATTTATAATTTATTTCAAGAATGCATAATTAAAACCCTAGTATTTTGACTTATGTTGTAAACGTAAGTAGCTTATGTTTTATGAGCCTAAACATTTTTTTTTTCAGTGGGGAAACTTACCGGTAATTTTTAAACATATTTTGGACGATACTTTAAAAAATATTGAGAAAAAAATAAGGTATTAAGTTGAAAAAAGTATATTTTTATGTTTGTTTTGTCCAGAATTTGTCTTATGTAATTATAAATCAAACATCAGAGTTTTGGTTTGTTTCAGAAAAACGATGATCTAATAATCTAATGTTGAATAAACAGGTCAGAAACGCCTCCAGCTGAGACTCCATGATGCTGACAGATCACCCAATGTGTGAAAACAACCTACCCGTACAAAAGGATGTCATCGTGAAATCAGTTATCACTGAGCGAGCTCCTCTTTCGCTGCTCGAGTCTCTCTCTCCCATAAAAACAAACATAAATCCTTTTATTGCAACTCAGGCGTCTTTTATTCCTTCTCTTCATTCATCCACTGAAGGAGATTCTCTTTGCTCTTGCTCCAGATCACATCTTCCAGAGGATCAAAGCTGTCGTGTTTGCAGGGGGTGGAGAGTGTGGGAATGTAGTCGAATACCTTAATAATGAATCAGAATGGTAAAGGAGACCCCCAACAGACAGAAGCTGAGCGCGTGTTCACGCCACCCAACTTTAATCTACCAAAAATATTAGAAACACACAATAAACTCCATGTATTTTTGCAGCACATGGCCACAAACACACACAAATACAGCAGCAAAAAGAGGAGCAGAGATTAGTGGATGATGTCATTCCTCTGCAGGCCCTGATGCGAGTGTTTTCAGGGTGTGTGTGGAGTGATCAGAGATGTGAACGAGCTGCTGTGTCAGCCTAATCCCCCTCCGCCAGGGCCGCGCCGGCTCGAGCACATTACGACGACAAACAATGACACAATCTGTCGGGACGGCCCGCCAAGCTTTTATTCGTTTCTAACACCCCGCCATGACTGCTTATCCAGAGGGCTCAGAGAGGCCGCAACAACAAAACACATATCCCATCAAACCTGATTTCATCCCTCTCCTTTGTCAACAGGTGCAACGTCACCGGAGCCAATTTGTGCGCGAACTCTTTAGATCAGGGGACGGATTTGAACCGACAGCCTGGCGGGTCACAGAGGCTGGAATAATCACCACGCTCCACATGGTGGTAATCATTTCATACTGGGATACGCCGGCCTTTTAATACCAGAGGGTGAGCTATCTCACAGAGCCATCACCTCCGCTCTCGTTTCATGCTACTGGACCTGCAGCAGCTCAGAGAGCAAAAGAGAAATATATAGGTGGACTCATCTCCATGGTCTGATCTACAGAGAGCAGCGTTACGGCAGCAGGAATTCAAAAATGCATGCACGCACACACACGCACACACACACACACACGCACGCACGCACACACACACACACACACACACACACACACACATATTTTTAGGTCATGTAACATCAACTAACATGATCAAACCAACCATTCAACATGGGAGTGTGCTCAGATTTCTATACATGAAATCATATTTGGATAGATTAGTAATAAATGGACCTAATATCTAAAAACTGCTCACACAGTCTGAATACAAGCCATAAAAGTTGAGATTGACTCTTTTCCAAACCAAATATGAAACCTTCCTGAATTAAATTATCTTTTAACGCAGGCGGTAAAAAACATGACTGAAATAAACTAAATTATATTTGGCAATGAATGCTTTGAAACTTTTAGAGTGAGCACATTTAGGTGACAACCCTCCAGAGGAGCCTCTGTTGCTTCTTTTCTCTCCTTAACCTTAATTACAGTGCAAACAGAGCATTCAGATAGACACTTGATGGTGATACGACCAGGCAGCTGCCCACATTGGTGTGATGGAGGAGTAAAACAGCTTTTAACCAACTAGAGTCTTAATAAAAGGGTGTTTTTTTGTTATGAAAAATTAGCAGCATGCAATAATTTAAGAACATTTTATTTTTTGACTGTTTAAAAACTATGATTTACCTTTAAGCTAAAGTTTACGATGCAGACAGCTTTAATAACAAGATTTAGAGTATTACGTCATCCAGTCAGACTTCTGGTGTCATGCTTTTTGTCATGTTTTGTGTTTTTTATCAGGCGCTATTCTTACCAATGACTGAGTTTAGGGTATTGTTACTGAGTTAAGCCATGTTTCTGGTTTTATTCTTGTCTTGATCAAATGCTCAATGCATTTAAGGTGTCAGGAAAAAAAAAAATCGATGCACTCATATATCGCAATATTTCATGTCACAATATTGTATCGATATTCTTAAAAGCATAATACTGATGTTTTATCAGTAATTTACATGCAAAAATTAACAGTGGTAGCTCATTTTTTTTGTTGCACTTCAACTTCCGATTGCTTGTTGGCTGCAGCCATTAGTCCTCAGCAGTCCTTCTCTTCCATGAAACATCAAGATCTCATGATAGTACTGGTGAGTGGCGAATGTTGTTAACTTCACCCAGCTATCTGATGAATGAAGCAGACAGGATACAGCTGGTGTGGACACATTTTGGTTTCAAAACAAAATGTATTAGACTGTGACAGGAGTTATGCAATCTGTAAATTCTGCAAAGGCAGAGTCAAAAACTCAGGCAACATGACAAATTTGTGAGCATGTGTCTAGATACCATGACGACGTAGCGTTAAAGCCTCATTTTAGCATAAAGCAAATTGATTCTGCGCAGCAGACAACAGAGGAGGCTAACTTTTCTGTTCAGCTGTGACAGTTTTCCAACAATTAAATGTGAATAAATATCGCAATATATTGTATTGCTTTTAGTATCGTGATATATCGCATCGTTGCCCCTGTATCGGGATGCCAGATTCTTGCCCTACTCCTCTCAGATTTGGTGGCAAGAACCATAACAGCGTTGTTTTAATGCCAAGATTTAATAGTCTTATATTGATTAGTAAAGTTACCATAGAAACACTTCCTGCCCCAATGTAGGAGAAAAACTGCACCCTTGTCATCACTCCCAGTGCACCTTTGTTTACTGTACCTCGCCACGTTTAGTGATAATTATGTTTATCTAAATCCGTTTGTTCCTCCTGCATCTTTGGTAAACAAAAACACAACTAGTCCTTTGTCCTCCGTTAGTATATTTTATGGTTATCGGTTGAAATGCAAAGCAGAGAGCACAAGCAGAATGTAAATTCCTCTCCTCTTCCCATTCCAACTCCCAGACGCTGTCACTGTATTTCTATTTCCGATGCAAGTGTCCATTAATTTAGGATCCAATTTACGTGAACTTTTCTCAAGCCCCTCCAAACTGCCACCGATCCACTGTTCCTCGGCCAACTCTGTCCGTTTGACAGATCAAAATCCACCTCCACAAATAATCCCTCACCAGAGAAGCTGCTGCCAGCGCCGCGCAATCTTTAATTGGATCCTTTTAATAGTGCTCACTATGGCCACTTCCAGCCATGTAATTAGGTTTCTCTTCCTATAGAGTTTAATAGTTGAGGGGTGTGTGAGTCGAGTGAACAGGAGGAGGAGAGACCGAGAGGAAAAAGGCCAGAGTCTCCGTTTTACACTAGGCTTAATCCAATTTCACCCTCAGAGAAATCATCTCATGCAATATATACTTTTTCAATAGGCTTTTTATGGGCCACCATAAAAACCACAGACTAGTGTTGAATATCCAGCCTCATTGATTTTTTTTTCTTGGCTGTGAGCAGGGTGGCCTTTGCTTGCTTTCAGTGTTTTTCTTCTTCGTTTGCACCTCTCTTACTGGCTCAGATGACCAACGCAACACTCCGAGATCTACAGCACCAAAACTCCCAGAGCACAATGCACATGACTGGATTTGTGGAATGATTAATTCCTTCCACTTGTGAGGCGATTAGAGGGAGTCAATCAGATGAATAATATATGTATAGGCACTCTTTCAAATGGCACAGTTGCAGGGATGGATGGATGAACGGATGATGGGAGAGCAGCTTAATAACAATAAAACCAAAAAGAAAAGAAGGAAAAACAACGTCAGATGGATGGGTCACTCTTCAGCTCAGGTGAGCAGTTTCAGTAAATCTAGATGACTGCTCTGACAGCTCATATCTTAGAGAGGGGAAAAAAAGCTTTTGTTTACACCTGAGAGTCAATTCCAAACTGCTTTCATCATGAAGACGGATCGTCTCGCTATTAAAACTGGTTGTAGCTCAAATAAAAAAACGGAATTCCTACCGACAGATCCAAACAATGAGACCAAATCTTTAGGTTATGTCACAAACGATCCAGCATCTCATGAAGGATTGTCGCCTGCAGGGCGGCGCTTTAAACTAAGTCATCTTACACTACGTCCCCAAAAGTATCAACACGTCTGCCTTTACTTGAACTTTAATAACAACTCGTCTTTAATATTTTGTGGAGTTTGACTCCAACATTTAACGAGTTGTAGATGTCCATCCGATGATTACCTCCTGAGAGTTTCATTAAAAAACACTTGGAGGTTTATGATTTAGTTCCTAACAGGACAATCAAACACACACATGCTAAATTAACAACTTCCCCCCAAAACCTTGATATAAACAACTTAATCCAACACAAAACCAATAGTTGCTCCTGTCATTTCCAGCGTTTCCACATTTAGATAACTTATGATGTGTGATTTAATTTGATGTTTCTGTGCTCCTACCTCCAGTTGAAGCTGTACAGACAAAACACTCAATGAGGAATAATGTCTGCTCTTCAGGTGTCTAATTAAAACAAACAGCAGCTAAATAAAAACAGGCTTTCAGCCTGGAGGAGAGGTTCTAGAAATAAAATACAACTGGTTGAGAAAACAAAAACAGGAACATAAAAGCTGCTGGCTCTATATAATTAATACCATACTTGATTCTACGTTATGTTTTTTATACTTTTAGATCCAGTTAAATCCAACATGATGCACAAATGAAGAAGAGTATTATACATTGAATATTTCAATAAGAGCTCAAATCATTTTTCAGGGAAAATTGCCAAATAACATCTCATTCCAGCTTTTTTTTTTTTTAACATTTTTGGCCTCATTTAGTAGTAAACTGAATGCCTTGTGGGTTTTTAACAGGAGGCAGATGATATGAAATTACATTTCAGGCAAGAAGAAGATGATTCAAGAAGATCAAATGAAAGAAATCATTAGTTGGGGCTATTTTGATCTAATAGGTAAGACCGATGCATGAAAACTTCAAAGCAGGTGCTGAAGTTTAAGTAAGGAGAGTTTTTGTGTGTTAACGCCAACGTTTGAGTCTTTTTGGATGTTTGCATCAATCGCGAGCATTTTAAATCGTTTCGGGTTTTGCAAAAAACAAAAACAGGATGGAGAGAAGGAATGAAACTCAGAGGGAGGTGAAAAAAGGGGAATTTAGACCAAAAAGAACCAAATCACCCTACTGGTATCGAACAGAACTGGATTTTAGGTTATAATGTCTAACTATAAAACACACAGCAGCATGAAATCACCAGCAGGACCATCTGCCAGGGGCTTCATTAAATACACTTGATCACATTCAGGCACATGCGGCGTATTCACACGCCGCAGCGTTTTAGCTCGGAGGGTGCGACAAAAATAAATCCTTTCTGATTAAGACTAAAGGACACTTTCTGAGTGGCAGTCGAATCATCGCAGCCTCAGAAGCAGAGTGTGACGAAACAATGGCGGAGTGATTCATTCCTGTTGTGTTAACCTTTCTCCATCTCCCACCTGCTGGAAAACCTCATGAATTAATCTTCCTCCTTGTGTTGGAATTAATGACGGCTGAACGGAGCGCTGGCGGCGCACACGCTGAGGAGGAACGCTTCTGAAGTGACGACGAAAAGACTGAACGCACATGTAGCTCATTAATGTTACCCTTTGGATGATGGCTAGTGAAAACGGGTTTCAGAAAGGTGTGACCACACATGGATGACTAATAATGACAGGGGCGTTGCTAGCCTTTTGGGTGCCCTAAGCGCAAAATGCTTTGTGGCCACCACAGCCACCTGACCTTAGCAGACACAAAAATGTTGGTGTTTTAGTAGCTGAAAGTCATCCTCAGCACACACACTGAGTGCTACACACAGAGCGAGATGTTTGATTAAAACCTTAGCATGGGGTCAACTCTGTCTGTTAGCTAAATACCACTCAAACTTTTTTAAAGATGGCTGCCACAGCTAATCAACCATGTCAAAAACAAAAACGGTTACAACTAAGTTAATTTAACAGACATTTAGCTACAATTTCAAATATTAGTAGCTTCCCAACACATACTCCAAGCAGCATTTCTCTAATGGCAAAAATTAATTCTCTCTTTTGGGATTCCGGTCATCTAGTCTGTCCAAAAACACTGGGCTGCTTTTTGTTATGAATTCAAAGCACCTGTGAGTAAAGAATACTCAGTGTGTTGATACTTTTAACTGTTGATGGAATTCTCCTGAACTTCTAATGAGAAGAAAAATTGACTGGATTTTATCATAATTTGTCACTTATTTGTCATTATTTGTCACATTAAAGGGCTAAATAGACTTTTTAGAAATAAATCCTGCTTCCTATATTACGGTGATCTAGTTTTTATGAATGCACCTGGCCTACACATATACAGTAGAAGCTGGTGGCTGTTTAAATTGTGTTTTATTAGTGGCTTTGGATGTCCAGTCATTTTAAAACATGTATATAATAACTCTTAATGGACTGCTACCTTCTTACTTTTCCTGGAACCTTTTGAAACTTTTTAAGGAAATTTCACTCTATTCTGTGATCAATGTGACTGTTTTTGATGGTATTCTAGCTGCCCTGTTTTAGCAGATGGTGTGGTTAATCCTTTGTATTATCAGCTGTATTTCTGTTGGTACAATTTGTACCTTTACCATCTTTTTGGGAGTGTTTTTTAATAAAAGTAATGATGAAAAACACTTGCATGGCTTATTTGTAGTGGTACTGTTTGAAATGGTAACCATTCAATGGGATGTTTTCATTAAAACCAGTTGGACTCAAATCTTTTACACCTTTTATTATAAAATAAATATATTTCGTGGCTTTGTTTCAACTTTTACACATTTTGAAAAAAAATGTAATTGACCTAGTTCTGCTTGCAAAAACATTGAAAAAGCTGTTTGGTTTGAAGTCAGAATTGTGGTGTTGAAATAATGATGGTGAAGGAGAAGAAAAAATAACAGAGAAAGTGAAAAAAGGCAAAAGAATAATACGAATTTAATCAGTGAGCTAAGGATGTTTCTCACAGGAAAAACAACTTAAAAAACCCAAAATACCAGTTTCATTTTGTTTGGCCGTAAAAGGACTTTATTGGTTTTTTGCTCTTTGAATTTAATCTGTTTTCTTAATTTTAAACGTATTGATCTGCTCAAAAACAATTCCACACACTTGGACTTAATTGTGAGGATTTATATTTATAAAGATGCATGCCTATGAGTCACACAAGAACACACAAACTGCTGCGTTTTGCAGACAATGACTGAGAAGATCGGTTTAAAATACAACAATGAAAGAAAAATGCAAATGAGCTGACACATATTAGAGTCTTAAAATAGCTATAATGTTTTTTTAAAATACATATCATCTCATGTCTACACAAGCCTCAAAGCTCGAAGGTAGAACGCGTTTGCAAGATGTCAGCCGTGCAGGAAAGCGATTAATAAATAACAAGAACTTTACGTGTTTGTGCTCCAATTTGTGAAATAGAAGTTTTGAATAAATTCGGAATTTATTTGGAGAAACTAACGAGACACTCCTGTGTGAAATGAATGGAGTGTAAGAAAAGATTTGGCCTTTGTGTGTTAGTGTGTGTCTTCTGGCAGATAACCGTGCAGAGTGCAGCTTTGTGTTCGACTATCAGTCCCTACATGGAGCCCACAGAAAACCCTTATCACCGACCTTCAGAGCCCCTCATCCCTCAACTCAAACTGCTTCCAGGAGCGGAGGCAAAGAAATTAAATAAACACACAGAAAAGGGGCTAAAACAGTCCTCTGAGAAACCTGTTATTGTGCATGTTTAGAGTGTCGACCGTAAAGAGAGGGAGAGTAATAAAATGTATTAATACCTGCTGATGCAAGATATGTGGAAGTAAAGGAGGAAGTGATGCTCATTAAGAGCAGACTTCTTTGTTGTCCATGAACCCATGAGGTAGTTTGCACAATGAAGAGAATCATGGGACGTAACTGTCCTGAGTCTCCGTAGACCCAACAACTCATTTTCTACAGACTTGTCTTTATTTATCAAAGAATAAAAGCTGTGGGAACAAAGATTCGTTAAATCTAACGAAGAAGTTGTTGACACTGCTGCCATTAAAGCAAACCAGAGGTGGAGGAACAGTAAACAGTCACTGAGTTGTTAAATTCATCAAATTTGTGATTAATTGAATGATGATTAAATTAATTTTAGCCAAAAGGTAAAAAAGACTATGTTGATTTGATCAAAGTACCTTTGATGGGTCTTGTTACTGATGACTTCAGCAGATGAGTTACTAGAAAGATCCTTAAAATATTAGATTAAATTATACCGCAGTACATGGTATTACAATCTACCTAGAAAAGCTTGTGATTTTATCTCATTACTGCATGTAATATTAAGCCTTTCTAATACATTTTAACATCATTTCTTAGAGTAAAGATGCAACAAACAAGTACTTTGCCATGGCTACATACGTATATGTAATAATACAAAGGGATTTAAGTATCTTATTTAATAAGATTCAAACTAAAGGTTAATAATGTATTTGGCACAGAATTGACAGAGCTCTTCAGATGAGATACAAAACGACTTTAGGGAACCAAAAAAGTCCAGTTGCTTTCATTTGAACCTACTAGGATCTCATTTATAAATCAACAACAAAAATTTTCATAGTCCACTGGACCTTCACAGAAATTCTTAAATGCACACATAACCTAGATATGAATTTGGTCTTCAATTTTAAACATGGCCCCCTTATATAGCCCCCGACTTGGGAAAATCCTTGCTCCGCCACTGCTGGAGGTTAAAATCTGGCAACATGAATTTTGCATTTCTTATTTTGACTTAACATGGAGAAAATAGAAGGTACAAGCGTATTAATAAAGGATCTTTTCTGTTCCTCAGCTCCACTTGCTTACGAGCAGAATTCCTTTAAATGGAATGCAGCCTGTTCACCAGGGATTAGGAATATTCTGCTTCTTAAACGTTAGGACTTCATATTCACTCACTGAATGATGAAATAACATGTTTAAACAAGCAAGTAAAAGAAATGTTATTTTTTTACCATAATGTACTTGTCTTTTTCCCCCACTACAACCATGTTTGTAGTGTGAGAGATGTTAAATTGCATCACTTCTGAGTAAAAGATTAAATTTCTAGTGATGGGTAATGGGATGGTGATGGGAGAGGTGCAGGCAGGGTGTGAAAATCCAACATCCTGCACACCTAGTCTGATTATCTGGAGAATATAAACCAGGTTGGAGGAAGCTGACAGTGCATCGTGATGAGTGGTTGTCTGTCTGAGTGACAGATGAAAATGGCCTTAAAAAAAAAGGAGGTAACATCCATTCACAGAATCCATATAGACTGGAAAGCTGAGAAAATCTAGCTTTAACTAAAGGTTTGCAGATGCATCCAATAAAGGAATAATTGACTTAACTTTCCTGTAAGATCAGGTGTTCAGGAGCTTTATTTTTAGAGAGGTTTTCAAAGCAACCCTTAAGCCCCTTAATGGCTGTAAATCCTTCTCAACTTTAAATGCTTTTGGTCATTAAAGCTTGTTTTTAAAATTAAGTCCATTTTCTCCAAAGAAATTAATCTCTTGCTTCAAAACACAAACAGAGCAAAAAGTCTTTCTGAAAACCAAACCAAACAGAGCTTTCATGACGGTTAATTCATATTTTACTTCACTTATAGTCACTGTGCAGCTGGTCGAAGTAACATTAAGAGATTAAAGTCAGTCAACAAGTGGATTTTCTCATTCATCAAGTCAAAGTTTTATTATTTTTGTGCAAAACCAAAACATTAAAATGTTAATCAACACTTATGAATTACTTAGGATTTCTTTAAATTCATAAATTCACAAGTTTTAAAAAAATTGATCCTCTGGAAGTCCAATAAAATAATATGATATAATGCTTTTAATTTGAAGCAGCTACTGACAAACATGATGAGGTCTATATTAGTCATTTTTACTACTATTACTACTAGTTTTATCATTAAAATATGAAAACAGATCCTAAAAAAAAAAAATCAAGATTTTAAAACCTAAAGTACAAAAAATTAGCTACATTAAGGTTTGCAGAACTGAATGTAAAATATAAATTCAAAGGCAACACATTGCCCATTAGAAATAGCTATCTGCCTCTGTGAGAAATTCTTTCCCGTCACACCTTATCAATACGTAATACACCTTTAGTCATATAATATATTTTTAAATAAACATGACTTTCTGTGGATAAAAGAATGCAATCTTGGACATAAATCTGTTACTAGCAAATAAAAAAGTTTTTAATAAATAATAAAAGTTGCATTAATTTTAATTAAATTTAATATATGTTTAGCTAAAGTGACTCAAGCACGTGTAAAGTTATTTTGTTGACGGCTGAGAAAAAAATAAAAAAGAGAAAATCACTGACCTACAAAGGGCGCACTAGAATGAATAAAAATTAAATCTGAAGCAGCTTAATGTTATGCTCAACCTGTTTTGCCCTTGATGCTTTCAAACTTTGCCTTGGTGTTTTTTTTTATTCTTTTCAGCCTGTGTGGGTATGTTTTTATTTGTACGCTTTCTTGAATTTTGCACCACAGATTTTTTTTGTACAACTCAAAAGTCCTACAAACCAGCAGGAAAACCGCAGACTAATTAGGAGAAATATTAACATTGACATGGAAGGATGAAAGAGAGATGGAGAAGATTAAATCCAATAGATATGAACTTTCACTGCATCTTAAATACGAGAGCAAAGAGAAACAGAAACTTTGGCTTTGGGTTACTGAAAGTTCACAGTTAAATATGAGAATTAATAAAAAGTTTAAATAAATCCATCAAGACTCACAGTGATAGGAGAGATGAACAACAAATGATGCAAAACTACAAGTCCCAGAATGCACTAAGACAGGCGGCTCAGTCACAAGCTGAAATAGTGTTTATTGATGCACATTTAGTTTAAAATAGAGCAAACATGCAGCTGAATTCATGCTATAGTTTACAGACACTGAAGCTGAGCATGATGCTTTAAACTCTAAAACACGGCTTTAAGCTGCAGAGTTTTAGCTCCTGTTTTGCATGAAAACTGCTGAAATCATCACCAGAACTGAAATGTAGGAGGATAATAATAATAGGCTGAACAAGGCATGTGAAAAACTGGTCTTTTATTTACTTTCTTTAAAAATCTGATCACGATTGACCCTCAACTTGGACCTAGTTTTTATTATTAGCTCCTAGAGAAATTAAGTTGGACACTGCTCAAAAATGAAAATATTCTTTTGAGGTTTGATGCTTATTAATGATGCGCTAGCCTGAAAAAAACATTAGCAAAGACATGCTGTGAAATGCTGTCTAGCACAAGAAACTTACACATTGTTTGACTTGTACATAAATTATGCTGTAAACAAATTGCCAGCAAGAATGATCAAAGATCTTTTTTTAACTAAAATGATTCAGCTCTGACTCAAAGTTTCATCAGGATAAAAATCAAGAAATCCATCGTTTGTTGTTTGCACATAAAAGACATGTTTTCTTCTCCTTTCTTGATAGAACCCCCCCTAAAGCTCAGTGTTTATGAACATAAACACCAGCTGCACCAAGGCTGAATCCTTTATCTTCATTTTAAATCACAACAGGTGGATGCTTAAATACTTCCTATATTTTCACCACGTAGGTTTACAGCTACAGGTTTCAGCCCAAAATGACATCAGTTCTTTTGTCTTTGCTTCAACTTGAAAAAGTTTCATGAAAATGAGCTCTGAAGGATTTCTCTGACACGAATAAAATGGATGTTTTATATAAAGGAGACAGGATAAACTAAATCAATCCTAACAGGTAAATCTGAGGGACATAATACATTGTGATGTGCATATGTTTCTCCTTATTGCAAACCCTAACAAGCATCATCCATGAAATCTGAATAAAATTTGAAGATAAGGATTTGTTTTTATTGCAGATTGACCACTCAGGGTATAAAATATCATGGCCAACACTTCAAAAAGCCATAAACCTGCACATACGAGCAGCTACAGTTTGTAAATGTTTCTTAATTAACTTAATTTATGATAAAACCAGCTGTGGAATCGTTTTCCAAACTGGAACAGATTTAGCTTGCTGATGCACTTCATTATTGTGTTTATGAGTCTAAATAAAGTAAAAACCTATCATGCTTATCTAACCTCGGTAGTGATGCATATTCATACCCTGTTTGGCTTTCTTTTCCATTAATCTGCTTCAGGCTTAAGCCTTCGTACGACTCATTCTGCGTCTGGGGAGAGGCTACTCAGAGATACAAACAACAGGGAGAGAACCAGTTTACTTCTCCTCTTTTTGATTTCTTATTGAACACAGGATGAGGGTGAATCTGAGTCAAAATAAGGGCGTTCAGAAGAGAAGTGTCTGTTCTATCCCACATCTCATTTCCGCACAATTTCCCTACAGAGTAATCCATCCTCTGATGGAGCGCCTTTTCCATCCGACATCCAGCGAACAACGCCGGCACCGCGGTGCTTTTAGGAGCTTTTACAACATGCTGGTCTTCATTTGCGCTGCTCCCCGGAGAGCCTCTGTCACTACCGTTTCAAAATGCTGTGTCAGAGTTGGTCTGCCGCGAGGATTCAGTGAGTGTGTGTGAGAGCATACGCAAGGAGTGTGTGCAAGTGCTCTTGACATGCTGCACAGCTTTATTAGAAAAGTTAAACAAGCCCTTTATGTCCATCTGGCAGAAGATGTGAAACGTCCTCAGCTTTGGACGAATATGCTTGAATGTGTGTGTTTATGTGAAGCAATAATGAGCTTGTGAGTAAAGAAAACAACAGAATGGTGGGAAAAAAATAAAACATTTGGGAACATCTTGGCAGCCTTCTCGTCCACCAGAAGAGCGAAAAAAAAAAACTGTTGTTGATTGTGACACAACTTCTTCTAGAATAAACCCAGAACATACTGTGCTGATTGTTTTATTTCTGATATTGTCGACTGACAGTTGGGCCATTCATAGCTCACAATATGACATCTGGTTCCTCAAGGGGCATGTTGCAGAGTCCTTTTCTAGACAAAATGTTTATTGGTCAAAACACTAATTTATTGGGGGGGACGACTGTAGTAATAAAGATTTACTGAAAATCAGAGCTTGTGCAAATGTAGTGACAGTGATGTTTGCTATCAGGGTGTGTACCACATTTAACACAGACCACAGAAAGCTGAGGAGAGAGTCATCTAAAGACCTCGTAAAAACAATCAAAGGTAAAGACTAGAAGACCATCTCTAGCCACTAGGGGTGTTAGAAAATATCGATACCGCAATATATCGCAATATTTTCTGTCAAGATATTATATCGACATCGTGATATCGCGATGCTGTATCAAAATTTAAAGCAAATTTTCTATTTTTATTTTATTAAAACAATTATTAATGGAACATTAATGATGACAGTAATTTTTGTAGTAAAATTAAAAGTATGACCGCTAGTTGGTGGCTGTTTTCACCTCCTTCGTTCCAGTGGATCAACTAGATCTAGTAATAAAACTGGATGGGTTATGTATGAAAAAGGTTAAAGTTTTTAGAATGCTGTGACAGTTTTTCTGCTCTTAATTTATGTTTTAAAAATTATAATATAAGGTGCATTATATCTAAATATATTGTATTGTCTGTCCTGTATCGCGATGCATATCACATCACCAGATTTTTGCCAATACACACCCGTACTAGCCAGCTTGATGTTCCTGTGACTACAACCCGGCTCACACGGTCTGGTATTCCAGGGGAAGGGGGCATGTCTGAGGTAGGAGGGACACAGCTCCTCCCCCTACCAGTCCGCAAAGGGTCGATGAGGCTGGAGAGAGTGGTGTGCATGCTCTGCCTGAATGCAACTAAGGCCACCATTAAAGCTAAAAATCATATTAATGCAACACTGGAAAAGGTGCCTGTACACGCGCAGTATGTTGGATAAAAGTTCTGGTATGCACCGGTACAGTGAAAGAAGGTCCTGGTACACTGAGAGGTCAAATTTAAAAGTGCCAGTACTGTGTAGGGGTGCATACCGGCCCGCTTAAAGCACTCGCTGGACACATTCAGAGGTTTAAGGTCTACAGGACCCTAGATAACCTCTCTGGATGTAGACACGTGATTTGAAGAGATGGAAATTACAAATAGTAGCCAAAGAATGAGGTGAACTACAAGGTTAAGGTACGTCTGTTTGAGTCAAAGTGGGCTTTATCAATGACGACTGAGGATGTTGAAAATTAATCACAAAAAATAGCTAGGCTAAATTAGCATGTTTACAAGCCAAACAGCTTCTGTTCACAACTAGCTCTCAAAACTTAGTGGTCAACACAAAAGTTATCAAAACTATTAGTGTGTGTCCTTGAGTTAAACTCCATAACCTTCATAATAACCCTGTCTGCAGCCTATCTCTGACACAACAGATTTATTAATTATAAAAATATTTTCTCAGTTGCTGCCAGACAATAAAACAGAGATTAAAATGATGAAAATAAGCCTGCATGAACCTTTCCTAATCCATCTCCTTTAGAGGCACTAAGTCCTTCGTTTTCTGGGGCGGTTACTGTCTGCTCTACTCTTGTCTCATTAAACAGACTGAAATATGATGACATTTCACAGGCTGCTGTGGCATTAAAAAAACTCCTCCACAGGTCAAGGCGGGCAGTACAAGTGAAGGTCAGCTACCTCTATTCATAGACACCCATACATGAACTCACATGGATTTTAGAAACACTATTGTCACTAGTTTCCACTTCTGAGGGAAAATTCCCCTACAAATACATTTATTATCAGTTCAACATGCTGGTTTCAGCATATGATACTCCTTTGATCCATTTCCAAGAAAAGCAAAGACCTTTAATTGAAGGGCTTTCAGCAATAATTATTCTCACACAAAAAATAACCTACAAAGACAGAATGTCCCAGGGCTGCAATTATTTCAAGACATTAAATTGCAAGAAAATTTGTGAATTTCCAGTTGGAACCAGACAAGTTTTATCATCGGTTGGGTTATGCGAAGGATTTGGTATCAATGAAAAAAGGATTGTAGGGCAAATTTTCCTTTTGCATTTTAGGCAGAAAGTATCTCAATCACGTCTCAAACTGTTTGCAATTCATTCCCGATTTGTTCTCCGATCCCTCTCAAAGTGTTCTCGCATTTCTCATTCTCTGTATCTACATTTTAAAGCAACAGAGAAGAATTCGACAAGTTTTAGATGTGGATATTGAGAACCTTTGTGAATATTGTGAGACAATCTGAAAACTATAAAGAAAATCCATAAAAGACACTTTTTAGATGTTATTAGTTTGAACTTTGCTTGAAAAATGCTGAGAATAAAAGGAAAAAAACTTTTAGTTTATCATCAAAAAGTCAGAAATTGTCACTTTAAATCCTGTATTTTAAAGTTAATGTTTTGCTCATTAACTAGCTGTTAACCTGCAGGATTTTTCTAAACCACCACTAAGGACATCACTTCAGCTGTTGAACTGGATGTAATTTATAAATGGTGACGTTTGCCTTCAAAGGATTGTTGAATGCTAAACAAGGAGATCAACAGGGAGGGATAAAGGAAGACGGGGACTGTTACTTCCTTGCAGCAGACCACCCTGCGGTGCTGTATTTAATGGAAAACAAGAATCACAGAGAGGGGAAGGATTACGCTTTGATGGTCGGCAGGGCCATTCTTCATTAGCTGACTCTCTCCGACGACTATCTGCTTTCAAAGAAAACAGCAAATTATGCAAAAGCACTCAAGGAGCCACTTTGCAGAGCACCTTGTTTATTTTTTACAAAATACTACCCTGCTATTTAATAAAATCTTCTTCTTGTTTTGTCATTATAAAAACTGCAAAATACACATTTTGCAACTATCTGAAAATCATTTAGGCCTTGCAAGTCCTGTACAGGGAAGATGCATCAGTATCCGACAGAGATGAAGCATCGGCAGCGAGGCTGGGCAGGATGACCCGACATCCAGGTGACCGACGCAGCGGTACGGGGGGAGACCGGAGAGTTGATTTGGCGATTTGCCATCTGCACCAAATGACGCAACGCTCTAAAGTGTCTTGATGGACCATCTCTGATGCCGTGTTGAGGAGCCATTATGGTGCTTCGGTGCCTATTCAGCCCATATGGGTCAAACCATCCAGACAGAGTGGAACGGAGAGAAATACGTGACATTCCGGTGAAAAATGCACCCCAGAGGAAAATGGGTCCAATTAGCTTCCTTTGGTGGACTACAATGACATGCAGGGTGATTTTTTTTAAAGGTGTGGTGTTTAACCTTATTATAGCTCTCTGGGTTGTAATTCAATGTGGTGATTACCTTAGCGGGGGTGTAAGTCTGAGATCTGACAGACGGATCCCTATTATCGGTTATGTGGCCTCATCTATTACTGAGGGGCGATTTTACACAGTAACAGGTGGAGCATAAACAGCAAGCTGCCTTAGATCTTACAGTCACTCAATCCAGTTTGGAGGATTTTAATCTTTTGCATCATCATACAGTTTTGTTAATCTACAGCTTATATTGCATAGTGCTTTTGTGAGTGAAGACAAGTGGAATTAAGCCTTTTCAGGATAAATCCACCTGAAACTCTCTGTTTGCTATGGAAGACTGCAGGAGAGAATGGTGCATGCTAATCTGTGGAAACATCTTGTGCTGTGAATACTTTGTAGAGTCAGAAACAATTTTTCAACACCATTATCAGCTGAGAAGGAGGGCTTTTATTTTTAGGCGAAGTTACTCTTTGAAAATGTTTTGTTGGGTGGAAGAAATGAGAAAGGACCTCATTTCTGTGCAGTGTCTATGAGAGCACATCCTTGATTTTCATTCATAAATGCAAATAACTGTAGTTTGGGGAAAAGTGGAAACAAACACAGATGACTGGGATGATGACTCATTTTGAGCTCCTGCTTCGTTTTCAAAGGGAGTCGGATAATTCCTGCGGTCTCTTCCACTCACAGCGTCACACGACGAAGACCAGTGGGTTGATGGGTCCTGGACTGGCCTTTGGTGTGAATAACCACAAGGAGCCTGATGAATTCTGGGATTGCCATCCAGGAATATTAAAAAAATAAAATATATTTCCAGTAAATGACTATCTTGTTAGCTGAATCTTGACCATTTAAGCAAATATCAAACCATAATACTTCCACCATATGCTTTATAGGTAGGTGCAATGCATGATGGGAGCATATGATCAGAATCCAATATTGTTTTTCAACTTGTATTTCCTTCTTGTAACAGGATGATTCATCACCTCCTCAAAGAAAAACAAAGATTTAAAAAAACAGTTTCTATTTACTTACTTTAGTTTGTTTGCTTGGAGCAGATCAATAGCTTGACCTTTCTAAAACAAACTGTATTTTCCATCAGCATGGATGGTGAATTCAATCTGAGCTTTGGAACAAAAAACTTTTTAGCTTGCCGACTTGAAATATTCAACTGGAACTTGGAAATCTGTGGTTTCTCTCCAACCTCGATCCTAAAATCCAACATGGCTTCTTTAAGCACAAAAGCACTAAAGGGTTCTTTTTTGGCAATAATAAAATGTTATCATATCAGTTCATATTAAACAGTGTGGATTATCCAAGCTATCAGAGTTATCAGCAGCCTGGTTGCTAGCTTAACCGAACGCCGTACAAACATAAAACATGTTTTCTCCACTTTTGCTTTTGACTTCAAGTTCATTTTTTTGACACAAGAAAAAAAGTCAATTTATATGAGCAGTAAAACGGAACCAGACCTCTGAAGTGAGGCTATCTTTTATCTTTCGTCGCCACTAAAGTGACTCCTGCTTTGTAGTGCTGTAAATAAGCTGCCTTCTGGTTTGCTGAGGAGAGCGGAAGATAATGTCCTAGATTTTGCAAAGCATGAATTATGCTGGGAGGACGACATCAACAAAACAAATGCTACTCAGCCTGGTTTCACCCTGGCTGCTTCTTACTTACCATATGTGTCCCCTTTTCATTTAGTGGAAATGAGCTCAAGGAAAAGCTAACGTTCAACTGGTAACATCTTGGCTGCGTACTGCACAGTGAGCCGTGCAGGAGTCTGGGGACTGATCCTTATGGGGACGCAAAGAATGAAGTCCCTTTTATGCATGCATGCAAACACACACTGGCATCTCTGAGTCAACAAGAGTGGCTAGAGTAATAAACCATGACGGAAAGAGAGCTGGGAAGCTTCGACCACACTGGTGCATCACCATCATCTCTGACTAGACTGGAATAGGGAGGAAAACATCTTTTGGATGCATTTAAAGTGAGAACAATATGGCTGCTATAAGTATTTTTATGTTTGTGTGCTTGAACGGTCAGCATTCCGCCACGTCATTATAGCAAAAACACACAGTCATGCTGCATTAATGAGGAAACGCCAACTGAAGAGAAAAAAACCGGCAGGGGTTAAGAGGGGGCTCGGCGCTCCCCGCTGAGGCTCGTCAACACGGCGTTCGCTCCGGCTGTCGAGAGCGCTGGATCCTCATCCGCTTTGACAGCGCTCATATAGAAGCCATTACACAAACATTTCCTGTGGGGCTGACCACACGGGGAGAGCTGGAGATCAATCTGAGCTTCCCATAATCCCTGCAGGAGACGCGCCGTCAGGAGGAAGACGAGGGGATGAAAACACACGGGGAGGAACTTGTAAATTCCAGATCCAACTGGAGATGACGACATCAAAAAGAGTTTTATGTAATCAAAACAAAAGAGTGTGAAAATGTGATGGATGCATTTCACTGCTAAAAATAACAATTACTGTGTAATGAGAGGATTCCTCCTCACCATGGTGAATAGTGATTACGCAACAAAAATAAATGAGACACTCTGACAGAAAGGGTCATAAAAATGATTTTATTAAATCAGTTTTGGCTCAATAAGATCTAATTTCTCTAACCATTGTTTAATTTAGAGTTTCCACAGATATCAGTACTTTTGATCACTGGCTTTTCTCAGCAGCTAAAAGAATCAACCCCCTTTAACCTGATAATGTTCTTAATCTTTCTTTGTCCTGTATCATCCATCTAATCTATGGATGTCCAAAGTGCAGTTTGTGGGCCATTTGCGTCCCCTTGTACGATTTTGAGTGGCCTGCGGTTGTAGTTGTAGAATGGCAAACTTTAGAGCAACCGGCATGGTTTTTGAACCATGTAAAAATACTTATGTTCTGCATAAATGGCAGATCGTATGGCATGGCTGGTCACTAGAAACAGTCCGGATCCGATCCGTGAGTCACATCTTTCTGGCTTGCGAGCCATATACTGTGCTCCCCAAGCTGCAATTCTTTCTCTAAATCCACATTACAATCATGAATCAGGGCATCATCATTACACAACTAACTGCATCCACCACTGGGTGTGCAATAGTCTTCATTTTGGCCCTAATACCATGCTGTAGTCTTGCCACAAGTTCTGAAGAAATATGGCTAAATGGCTAAGCTAATTGTTCCCAATCCTATGTTTGAGACTCTTGAACTGCAATCAACCTACATCATATAAGAACTTCTCCTCCAAACCATAAATCACTCAGCCACAACCTGAACGGACGCTGTACAAACAGAATGGAAGACAAGGTGCAGCTGTGAGAGAAAGACTTTAATAACTTGAGAAGGTTGAGCTGTTCTCTGGTGTTTGTTTTCTAACATCCTCTGACATATCTCCTCACTACAGCCACTCATAACTTCTGCCTCACTATTTCTAATAGCTCACAGTCCCCTTCGCCACACACCTGCCAACTCAGAGAAACTTTTGACAATAACTTCTCCTTTCCACACCATGTCAATCAAACCATCAGTGCTGCCTTTTTCACCTGGAAACATCTCCATCCATCCATCATTCCTCCTCGTTTATAACCTCCAGAACGGACGTATAGCATCTTAACCTCCTGAGACCCTGCATCCTCATACAGTATATTTTATTCTGTTCAACTTAGAGAACTTGGTTTTATTCAGGAATGCTTGCTTCGTTGTGAACGCTTCTTTTTGGGGGGTTTTAAACCACTAATTTGTCAAACAACACAACTTTTATGAGGTCATATTTATCTCCATTGGTTATACACTGTCAGAAATGAAAGGACAAGAACTGTACCTTTTTTGTCACTGGGGTGGTACCCTCAAAAGTACAGTTTTGTACCTTTAACTGCAGGGTTGTATCTATATATGTATCCTAAAGGGTACATATTTGTACCCCTTAGGATACATATTTGTACCCTTTAGGGGAACAAATTTGTACCCTAAGGTACATGTTTGACTAGTAAAAGGTACAAACTACAAAGGTAAAAATTTGTACCCCCAGTTAAGGTACAAAATTGTACCTTTCGAGGGTACCATTTTGAACCATAACTGGGGGTACAAATTTTTACCCTTGCAATTTGTACCTTTTACTAGTCAAACCTGTACCTTAGGGTACAAATTTGTACCCCTTAGGGGACACATGTGTACCCTAAGGAGTATAAATATGTACCCTAAAAGGTACATATTTGTTCCCTATGGGATATAACCCCCAGTTAAAGGTACAAAATTGTACTTTTGAGGGTACCACCCCAGTGACAAAAAAAGGTACAATTCTTGTCCTTTATTTCTGACAGTGTAGGGTGAATTAAAAATGTGTAAATTAAAAGTTACTAGTAGGCCCTATGACTTCTGCAATGTAAAAAATGCAGGTAAAATGTTGGATTAAATGTGGGAAAAATAATCAAATATGTACATATTCAGATGTGACCTATCAAATTTGTGATTTTCCTAAAAAATGATGTGTTTTCACACTTTCCAACTCACAAAGAAATGGCTGTATCTCAGCTACTCTCGTATGGTGAGCTGAGGCAAAGAGGTCCATTGCAGACATCCAGCGTTTACACATTTAACACCACGCACAAAGTTTATAGTAGAACTATTTAAGTTTGGTTTTAGAATGACTGAGCAGAACTGCAATAAGTGCCATCAAAAATGAGGGAATGCGAGCTAGCCTAGCATTAGCTTCAGTTTCAACAAACTCAGCCACATGAAAACCGATGAGGAGAAGAGTGAGTTTGAGACTTTTTATGTTTATTTTTCACTTTAGAGAAATAAAGGATCATCACAAAATAGCAAAAAAGTAAATAGTAGAAGTTAAAAGTGTTGCAATGCAGTGAAACGTCTGGTGAAATAGTTTTAAACAAAACAACATTCTGCATCCAAACTTCATCAAAAGTGAGCCAAAAGGACACGATTATAGTATAAAAATTTTACTTTACATTTTATGCAATAATTATGTAACTTTTAAATTCATATATGAAGCCCTTATTTTAGTAAAGACCAACAATAATTGTGATTCAATGATTTACTGGTGGATTTTTAAATCCCTTACAATGAATTGAATGTTCTAGAGAACTTAAAATGAATGAACTGCTGAAAAATCATTCTTTCACCCTATATGAGGGAAAATGTGGTTAAATGTTTTTCTCTATTCAAAGAGAAACCGTGGTAAATAACCATGATTTGATATTCACTAAAACAATCGTGTTTATGATTTGTTTTCCAATAATATAGCAGCCATAATTTTCATTTCTGTAAATAGGAAATTACAGCTATATTTTTTAAATAAATTTGCAAAATAAGAGCGAGTTCTGTTTATTTCAGTCCCCTACTGTTTTGAAATGATCAAAAGTAGGTTTAATGGTGGAGAAAATATTATCGCAATCATAAGAAACTGAGAACGCAAAACAAACACGGAGAAGAAAACCCCCTCAAGTCGTTTTTAATAATTAAATAGATTTTTCAACAAAAATGAGTCACAGTTTAATTCAATGACTAAAAAACATTCATGATGTTTTAAGCTCACAAAAACAGATATCTAGGAGTGTGTTTGAGCAACAATCAGCACTGTGAACACAGAAAAACAAGCTTTACAGGAGCCTCACGTTCTCATGTATTCTGATCATCATTTTGAAGTCCGAGCTCAATTTACAGAGAAAAACTCAAGGGGAAGGTTGGCTCTTTGTAGAATACAGCCCTTGAGGGGAGCACAGGAGGTAAGGTGGAGGATCAGAAGGTGAGAAAGCAAAAAATAACAATTTAATAAGCTCCTAGCGCAGGATGAAAGGCAGCAAAGAGAGACAGGGAGCTGCTTGTAAGAGCGCTGCACGGCTGAATGGAGCCTGACAGCTCTAAATGAATGTTAGCCTTGGCTTGGTCTCAGAGCTGAAGGTCTACATCTCATCACCTGAATTATTCACCTCCTGGGCAACTGATTCACCCCTCAGCCTCAGTATGATATAGGCTGGCTGTGTCGCTGCCACTGCGACGGTCTCATCACCATCGGTATTAGAGTTGTTGGTCAGGAAAGTTAAAGGCCACAGGAGCAGAAATATGACTTTTCCAGGACAAAACCCAGACAGAACCAATTTCTAGTTACAGCACTTTCACTCAGAGGGATTAAATATTTCTACTACAGTCCAAAAATGACAGGACAGGTTTTCTTTAATGTGCCGCTTGGCAAGAAAATTTATACAAAGTTTTCGAGGAGTCATTAACAATCCAAATGTACGCCTAGTTAAAGGAACTCTTTCAAGTCTTAGATAAACTAGTTCAGCCTTTGACTATGGA
This sequence comes from Callopanchax toddi, assembly GCA_006937965.1. Taxonomy (NCBI): domain Eukaryota; kingdom Metazoa; phylum Chordata; class Actinopteri; order Cyprinodontiformes; family Nothobranchiidae; genus Callopanchax; species Callopanchax toddi. The sequence goes on along the minus strand of SSNR01000021.1, from coordinate 3,185,725 downwards.
AGAAATATCAATGATATAAATAATGGAGTTCATGGTCAAAAAGGTTATTAAAGAGCGCTAAATGCTAAAGATGTGTTTACATGATGAGCTTTATTCTGCTAACATGACTTTTGTAAATCTGTGATTTACGCCAACTACTAGCAATGCTAGCACCTGTTAGCATAAGGCAGCTAAAGCAAAGCCTAATCAACCATCTTTAACAAAGCTATGTCCTAATTCTGCTGAAACCAGAAGACCTGTCGGCCATTTTTTTCATCCTGTCCTTATGGACTAAGATCCTCACGTCCAGGAGGTGAAGCTCAGCTCAGCATCCTGAGTCAGGGCGCTGTCAGGCTGCACGTTTGACTGTCACATTGCAGGATATGTGACGCCAACTAGGGCAAAATTATTCAAACTCTTCCTGTTCCAACTTTTATGTGACTCAAGCAGGAAACTGAAGTGAACTCAACTCTCAGATCTCTGGTCATTTTTGTCCTTTTATTTCTGATGATGATGATTCAATATAACACATAGTGAACATGTAAGTAGAAAAAAAAACATTAAAATACACGAGTCTCAACAAAAAATTAATAAATCAAGAAACAAATTAGCTAATCATGTAAAATTCACATTTTTTGATGTGTATAAAATGCGACTTTGTTCTAACCACATAGTAAAACAACATCATAGACAACAGATCAGACAGAAGCCTTTCTGTGATGTGAGCTGTAGATCAAACCACTCTTTATGAACAGCTTGCAGTGCTCCATCACTGAAATGAACACACAATTTTTATTCTTTGCTTTCAGGACAAGCAAGAAGTTAGTTGTTGATTCTATTAAATATTTACAAGCCTTTGCTTCAAAAGTTAGACACACTTGAATTTGGTTTGGCTGCAAGATAAACCCTAAAACGAGGTCAGTCATGACCTCTAGAATTACTTTACTGTTGTTTATAGGGATTATTCCAGAATCCCTAAGGAGAATGCAATTAGATTAATATTAAAAGGTAAACAAAATTATGTGAATTTAAAAAAATCTATGTACAAAACAGTATTTAAAAATGTATGCTCATTTGTTTTTTGCTTTCTTTTTAAGAAAAATTTACTTTTTTAAATTCTATGCATTAAAAAAGTTGTGATTAGACTATAAAAAATATCAAAAACGTCCATCTAAGCGCTGGTTTTAGGAAAATTAAACATTACCAATCCGTTTTAAGACAAACCCTCACTGTCAGAGCTTCCAAATATAAAACAAATGAACTTTAAGTGAAGCTAAAGGTGATTTTGTGTCCTACATTGTCAAAGGACTGACATCTTAGAAGAAAAACACTAATTATCTTGCAAAAACATGCAATTCATCTAAAAGTTTGCAGCTAAATCTCTAAAAACAACTCTCCATTTACAGTGTGGCTTTGCAGCATCTCCTTGCTGAAATCAGGCTCTTTTGTAATGCACAACTCCAATCAAGGTTTGTTTACGTCAAATTTTCTGCTCCGGTTTCATAATAAAAAACTTGTGATTCTTATGTGATCAGAATTTCAAAAACACAAAGGAGAGCAAAAAATAGCCTCTAACTCGAGCCACAAAGCAAATAATCATGTGGTGATAAGAGAGCAGCTGTTTGACACTGTAGAGAAGTAAAATAGTTACGATGATCGCTTTGATGAAGTTTGTGTGTAAAGTCTCGTCCTCCATTAATACTTCACGTCTATTCTTCATCCTCCAAGATCAGAATGGATCAAAGCCAGAAGCGCTTGTCAAACTAATATCGCAATTACTTTTCTGTAGACGGAGTCGTTCCAGTCGAGCACACCTTAAAAGCAACGCGAGCTGGAAGCGTCAGCGTGTGTGTTTCAGTTCGCTTCCTCCAAACGGCGCTGATCAAACGAGCCGTGTTTTCATAACCGCTGTGCAACGGTCCGATGAACGTGCTGCAATGTACAGAATATCGTAAAGGCTTTACATGAAAGACGACGATGGTGGAGAGGAACAGAATCGGAGGATTCCTACATCCGTTCCTGCACATTAATAAAGCTAAAAACACTGAGAAATTCCAAAATCTTTCTGAAGGCAGAAAGAAGTTTCTTTGAGGCAGAGTCTATTATTTAGAAGCCAATGAACTGGGTGTGTGTGTGTGTGTGTGTGTGTGTGTGTGTGTGTGTGTGTGTGTGTGTGTGTGTGTGTGTGTGTGTGTGTGTTCTGTTGTGCTCGAGCATAAAAGTCTGAACAGAAATGACAGTGTACAAGAGGTGAAACTAAAATGGTTTGACATTAGAGCTGAAAGGAACATAATGGCAGGCAGAGAAAACAATAAAAAATGAAACAGGGGGAGGCTTCGAGAAGTCAGACGGGTGAGTCATTGGCAGGTTTTCATCACAGGTTCTGATTCAGATGAAAGCAGCACCTGAACGTGTTGAACTGCCTCTTTAATCATCTCACCACTTGGGTTAAGAGGGTCAGGAAATTCTATTCCAATATTAGAATCTTTTAATCGTTTTTGATTCTTTTAATGTAGCTGCATCGAGCGTGGACCTGCACTTTTCTCATCTGGCGATCATTCGAATCTCTTCAAACGTTAACGGCAGGAAATCAGGAGGATAAGAAATATTTAGTAATAATTAGACGTAACTGAATAGATCTTAAACATGTATTTGATATTAATAATCACCTGATATTGTGACAAATATTCATTCCAATTGACAAAAAACATTTAAATTGTTGTAATTTATGTATCGCAATATTACTGCTAAAACTTGTACTACCAAGGAGCACTAGTGCCACATCGAAGAAAATAAAAAAACAACTAATCAGGATGTTCTGATGATATTATAAAGGCGATAAAAAAAGTTTACATACTATTTCCAGAAAATTTAATTATACCAAAAATGTAAGATGCCTTTTTTGGGGGCAACTTCTGCAGCAGTGTCCACAGAGGAAATACATTCAAACCTTCACAATAAAATCTGTAACCTACCATAGAATACTGATTCCATGCGGAAAAAAGGCGATTAAACTCACAATGTCAAGAAAAAAAATTCAACATACTATTCAGAACAAAGTCGAAAAGCTGAGAGAAAAGTTGAAAAACCATTTGCTGAACAAAACGTTACACTTTTATTATTCAACTGTAGGTCTCAGTGTGTTTATATAAAGTAAACTTTAAATATTGAGATCTTTTATTGATACAAGACGCCATCTTTTGGCTACTTTCAAGCACCCACCGTGGAACTTTTAATCCTTCACAATGAGAGTACAAATAATGTAAAATACTTCATTTAAACTTTTCTCTACACAAACAAAGAACACTAGTAACTAATAACAGCTTCAGATAGACTCTTATTTTGAAGGGTTAAAGGAAGCTCTGAGTTTCTCTGTGGTTGCTGCTGCAGAAGTAGCCAAAAGAAAACGCCTTGTATCAATAAAAGGTCTCGATATTTAACCCTGTAAAAACACTCAGTTGTTTTTCTCTAAAAACAGTATTTCTACTTTTATCTTGACATTTTATTCTGGAAATGGTATGTTGACATTTTTCTTGACATTTTAAGTTTAATCTTTTTTTTTCTCTCTTCACAAGACACGTACACTGTAGTACATTATAGATTTTATTCCAGAACCACTCATTTCTATTTTAAATCTTTTTATTTTGAATGACAGGGTCCATAGAATTATGGAAGGAGGGAATCTTTCAGATATTGATAACTAAAGGCCCTTTTCTAAAATGTGTATTTGAAATAAAAACAAAGTTAGCGAACAGCTAAAAATAATTTTGGGGAAAACTTCTATTCTTTTCAAGCATCAGTCAGGACTCATAACAGAGGTGCTGTTAAGTGGTGAATGACACTGATGCATACGTACGGTTTTGCTCTTTTCCTCAAATTATTAAAAGCTTCTGACCAAACTCTTTTTGTAAACAGAACATAATAATAAATAAAAGAACTGGCTTATCTGCAAATACTGTAAGCAGGTTTTCAAATTGTCATCTTGAACATACTAAGACAGGTCCTCTTCCTCTTTTCTCCCTGAAACCAAGAGAGTCTAATGCTCAAAATTCAAAAATCAACATATGTAGGCTTTTGTCCAAAAAGTCCACTAGTAATTTTGTAGTAATCTAGGCTAAAATAAAAAGTTTCGAAGTGTAAAGTGTATATGAAACGTAAATAAAACAGAGATCCAAGAAAAGATTCAATGAAACAAAACTAATAGAAATATTTACAGTAAAAGGTTCAATCTAGTCACCCTTCATGTGTGGTTAACATGATCAGCTTTGACATGATGGAACTGGAATAAATGACCTGAACTCTAAAGAAAATTGGGCGAAAACGACAAGTCCAACAGCTGAGAGAGGCATAGTGAAAGAAGACAAAAATGTTTCTTTTTAATTTGTGCACGACATAATGAAGTTAGTAAATCTGCAGAAATCATGAAAAACAAAAATTGTGATTATGTAAAAGCCAATCCAGATGCACGTTTTGATTCGTTTTCCAAAGCTGGGCAGGAAATAAAAGATGAGCTGTCAGTTTAGCAGAAATGAATTGTTGCATGTGAGCAGAAAGACAAACAAGGGCAACCTAAACTAAACGAGTGCAACAAAAACAGGTGAGCTTCTGAAAATGTCTAGTTTCACCTCCAACAGCTACATCAAGACATTAAAGTAGAAAAAACATGCCTAAATCTTATGATACAGGACTCCATCATTTCATTCAACTCTATCATCCATCACAAGTCTGACAGAGTCTCTAAATGAATTCTGAAGGGGCAGGCAGCCAAACTTAATAACCTTCCTCCCTGGTTTTCATGCTCATTCCGATTCCTGGATCTCACGCCCTCATTTTCTCATCTCCTTCCCCATTATCTATCAGTTTTCACTCTCATATTCTCACTTCTTGCCCTTTTTCTTCCGCCGCTGATGGGAACGAGGCCACACAACACCTGTAAGAACACCAAAGACCTTTTCAGCACAACAGATTTGCTTGGCAAAGCACCGATTCGAGAAAAACAGCAGGTAAACAGCACAGTCATTAAATGGGAAGGGATAATAAACAAAGCGGGGAAGATCGAGGTGGTAAAATGAAAATGCAACGTAATCTATAAAACTATGGAGAGAACATGCATTTTATGACCTCATTATGAAACCTTGTTACATTGGCTGTTTGACAAATAGTTTGTTTCTGCAAGTAAAACACTGGAGGATTTGAACTCTTTAAGAAAAAACGGCGATTTATTTGCTAAATCTGTCAGGAAAAATGTGTTTTTCCTTATTTGTGTGTAATTTAGTGAATCAGAGCAATCTGAACTAAATTCAGTCAACCCAATTAAAGATGGCTGCCATTCACCAATGCAAAAATGGCCACAGCACAGTCAACTCTGAAGACTTTGAGCTACAACCTAGATGATAATGACATGATCTGAGTGCTAACAGATCGTCCAATACTAGGTGAAAGAGTGCAAAATGTTAATGTCAAGACTTAAATAGACCATAACTCAATTGTTTCTCAAATAAATAGATAGATGAACTTTACTAATCCCAGCCTGGGGAATGTTTTTGCTGCAGCAACAGACAAACGTAATACACAAAACATCAATAGATTAGAAAAGGGTGCAAAAAAACAGAGCCTTTTATTGTTGGTTCCTTAAAACCACGACATAGAACTATAAAATGCTAGTCGTTTTTATTTTCTTAAAACACTTTTTGCCTTTTCTGTTTCCCTCATCCTCCTCAGTGGAAAAACTGGCCTTTTACTTCCCATCTGCTGTCAACAAACAACAAATATCTGCCTCTGTGCTCACTTTTTGTCTTTCCCCTGTTGCTTTTCCTGCTTTAGACATAAACACACTCCGATCCGAACACAGGAACATTTCCCTATGAATGCATAGATGCACTTTGCTAAACCGTCTATTAGTGCTGGGCAGTAAACCAATTTATTGAGGAGAAATACTGACAATAACAGTGATAAAGGGTGAGGTGGAAGAGCGCAGAAGGGAAAAGGTTAAAGAGATCTGACGCTGCAGCACCAACCTCATTTAACCCTGAGCACAAAGTTTCTAGCAGAACTATATTCGAATAATGTCTGTGACTTCAGAGAACAACTTTTCAGTAGGTTTTGTTTTAAATATAACTTATTCATTTTCAATAAGAAAATGTGGGTGAAAATCTAAAGCAAAAGAGTAGGAGAGCCAACTGAATAAAAATAACAAATGTGATCATTTTGACTCTATATTAACATACGATTATTTGAAATTAAGTAATCAAAATGTAATTAAAGTGCAAGTTTTAGCTTTAAATAAACTTTTTACCCAGTTTTAAAGCTGCCTCCTGCTTGTTTCTTGTTTATTTCCTTGTTGTTTTTAGATATGGAGTTCAGCCAGCCACCTCCTCCTACCACATTACTGTCCTTTTTCTTTCCTCCTAAACAAAAATATTCGGAATCGATCACCAAGTCTGTCAGCTGTAAAACAAAAGCGACGGCACATTTATCGCCCTAACGCTCCGCATGAGTGACAGTAAACCATCAAATTAATTGTGCTCATTTCATTTTCGCAGCTCGCAGCAGTGGCAGCTGAAGGAGAGCCACATAAACACCTTGTTTATGGTAAATACGTCGCCTCCTCTCTTGATTGCTTTAGATTGATACGACTTCCTTTGTGTTCGTTCACAGGCGGCTACTTTGCATTATGGGCCATGTGAATTTCATGAATACACAAGTACGGTTCTCTGAAAAGAAAAAAACCTCATAATCCAACACATGAATGTATTTGTAAAAGAAGAAATGTTGTGTTAAGTCTCACAGTGCTCCACACGTCTAGATCAGCGCATTGTTACGATTTAAGACGTCTCCTTTAAAACTAAGTTTTGCACAACAGCTTAAGAGATCCGAGCCGAGCCGAGTCAGAGGCATGAGTCACTTTAGGTTTTCAGTTGGGAGCTGCTATTAAATAGATCTGTTTACCAGGTGCTGAGGGGGTCAGAGGCTGTTTGTGTCGGTCTTTGTGGGACAAGAACACATGTTCATGTTGCACTTTGTTCAGAGAGTCCCTGATGGCTGATGCTCCTTTTTTATTTGAATCAGACTCCGAGGAGCTGAAACAAAACTAGAGACAGCAGATGAAGAGGAGGAAGTTTGCAGAACTCCTACAGCGGAGATAGAGAGGGTGGTATTTATAGTCGGCACAGCGGTGTCCGGTTACATCCACGCTCCAACCTTGAGGGTCCTTGAGAGACGACTGGATACCTCGGAGACTGTCTAATGATGAGGTGGAGCAAAACAACAGAAAGGCTGGACCTGCCATCAACAACATCCTCCATCAGCGCTCTGCTGTGGCGTCCCAGTTCAAGACGAACCAAACCCTGACGGGGACTCAAACATTTCAATCACACATTTAAATCTATTGTTTAAAAAACATTTAAATAAAATCTCAAAAGCCCAACTGGAGCAGAATTAGCTTTTAAGGTGGAATTTGACTCATTTCCACCTTTGAACCTATTAAAAGAGCAGGTTAACCACTTGGCTGAGCACTTTTTAGTCCTTAAATCGTACTAAAGCATGCATAGAACTTAAATATAAAAAGAAAAATTAATCACTAAACATTATTACCCTAATATTATTATGTTCACATTAATATCACACTATTATATATTTAAACCCTAGCCCCAAATGAATAAAGAAAAGCGTTTGTGAATGTTTAAGAGGTCAATTTTAGAGTTTAACAGTTGGCAAACTGAACATTATAATTAAATAAAATAATTATCTTCATATTTATTAGAAATAAGCTCAGAGGTGGGATGAAATCTGCAGAAAACCTAAAAATTAAAGAGAAATTCTTCATGGCTTTGTAGGTTTTAATTTAAATAGGGACACATGATACCATATCGGTCAGATACTAAGGTCATGTACTCCTACTTGTACTCATAAAAGTACTATGGAATTGATACTATTTAACATAGTGTGATCCTCAGTTCTCAGATGAGTACTGACGATTGATTGGGTAAAGTATCAGTAATCTGTTCATAATGCTCGATCAATTCCCAAAGTCCCAAAATCTTTAATTTAGCCGCTAACGTTTTGCTAACAGAAGAAACCAGTAGAGTAACCTTTACTTCAGGTTAATGTGACTTTTTATTTTATAGTGAAGCAGCCGACAGTTCTCTTGTTGTAACATGCTTCATCAACTAGTCCCATTTCTAAACTTTAGGATCTGATCCGACAGGCTCTTTTACTTTATTTATTTTCAATTTTCTGACATTTATAAGAAATGTCAGGAAGAAAAAAAATAAAAGAAAGGGATTATTGATAAATGAAAACAATCCACTTTGTGACCTGGATAATCGTTTCCAGACTCTGAACTAAAATCATTTCCTGCATCAGATTTGATCTAATTTGTGCCACAGATCCGTTTGCAGAACACGGCGTTACAACGTGGGGTTTTATTATGTGGTGACAAGTCTTATTAATCCCCTTTCTAGATTAAAGGATTTAGAGTTTTCTGACAGGTGAGGATGAGCAGAAGTATTTTTCACTTTCTTACTGCTGCTGACATTTCCCTCTCGAACATGAACGAACTAATGGACTGATGTTTCTGCTGCTGGATTCTCTCCCTTCCTTTGGGAAACAAGTGAGATGAATCCCAATGGCTGCTGTCTCTTAGTGTCAAAACAAAACCCGAATCATTTATGTTAAACATAATAAATACTTTGAGGTGTGAAGTTTGTGTTATTCTTGTCTTTTTTTTGTACCAACAAAAGAAAATCGAACACACAGAGATAAAGATCAGAGGTCTGTGGAGCAACAACAGCAGCTGGTCGACATGCTGGTGAAATCCACTTCTGATGAGCAGAACTTATTGATCCTGACAAGTGGCTGTTCCATGAGGCTGACCTGAATCAGGTCAATGTGTAGAAAAATCACTAGTGTTGCTGCAGCATCAGACTATAGAGATGATGTTCTAACCTCTGTTGACCTTAAAGGGCTTTTTGAGCCATTTTGAAGTGAGTTTCTGTGTAAAAGTTATAAATAATTGCTACCTTACCTATAGACAGCTCCCTGAATGGCTTCTGTTTGGTGATGAGCATTACTCCAATCTCTAAAAATGTCAACGCAGTTCATCGAAAGTTATTGAAAAAGAAACCAACAGCAGCAAAGTGTCTCACATTCAAATTCATCAAGGGGACAAATCCAGACAGATTTGACAAAAATAACCATAGTGAGGAATAAAGATGTTTAAATGTCTATTTTATAAAAGAAAACATAAAAATCTCTCCAAACCTCTCCTGTATTTTACTATGATGTTTTTCTTACATACTACATGATGGCTGTTTTCTAGTTTGCTGGAGGTGAAATAAAACTGGACATCTGGTTAGATGTTGCTAAAATGTGAAACTAGCTAAATGCATCTGTGTATTTTCAAAGTGATAGCTGCAAAAGGTATGATAGATTCACTTTTAAAAATGTTTCTTTAGATTAGTGCTCAAATCAAACGATCAATATTTTACTGAAGAATAAAAAAAATGGATTACAACAACAAAAATGTAGAGTTTAAAATGTGATAAAGCTCCTGAGTGTGTATGTGAGAGGCGTTACATGAGAACCATACGCTGTCCTCAGTGAGTCAAACTATTATAAACAAGTACAATAAAAACAATTTGTAAAAATTAGTTTGACATATACTGACTTAAAAGTTTAGATGTAAATAGGGGTGTAAGAAAAAAAATTGATAAACTGATATATCGCGATACGTCGTGTCACAATATATCGGTAGTCTTTTTGCACAATATCAACTTTTTCCAACAATTAAATTAATATAAATTGCTATATATATCGTATTGCGATATATATCGTATCATTGCCCCTGTATCGTGATGTATTGCCAGATTCTTGCCAATACACACCCCTATATGTTAAGTACTTTTGTTTTACAAAGCAGATTTTTAAGCATCTTAATAAGGTATTCAATGTTTTGTTGAGCTAAAACATTTTATTTGCTGTATTTTTGTTTAAATTTGATTCATGAAATTTTATGCTTTTTTTATTTACATTTTCAAAGTTTTATTAATCCATTGAATAATAGAAGACTGAGGAAACGTTTCATCCTGGTCTTCTGCTTAAAAATAATTGTTTATATTAAACTGTTTCATGATAACTGGTGAATACAGAAGAAATGAGTGTGATCTTGGAGTATGACTTGTCTGATTCTCACTAGCTATGCTTTAGAAATGCAGGACTGATTTGACCAACATTTCTACACAACCCTCCTAAAGTGACAGCAGAAAACTGCCACATGAACCAAGAGCTTTCCTGTGGAGAACTCATTCCTCTCGAACAGACCTCAGGGAGTCAGGGAGGATGGAGGAGATGTGAGGAGAGGGCCACTCTGTGCTGTCCTTGTTTCTCTGTCAGAGAACTTCACATTCAAACGTGAGCTGAGCCTCTAATGGAAGTCACACCAAGACTCCTTTAAAGGCTTCAGAAACTCTGCGAGGTGCAGACAAGTCAAATGGCTCCGAGGAGAGCAGCCAGAGGGGGTTTAATGATTAGTTCAGGCGTGTTTCCTGTTCGAAAAGGACACATTTTATCGCACAAAAATGAGCATCTCCCAAAATTATCTCTATAAATATCATGAAATAAGATTTAATCTACATCGAAACCACTGATAACTCATGATTATGGATAACACAACACGACATCTGCAACAGTAATGAAGTCAAAAACACGGCAGCTCCCCATTTCATCTGCGCCGCATTACATAATAAGAGAGCTGGGCTGTTACGCAATCTCTGCTACTGGGGGGCGAACTTAGCTTTTAATTGGAGATGGAGTTGAAGGCCAGTCTGACCATGAATAAGCTCTAATCTGCACAGGAAAGTGGAGCGAGAGGGAATAATTCCTCACCCAGCGTGGAGGGTTAACTGTGAGGATTATTATCATGGTGCAAATTCACCATGTGAGTTCACACTTGCACTCCAGACAGCTAACACAGGTTGAATCAACCAATGGGAGCCAAGCATTCACTATTAGCTTCTTTCCTCATCTTACAATAATGTGGCTAATCACAGTTAATTCATGATTTAATAAAGTGGCAAATACTTTTACACATACAGCCAGGTTGGAGCTTAAAAAAAGGAAGTTTTTACAGGATGCAACTCTTCTTCTGTTGCTGCTTTAATATGTGTCTGCATCTGCTAATTCCCCCACAGCCGTTCCTACATTCATCTTCCTCACAGATAAATAGATAAATAAATAAACAACATTAAAGAATCATGGTTGAGCACTTAAGAGTTTAAAGACTGAAATGAATTTTGACACAAACAAGACCGTCTGAACGTATCTTCCAAGATGTTTTAGCCGCTGTTCATGAATATTCTGCTGTTGAAGGTGCACGGCAAAAATATCCTTTTACGTCCGACTGCTTGATTCTCAAATCCGACGTCACAACCGGGTGTTAAAAGTGAAAATTGAGCTTTTTCTCAGCTGTTCTGAGTCGCAGCCATGAGATGAAAATAAATGAAAGAGTCAAATTTGCCTCATCCATCTTATTATGCCTATTCCAGCTTCTGTTCCAAACAATTGAACATCATCGCACTTCACCACCTGTGCTTGTTGAGAATCATATTTTCTCCATATGTCTCTAAAACACCTGATATCTGGCTCCTCGTGCTGCCAAATAAGATGTTTAGCTCCATTTGGAAGTTCATCGATTGTTAGAGAAAACATCTGAATTCAGCACCAGGTGTTCCAGGCAGGTAATGTGCACTTTAATAATCTGATGCAGGTCCTGAAGGGGGATTGAGTTCATAGTCTGATAAAACCTCCGCAGACCAGTGCTGACATCACGTCTGTCTCCATGGCGATGTGGAGGAAACGCAGGCTGCTGGTATCTGGAAGCGAGACGGAGACGCGGACAGGGAATGGAGAGAGTTGGAAATCCTCTCGGAGAGGCGTGAAGGAATATAGTGTCAGGAAGCGACGGGTTTGGAATGCTAATATCAAGCGAGCATGTGCACACAGTAACACACATACAGACTCATCGTTGGCACGCTCGCTGTCACGGTGTCTCTTTCAGTTTTGTCAACAATCAGATGGTATCAAGTGAAAAAATAGCCTTTGAGCACAAATGTCACCGGAGCCGATGGTGACATTAAAACCTATTGGACTTCAGCTCCAGGCTGCTCCCTCTGCAGAGAGCCACTGGAGGCCCAGGGAAGAGGAAAATCTGATGGATGTGATAACCTCTGCTTAGATCTTTAGAATCTGTTTCACAAGCTCAAAAAAAAAAAAAACTCTAAGCATTTATGGTCATTTAACACCAAAACCTTTTAACGATAAAAACAAATTGCAGTTTTTCTTTTATTTTATGAAAACAAAGTATAAATCTGAGTTCTTCTCTGCAGAACAGTTCAAGCTCAAGGACCTCTCTTTAAAGTCCAGTCCAAACTGTTTCAGGACACGGCGTTCCTAATGCATCAAATCAAGCACGCCCTCGTGATTCGTGTTTGTGTTACATGCGAGTTGGAGCTGAATGCATAAAAGACTTGAGATTCAGCAAAGTGTCCTTGAGTGAAAAACGACGGCCGCCGAGTCTGGTTTCAAAACACTGGCATCTAAAAAAAGGAAAACGAGATGTATGATTCTGATCCTGCATTATTTTTAGTAACTGGAAGCATTCCTCAAGGCCGGAGTAGAATTATTGACTTTGCACAACCTTTGCATGCTGTAAATGTCAACATCCATACTCATAAACTTCCATAAAATCACACGGCTGAGCTTTTTTTATGTTATGGAACTTAACAAAAAGCAGCAGAAATGTAATCTGGACATGCAAATATAATTTAGCATTTAGAGGTTATCCTCCATCTAGAAATGTTTTAGGTTTTTTTTCAACCCAGACGACCTTTAACACGAGGAAATTTAATATCTCCACACGAACCTGAAGAGGTATATCATTTGCAGCCATCGTGTGCATGAACAAAGCGTTAGTTTTTCTTGTAGATTTGCAGGTTGTTGTTTGAACCAGGTATGTTCTGCTACATGCAGAATTGATTTCTCTCGCTTGGTGATCCAAGTGTGCATGTGTTTGTTTCAGGACGGGGAAACGAGCAGCGGCACATCGAGAAAAAACTATTTCTAAAAATGCAATTTTTTTTTGCAAGGCACTGATAGGCTGATCTTCCTCCTGTCAGCTGTTTTTGTTGGAATTCTGGATCTAAATGCAGTGACAGCAAAGCAGACTTTTTGAAATAGATGAAGGAATTCCACATGATTAAAAATTCTTGGGGATTTCTTACCAGCTTTGACCTAATTGCTTAGTAAAGTCAATCATTCAAATGAAGTAGGAGACAGAGAGGAGGAAGCAGGAGGAGGTAGAATTATCAGAGCACATTCCTGTTGGGACTCAGTGTGAATTAAATCCATTTTCTCCACAATAAAAGAGGTGGAGATGAAGAAGACAAGGAGAAAGAAAGACAAAGGAGAGAAAAAAGCAGTAATTAGGTAAGACAGATCAAGCTGAGGAAGCAAAAGGAAAACTGCAGCATGCTTGGTGTGATATTGGAATACAGCACATTCCTTTTCACTTTGTTTCTTCTCCAAATATCAGCAAGCGGAGGGTTTCGTGGCCTTTTCTAGGAAGGAGTGTTGAATTCAACAAACGAAGGCTGTGTTGTACCTGTTTACCACACCAAACACTTTGCTTCATCAAAGTGTCCTCTGCGGGTTGTCTCTTCTTCGTCTTACTCACTTTTACACGCACAGAGTTATTGATCCTTCTGCTCTGTTAGCCCAATGAGACAGCACCTCCTTTGTTCTTTCTGTGTGTGGGTGCATAAATTGCACAAGATGTTGATACTCTTTTGTTAAATAGAGAAAAACCAACAATGGTCACTCAGATAGTTGGAACTGACAAAACATGGATAATAAATAAAAAATGACTGAATCAGACATTGCTTTTGAATTGAAGTTAAAATGAATAATTTAAAAACAAATTAAATATGTTTTTTTTTTTAAATATTTTGTTCATCAACCTTTTGAGACAATCAAGGATTTTGTTAATTCTTAGTGAGTATTTTTTGTCATGATCAAACTGCTCCAGCTGTCTCTGGGCTGAAAAGTTTCTTCTCCAGATGTTTCAGATCTTCCACAGATGTTCAACAGGATTTAGATCAGGACTTGTAGACCATCAGAAATGTCCAGAGTTTGGTTTTGATCCATTCTTGTGTGTTTTGGCTCATCATCTTTCTGACACTGAGCATCACATTTTGCTCCAGGATGTCTTGAAGGTCTTGAGATTTCATTGGACCCTGAACAGGTTCTAGACACCCTGAATCAGGTGCAGCAATGTAGAACCAGAACAGAACGAAACCATGTTTCACAGAATGTCCAGTGTTCCTTTTTTTAATTATTATTATTTTTACTTCATTTATCTTCTAGTCTTTAGCTACTTGGAGATGGTCTTCTAGCCTTTAGCTACTTGGAGGTGGTCTTCTAGCCTTTAGCTACTTGGAGGTGGTCTTCTAGCCTTTAGCTACTTGGAGATGGTCTTCTAGCCTTTAGCTACTTGGAGATGGTCTTCTAGCCTTTAGCTACTTGGAGATGGTCTTCTAGCCTTTAGCTACTTGGAGATGGTCTTCTAGCCTTTAGCTACTTGGAGGTGGTCTTCTAGCCTTTAGCTACTTGGAGGTGGTCTTCTAGCCTTTAGCTACTTGGAGGCGGTCTTCTAGCCTTTAGCTACTTGGAGGCGGTCTTCTAGCCTTTAGCTACTTGGAGATGGTCTTCTAGCTTTTAGCTACTTGGAGGTGGTCTTCTAGCCTTTAGCTACTTGGAGGTGGTCTTCTAGCCTTTAGCTACTTGGAGGTGGTCTTCTAGCCTTTAGCTACTTGGAGGTGGTCTTCTAGCCTTTAGCTACTTTGAGGTGGTCTTCTAGCTTTTAGCTACTTGGAGATGGTCTTCTAGCCTTTAGCTGCTTAGAGGTGGTCTTGTAGCCGTTAGCTACTTGGAGGTGGTCTTCTAGCTTTTAGCTACTTGGAGGTGGTCTTCTAGCTTTTAGCTACTTGGAGGTGGTCTTCTAGCCTTTAGCTACTTGGAGGTGGTCTTCTAGCTTTTAGCTACTTGGAGGTGGTCTTCTAGCTTTTAGCTACTTGGAGGTGGTCTTCTAGCCTTTAGCTACTTGGAGGTGGTCTTCTAGCTTTTAGCTACTTGGAGGTGGTCTTCTAGCCTTTAGCTACTTGGACGTGGTCTTCTAGCCTTTAGCTACTTGGAGGTGGTCTTCTAGCCTTTAGCTACTTGGAGGTGGTCTTCTAGCCTTTAGCTACTTGGAGGTGGTCTTCTAGCTTTTAGCTACTTGGAGATGGTCCTCTAGCCTTTAGCTACTTGGAGGTGGTCTTCTAGCCTTTAGCTACTTGGAGATGGTCTTCTAGCCTTTAGCTGCTTAGAGGTGGTCTTGTAGCCGTTAGCTACTTGGAGGTGGTCTTCTAGCTTTTAGCTACTTGGAGGTGGTCTTCTAGCTTTTAGCTACTTGGAGGTGGTCTTCTAGCTTTTAGCTACTTGGAGATGGTCCTCTAGCCTTTAGCTGCTTAGAGGTGGCCTTCTCGCCTTTACCTTTTAACATGCTGAATAAAACTTATCTTCCTAACCTCCTCAGAGGACTCTGTCTTCAGCTTTTTGTGGTCCATGTTCAGTGTGGTACCAAACAGCACTGTGACTACATTCAGCCTTTAAACACAGACTGACTGAAGACACCTGTGATTCTTATCACAGGACACAGTTTAACATGTCTCTATGGTCATAGTACCATGTTTGTCCAGATCACTTACATTAGTTTGCTTTTCTTTAAAGTGCCTGTGACTCCATATTTAAATCACTTTATATTAAACAGGTGTAATCTTTGATGCCTCTAGATTAGCGTTGCACCATTATAACTCAAAATACGCTGTAATTATTTCCTAACGAGCAACTCAGAGATCAGAAGAATGCACCGCCTTCTGGTTCTACTGGGTTTCTCCTTATTTGGCAGCCTGACACTTCTGCTGCAGCAGGGGGCAGTGCCGTCGTGTGAAAGAGAAACGAAACTGAAACTAAACACTACACGGTCTATGGGCAATGGCGGCGGCACTGCCTCGCTCCAGGTGTCGTGAACGTGCATGTGGGAGGAGAATTGACCAAATAAGCAAGTCCGGATCACTATGACCTCATAGCGGGCTGGAGTGAAAAAAACTGTTTGAAACCTGGGTCTGAAATCTGGAAGAGCTTCTCACTGGCTGTACTAGGAGATAGATGGACGCCGTTTTTTGCTCTTTCTGGCAGGTTTAAGGTGAGAACTCAACGTTGCAACATGATAGATAAGTCAGAAAACATGGAAACTGATGTCATGGGCACTTTAATAATTCAGTTGAACCACAATTCAAAAGCAAAGTCTGATTTCCATCACTTGATCTTCAGTACATTTATCTTTATTTGTAAGTTTCAAGTTATTTCTGTGGCCGCTGTAGTTTTATTTTCTTTAACAAAAAGGGTACCAACAATTTTATCCATGTTTGTAAATCCTCTGTTACGCACATCTTCTATCAATGCCGTTACTCCCTAGACACGACGGTCGTCCACCTAATCCAGTCCCAGGGCTCTAATTGGCTAACTGAAGCCATTTTCTCTGCTCTAGGGAGCTTGGAGATTAGGAGGAGTGTGTGTTCTGAGCTGCCCGGTGCCTAAATGAGTCACACTGTGGGCGCAATGTCTCTTACAGGGATAGACAGAGCACACCCACCCATGTAACAATCAGACCACAGATGGGAGTTGCCAGAAAGATGACATAAATCAAGTCCAGGTATCTTTGTTTTTTAATGTCGCGCACTGAAACCCTGCCGACAACCTGTGTGTGAGTCGCTTTAGGCAGAGTTACTCACACTCACCTGAGCCCACCGAACTCCTTCAGAGAGCATGTAAACATCAATAATGAATTTAGCCTCGAGCTAAACACCTAGCAGTGTTGTTGACATGCTTACGGTTCAAGAACTCCACGCCGCAAAATACGATGCTGCTCTGGAATTGACTCATAGTGCAAACATGTATAAAACAATGCTGCTCTAACCTCGTTTGCAAAAACACCATTTTTTATAGCTTCACAAAACACTATGACTAATTCAGAGGCTAAAAATGTTATGTAGTATCGTGTTACAATTAGTGATGCACAGATGTGATGCTACACTGCTGATATCAGCTTATTAAACTAAGCAGGAATTGGACAGATGTCTCTGATCCTCGTGAAATACTTGGTCATCGTGGTTATAAAGCCGGAATCTAATGCTTGTGAATGAGTCTCTGTGCTGAAATAATAACAGAAGCTTAATGAGCAGTTCGAAAATCAAACGTTGCATGTCTTATCCGTTACAGTTATGAATGCGTTTGAGCTGGTTTTCATGTGACAGTCAGGAATAAAAGCACTAATCGGCACTGCAGGATGTGAAACAGCTGTTTTACTGTTCTCTGATGTGAAATAAACTGTAGGGACGGCTGAATGAAGGAAGCACACCTCATCAATGTTTTGAAAGTCAGACAGTTTCTTTCCTTATTTACTCTCTGAAAGCTGAAGCAGTTCATTTATGAAATCCTTTGTTTGATCATAATTTTGTCACTTTAGTTGAACTTTTAGTAAGAAATTGTGTTTAGTATGAACTGTTTTAAATGCACTAGAAGATATGTGCAATTATTGAAATGTATCTTTCAATTTTGGATCAAACTATGATGAGATGGTGTTCATGGACAGGATCTCAAGGTGTAGATGAGAGGAGGGAGTCTGATTTGTGAACATCATCTTTGCTTTTTGCAGATGATGTGAATCTACTGGACCATAGAAAAGTCAGATCAGGCCTCACCTTCAGCAATGAAGGTGCTGCTCAGGTCTATTGAGTTTTAAAAAAGGAAAAGCTCTCACTTCACTGTCCATCTATGATTCAACTCTCACCTCGGGTCACATGATTCCAATCGAGACCAAAATGAGCTTCAGTAAAGAGGTACGAGCTTTAGAGAGACGGTGAGTCCGATGGGGAGGTTTGGCCATCTGATTCGGATGCCTCCTTATTGCCTCCTGCTGGAGGTTTTTCAGGTACAACTAACTGGGAGGAGACCAGCAGACCCAGAACTCACTGCAGCAGATTTAAATCGTCTCTTGACTGGAAATCACCAAGGAGGAGATGGAGGGTGTAGCACAAGCATATATTAGAATGTAAAGATGTTCATGATCATTTTGTGTAAGAGCATCCTGATTTATGCTCAAAAACAACCATGTGGGCATAGTTTCCTTTCAAATGGCCAAAATCCAGGAGCTAAAGCAGAAGAACACCAGCAGCTCCTGAATCGATCCGTCAATCAATAGAGTGAGTTCAGTTTTAGGAAGTGGGGAAGAAGAATCGATGCATCACTTGTTCTGAAGCCAAACTTCAAAACAACCCAAAAAAAGAAGCTGCAGGTTTGGATATTTGTGTGAGAGGATGAGCACATGTTTTGGTCGTGCTCCAAATGTTTTCTATTTTAAAAATCTATTGTGCTGCTTTTCTGCTAATTTAAACCGGAATAATGGAAAGCTTTGGATGGTCTTTAGGAGACATAACGGATGAAGCCCACTTTTTATACAAACATGTCACCCAGACACTTCAGACGCCACTAGAGGTCTCGGTGTGTGAGTGATGGCTACGCTACGTGAAGAACTCATTCTCCTCAAACCGGGGAGTGGACAGAAGAGATATGAACCACTCACTGCTATTTGTTTTCCTGAGCTCAGCCTCTAATGCAAACCAGACCAAACACTCGACTCTTTCTGAAGTTCTCTGAGGTGTAAAAAAGCCAAACAGCTCTCTGAAACACAGCTATTAGGGGTGCACACATCATTTAAGCCTTTTGGATTTGCAGGCTTTGTGCTCAGTGTTTATTTGATCCACTGTGCTTCTTTTCACAATTAGAGAAGTTGTTAAGTACCAGTGGAGCTGAGTAGGAAATTGCATTTATCTGCTCTAGTTTGAGGAGCAAGGGCTTTTATTTGCATGTGTGAGTATCTGTCAGGAGAGGTACTAGCTATAATCCTATTAATCAGGATAATTGGCTCATAATTGGCTCTCATCAGGTCCCTACAGATGCCATCAGTCAAGCCTCAACATTATTGCCAGACATTTAAAAACGGCAGCTCACATTCCCTGCAGGTTTCATTCCTACTGTTAGACCGAGGGAGAGTCTGTGGCACAAAAAAAGGTATGACATAGAGATTAAAATCTCTAAACTGTGCTGAAAGTCATTTTAATATCCAGTAAACAAAACTGCACAGTCACGAAAAAGACATCTGCCCCCATTTCTCAAAATAAGATCTGGATCAGCAGCAGAGACGTGGTTTAATCACTCTGCTCCAGCGTGAGCGAGTGTGAAAGTGTGTCTTTGTGTTCATTTATGCGAGAGCAGTAGGGTGTGTGTGACAGCTGGGTAATGAAACCAGACGTGCACACCTGATTTCCTGTAACAGATGTGTGTTGCCTTGTGGGAATGGGGCATTAGCAAGGCAGCCTTAGGCACAAAGTCTGAGTTGAGAGACACAATATTCAAACCTAAAACTGAACAATTCAATCATAACATGTAAACAACTCCCACTACTACTAATGGAATCCAAAGTATTTCAATGTTAATTGGCTAATCTCTTCAATACGACCATGAATACATGTTAGATGCGTTACATGAGATACATCAGCTGTTTTCTGTTCCGAACTCGGAATCTGGAAAGCATTCCCATGGCAGCACTGGATCAAAAACAGTGTTTGATCCACATGTCTCTTGGCAAAGCATCTTTTTAAAAGGGGGGTGTTCTACTCATGTCAAACAAACGGAAACATGTCTTTGCTCTTTGTTGATCAGTACAAGAATCTAACCTTGAGCTACTGCAGCATCTTCCTGTACACTCCAAAACAAAGCAAACACAAGTGAATGAGTGAGGAGAGACGAGAGGAAGAGGAGGGGAAAGTGAAGGTTTATCGAAACAACCAGGGGGAAAAAAAGACTTTGCAAGACTTCTTTTGTGTTTGCTGGAGTCAAACAAGTGCTGGCTTGCATTTTGCGGAAGTGGGAGAGAACATGAAAATTCAACTGTTTTTCCCTTGAAGAGATTCAGGGGCGTGAAAATATGACGGCGACGGTAGAGAGAGAGAGAGGATTAAAACAAAAGCACGTTTTAGAGATTCGTCTCACGCCGTAAGAACAATCAATCTTTTAGGTTTTTAATGCTCTTCGTAGCCCGGTGTTCACGTCCATGTAGAAGATATCTGTCAGGGACTTGAATTTTTTGTTTGCTCACATGGTATCTGAGACTCTAACAACAAAATCTCCTGTGAGGAAGGTTCTGAATCCCGTCAACAGCCCACTAATCCTGGTGGGTGGATGATAACGGCGCGTTTCAATGACTTATATTGCCCCTAAAGTTGGAATTGTGATGAAAAGCCAAGTCAGAACAGATAAAGCCGAATCTTAAAATTTGTCCCAGACGAGCCATAAAACCTGGGCCACCTACACTTCCCATAACACGATTCAATAAATATGAGTTAGGTGATTCGAGTCAATCGAATGAGACTTCAGGAAGCTTCAGACTTTATATTAGGCTTTTTCAATGAGCAAGTTGAATGTTAAAGAGTATATTTTCAAACCCTGACAAGATTATTTGCCTAAATTAGCTTTATCACACTATAATGGAGTAAAAGGGAGTATATATCCTGCCTAGTACCAAAAGCAGTGTTGTTTTTAGCAGCCACTTTGGTTTTAGTCTTAGTCACATTTTAGTTGTGTTTATATGTGATAGTTTTAGTCAAGAAAACTCTAGTTTTAGTCAAAAAATGTATTAATCCTTTCACAACATAATTTAGGTCAATAAGTTGGAAATTATAACTCTTTGCATTAATTAATTCAAAAGTACCATAGACCGTTTTGGCATTAAACAGGAAAAGTAACGAAAAACATCCAAAACGGATAAAACTACTTTAACTAAAGCATTCATTCAACACTGTAAGTATTGGTCTAACGTTCGGGCATAACAATAACAAAGACATGTAGCTGATTATTAAATAAAAGCACTAATCAAGATTTAGAGCTCATTAGTTTAGCATTAGCTCATCAGCTGTTTGAATGGAGCGCCGCATTTTTAGTAAAACTAAAGAAACAAAGCAAACGACTCAGTGTCGAGTTGATTACATAAGGACACTATATGGAATCAATCAGCAGGGTTGTCAAGAAATATTTGAATAAGTATCCATTTGATAGCATGCAACAACAGAGAATTAATAATGACCCCGCCACAATAAGAGGATGCTCGAAAGTGGAGATTGAGTTTATATGATTTATGGAAAAAGAGTTCACCCAACTACTGTTCCACAACTACACACCCTAACGTTTCCTTCTTGTCTCGTTGGCACAATCTGACAGACGTCTCGTCTCATTTCAGAGAGCTCCTCAGTGTCTCGTTATGAAAAAAAGGTGTGTTAAGGCTATAATTTCATTATCGTTTTAGTTTATGAAAACCACACTGATCAAAATGTTTTCTAATGAAATGGATCAGAAGTGATAATATCCACCCCATCTGTTCTACAAACAGGCATTTAAAGCTCTAGCTGTGGTGTCCACTATAATGAATAAATCAAAACTCCAAACTTTAATATTTTCCCACAAAAAAAAAACTGAACTCTAATCCTCTTCTTTCAGTGAAAACAGTTTTCCATTTACTTTGTGATTGGTCAACCTGCTGAACTTGAATTTAGCCTGAAGGGAGATCTGCTGCAGGTTGTCATCTTGTTAGAAGATGAGATGAAACTTTAATCACTTCTGCAGGGGGGGTTAAATTGCCTCTGCAGCAGCAAGAACAGGATGGAACAAGTAATCTAAGGATGAAAAATGACAGATACCATTAAAAAATAACCAAAATGGATGTGAATGTTTATCACATGCTTTGTTATTGATCCAAATATGTGATAGAGATGAAGATTATCAATAAATGTCTGTAGATTCAGAGCAAGCTGCTTGACAAAAGCCTGCTGCAATGCACCATCGCTTCAAAATAAAATAAACTTGCAACTACTTTTCATTTTTCACAGCCTCTGGGTTTCTTATATAACACCTAAAAGAAAAAAAAATACTGTCAAGACCTAACAGGTTACAGCATGTTTCAATCTCAAACTTATTGAATTGTATTTCCATTTGAGATGATTTGAGAGCATACACTTTCTGCCGTATTATCATTACCTCTTAAATTGAATGCTTGTTGCGTCAAGCTTATGTGCACTGATTGCAGCAAATCATGATACAGACAATCTGACAGACTGAGAGCTTTTCCTCATTCAGCAGGTCACAGTTTGAGATAGCGTAGCAGCCCCTGCACTTTCAATTTCAGATCGCACTGATGTGGCAAAGATGGAATATTTCATTAGGTTGGTGGATAAACAGAATCAGCGCTCGGCTCCAATATGCCTGTCGGTGCATGCTGGTTAAAAGGACAGAGCTGCTGCCTTGCTATTACCTAAAACCGCAGAAAGCACACAGATTGGATTGTGATTGCATGGACTAAATCAGTTCTTTAATATTACAAAGAGGTGATTTTCAAAACCTGCAGCAAAATGTCCAAAACTGGACCTCATCCTCTGTCAGTTGGACAGACTGCGACTCTCTGTTGGCTGCTGGGTCCCAGATTATTGGACCACACTTGATGGAAAAACGCCACCAAAAGCAGATACAGAAATTAAATCATTTTCAGGAAAGATGGAAATGGTTGGTGGAAGGTAGAGCTGCTCAATCATCAAAAAATATTATCACATTTGTTTGGGATAAAATGGAAATCCCGATCATTTAACGCAATAACTAAATGAGCTGATAAAAACTATCCAGAGTTCACATTTTAAAACACACAAGAAACGCAAAAATATTAAAGTTATATTCTAAATTGATTGCTCACATAAAGAAACACTCCTCCGTGAACCGTCACCTTATCGTGGTGGAGGAGTTTGAGTGCCCTAATGATCCTAGGAGCTATGTTGTCTGGGGCACTTGTGCCCCTGGTAGGGTCACCCATGGCAAATTGGTCCTAGGTGAGGGGTGAGACAAAGAGCGGTTCAAAAGACTCTTCATGCAAGTACAATCATCGAGCCAGTGTACCCGGCCCGGAGGGTTACCGGGGTCCCACCCTGGAGCCAGGCCTGGGGTTGGGGCCCGTGAGCGAGCGCCTGGTGGCCGGGCTTTCGCCCATGGGGCCCGGCCGGGCCCAGCCCGAACTGGATACATGGGCTCATCCACCTGTGGGTCCACCACCTGCAGGAGGAACATGAAGGGTCCGGTGCAATGTGGATCGGATGGCAGACCAAGGCGGGAGCTTTGGCGGTCCGATCCCCGGACACAAAAACTGGCTATTGGGACATGGAACGTCACCTCTCTGGCGGGGAAGGAGCTGGAGCTTGTGGAAGAGGCTGAGCGATACCAGCTAGATATAGTCGGGCTCACCTCGACACATAGTGTTGGCTCTGGAACCCGAGTCCTTGAGAGGGGTTGGACACTTTTCTTTGCTGGAGTTGCTCCGGGTGAGAGGCGGAGGGCTGGGGTGGGCTTTCTGTTAGCCCCAAGACTCTCTGCCTGTATGTTGGGGTTTTCTCCGGGGGATGAAAGGGCAGCTTCCCTGCGCCTTCGGGTTGGGGAACGGGCCCTGACTGTTGTTTGTGCTTATGCACCAAATAGCAGCTCAGAGTACCCACCCTTTTTGGAGTCCCTGGGACGAGTGCTGGATAGCGCTCCTACTGGGGACTCCATAGTCCTGCTGGGAGACTTCAATGCTCACGTGGGCAATGACAGCGTGACCTGGAGGGGCGTGATTGGGAGGAACGGCCCGCCCAATCTGAACTCGAGTGGTGTTCTGTTTTTGGACTTCTGTGCAAATCGCAGTTTGGCCATAACAAACACCATGTTCAAACATAAGGATGCCCACCAGTACACCTGGTACCAGGGCAGCCTAGGTTACAGGTCGATGATTGACTTTATAGTTGTATCATCTGACCTGAGACCGTATGTTTTGGACACTCGGGTGAAGAGAGGAGCGGAGCTGTCAACTGATCACCACCTGGTGGTGAGCTGGATCAGATGGCAGGGGAAGATGCTACGCAGACCTGGTAGACTCAAACGTATAGTGAGGGTCTGCTGGGAACGCCTGGCAGAAGAGCCTGTCAAGATGGTCTTCAACTCCCACCTCCGGCAGAGCTTCGACCGCATCCCGAGAGCAGTGGGGGACATTGAGTCCGAATGGGCCTTGTTCCGCTCTGCGATTGTTGAGGCGGCAGTTGCTAGCTGTGGTCGCAAGGTAGCCGGTGCCAATCGTGGCGGTAACCCCCGTACCCGCTGGTGGACACCAGAGGTTAGGGGAGCCGTCAGGCTGAAGAAGGAGGCCTACAGGGCGTGGCTGGTCTGTGGGTCTCCAGAGGCAGCAGATAGGTATCGGAGGGCCAAGCGAAGTGCAGCAGTGGCAGTTTCCGAGGCAAAATCTCAGGTGTGGGAGGAGTTTGGTGAGACCATGGAGAAAGACTATCGGTCGGCTCCAAAAAGGTTCTGGCAAACCATCCGGCGCCTCAGGGGAGGAAGGCGGCAACTCGCTCACACTGTTTACAGTGCGGACGGGGAGCTGCTGACGTCAACTGGGGCTATAGTCGGGCGGTGGAAGGAATACTTTGAGGAGCTCCTCAATCCCACCGACACGCATTCCTATGAGGAACCAGAGCTGGGAGACCTGGGGACGGACTGTCCAATCTCTGGGGCAGAAGTCGCTGAGGTAGTCAAAAAACTACGCAGTGGCGGAGCCCCGGGGGTGGATGAGATCCGACCTGGGTATCTGAAAGCTATGGATGTTGTAGGACTGTCGTGGTTGACACGTCTCTGCAACATTGCGTGGTCATCGGGGGCAGTTCCTGTTGAGTGGCAGGCCGGGGTGGTGGTTCCCATTTTTAAGAAGGGGGACCAGAGGGTGTGTTCCAACTATAGGGGGATCACACTCCTCAGCCTCCCTGGGAAGGTCTACTCCAGGGTACTGGAGAGGAGGGTCCGGTCGATAGTTGAACCTCAGATAGAAGAGGAGCAATGTGGTTTTCGTCCTGGTCGTGGAACTGTGGACCAGCTCTTTACCCTCGCTAGGGTGATGGAGGGGTCATGGGAGTTTGCCCAACCAATCCACATGTGTTTTGTGGATTTGGAGAAGGCTTATGACCGTGTCCCCAGGGACACCCTGTGGGGGACGCTCCAGGAGTACGGGGTGGATGGTCTTTTGTTAAGGGCCATTCAGTCCCTGTACCAGAGGAGTGTGAGTCTGGTCCGCATAGCTGGCAGTAAGTCGGACCTGTTCCCAGTGAGGGTTGGACTCCGCCAGGGCTGCCCTTTGTCACCGGTCCTGTTCATAACCTTTATGGACAGGATTTCTAGGCGCAGCCGTGGTGTGGAGGGTGTCGAGTTTGGTGACAGGAGAATCTCGTCTCTGCTTTTTGCAGATGATGTGGTCCTCCTAGCTTCATCAGGCTCTGACCTACAGCTCTTGCTGGGGAGGTTCGCAGCTGAGTGTGAAGCGGCTGGGATGAGGATCAGCACCTCCAAGTCTGAGGCCATGGTTCTTGGTCGGAAAAGGGTGGCTTGCCAACTCCAGGTCGGGAGAGAGGTCCTGCCTCAAGTGGAGGAGTTCAAGTATCTCGGGGTCTTGTTCACGAGTGAGGGAAGGAGGGAGCGGGAGATCGACAGGCGGATTGGGGCAGCGTCTGCAGTGATGCGGACGCTGAACCGGTCTGTTGTGGTGAAGAAGGAGCTGAGCCGGAAAGCAAGGCTCTCGATTTACCGGTCGATCTACCTCCCAATCCTCACCTATGGTCATGAGCTTTGGGTAATGACCGAAAGAACGAGATCGCGGATACAAGCGGCCGAAATGAGTTTTCTCCGCAGGGTGGCCGGGCTCAGCCTTAGGGATAGGGTGAGGAGCTCGAACATCCGGGAGAGACTCGGAGTAGAACCGCTGCTCCTCCATGTCGAAAGGAGCCAGCTGAGGTGGTTCGGGCATCTTGTTAGGATGCCCCCTGGACGCCTCCCCAGGGAGGTGTTTCAGGCATGTCCTGCCGGCAGGAGGCCCCCGGGTCGACCCAGGACACGCTGGAGAAAATATATCTCTGGTTTGGCCCTGGAGCGCCTTGGGATCCTGCCGGAGGAGCTGGTAGAAGTGGCTGGGGAGAAGACCGTCTGGAGCTCCCTAATTGGGATGCTGCCCCCGCGACCCGGACCCGGATAAGCGGAAGAAGACGAGACGAGACATAAAGAAACATGGACAGACAGCAGAGAAGAGAGTAGCTTAGCAGTTATTAGAACCTAAAATATTAATTTATAATATTAAAATCATGATAGACTACCATCAAATGGACTATTTTGAATGAAAACAAAAAGTTTTTTCTAACATTCAGATAGTTAGACTTTGATTCATGTGACTAAAACATAAACAAACAGGACTGCAAAGCACTTAATAAAACAGAGGAAAGCCACCATCTAGTCCGGGATGTCCAAGCAGGAAATAAACATGAAAAGTGTTTTTTTTAGGTGTCAATAACTCAATAGGACATATAGAAAAATACTACTAGATGCTGCTGCACCATAGAGTGGAGGCTTTAACATTCATTTTTGTCAGTTGCATTGTTTTACTGATCATTATGATCAAACCTGACATACAAATTAGATTATCGTACAGCACTTTTTTCAAAAGCGTCCATACTTGGGTGTTTATTTGAGCAAAACCACAACAGAATTAGCTTTGACAAGAAAAATGCTATAATCCAGAGACAGTGCTCTGTTCTTCTCCATTTTTATCCAATCCTTTGACTTAGCTTTAGTTTCCAGAAGGAGCCAATTACTCACATCGCCTCAGTAATTAACATGAGGGATAGTGAAGTTGAATGCTGCTACAACTAGACAATTGTGACAGAGAAACTTCCTCTAATGAGGCGCACACTGGGGATCCTCTCCTCCAGTCTCTGGCCTTGCTGACTGGCGCGGTCCTCAGGATGGATGGTGCTAAGCTAAGCGCTACAACTGGAAGTGAGTCATTTTGAAGCCCATCGAACAACAGCCAGTGAGCATGTGGGAGGCAGAATTTATGAAAGGTGTTTTCCCCACTCAGAAAAGAAGACTCAACAGGCCTCAAGGCCACACTGGTCCTAATCACATGTCCTTCACTTCAAGACAAAGGTTATCGTCATAAAAATGAACAAACATCAAATTTGCTGTAATTACTGCAACGTTTGACTTTTATGCAACAAACTGAAATTATAACTTAGAAGAACTTAGGTGAAAAAAGTAATTTTTAAAATTCTTTGCAAACACTATTATTTGCAACCAAGCCACTCGATCAGAATTTGTGCAAAAGAACGAAAAGACATCAAGGGGACGGCGCTGTTTCTGAACAGATGTAATCTGACATATTGATGAATGACAGCGAGCTGTTAATTGGGTTCTGGAGCATATGATCCAGATTTGAGTCTAATGATTAAGATGTTTACATGGTTGTTGCTGTAATCTCAAAGCTCCATTTATGTAGATGCAACAATCACAATAAAAATATGGAAAACTGTTGTTTAAAGACGCAGCTGGGCGATGTATCCTAATAACACTGTGATATTATGGGGCTTTTTTGTGATGCATTAGCTAAATTTGATGGTTTGAATATATTTGATATATCTCATGTGCAAAAAAAAAAAATAAAAAAATGCAATAAACTGAAAGCATTTGAGCCGCCACCCACCCCTGTGATAACCGCTTATGAGAAATCTGGCCAAAGAGATGGCCTTTCAGTCACAAAGCCTCTGGCCATAAATATAAAAAGTGTGCATCCCCAAGCTGGTCTGTAGGCAGAGTCAAACACACTGTTCTGTTCCCAGTCAGCAAACTAAACCACAAGTCCTTGAGGGGATGAAGAAGCTTGACAGATATCTCAGACAACACACACACTCTGTTATCGCTCCTTCATCGGTCCTAAAAGCACAAAGGCTTCAAATTCAATCATAAAAAAATAAAAGATTGGGTTTAACGTCTGTTTAAGGAGCTATTATATAAAAATCAGATCACTAAAGTCTTGATTATCCAAATATAGCTTAGTGGCAGTAACATTCTCCATGTCAGGCCAGTTACATTTTAGATTTCTCCACATGGTGAAGCAATGTGCACGGCACCATATTAAGAATACTGTGTTTCTAAGGAGGAAAACAACGAGCGCAGCTGTGAAAACTGTGTCCTCGTCTGGCTGTTTTCTGTTATTCAAGCTGAAAACAACTTAATAGTTAGAAAAGAACACATAAAATATCCCCTATGAAGTGTGTTGATGTATATTGTGAGTTTACAGAGTTATAAAAAAGGATCTGCCTCCAAACAGATCGAGTCTGTTTTGCTTTTTAGTCACACTTGAATGTTTCAGATCAACACATTTTAACATCAGACACAGGTAACCTGAGCAAATGCTAGTTTTTTCCTTTAGGATTTTCAGGCAGAATTCACGCTTCCATCAGTTACAGCAAGTAGGGTTCTAGAATGGAGCATGATGTATTGCTTTTTGAGATCTTTTAGCCTACTTTGAAATGATTTTTAAATCCACAGGTAATCAAGTCAGGATGTGGCTTGTGAAAGTCTTTTGACAAGGGTCCTAATTGTTAAATAAAAACTCACAAATCAATTAAAAAACAGAGCTACTTCTTATAAATACACCTTCATATTTGTTGTGTTGCTGCTTTAAAAACAAAGAAAAACTTGTCAGATTATGCTTTGGTTTCAAATGATAGCCTGAGGTTTGCAGTATCATTTTCCTTCTCAGAGATAAGGCTTGTGAAGAGAGCACCTCTCTGCACCGCCTGCCAAAATGGATACCGAGCACTTAGGGGAAGGAACGTGCAGCCAGAACAGCTCGGAGAAACTCAGTTGACAATTTGGCATTTCAGTGGTCAGACTGAAAACACAACGCTGCAGAAACTTTAATGAAAAGTTTTTCTCTACCTGCTGCGTCAACGAGTTCCTTAACAAAAGGCAACACCTGCAGTAATACCAAAGTTCTAGAGTCCCGGACAGTTTTCAGTCTGGCAGCACCTTTATTTTTAAAACATTTGGCCGTATTGTTCGAAAATATGAGACGGTGGTCAGAAAAAAATGCAACCAATAAAACACAGGATCAAGAAATCAGGCTGAACTTAGGTTCTGCTCAGCAAGCTGCACACAAACAGTCTTTTCCTCAAAGACATGTCACACCTCTGATTGACTGAGCTACATTTTGCAGAATTGTGCCAAAGGCTTCGCAGTGACAGCGCCGCGGGTACGAAGCACACTTAGACTTCTCCTCGTGGACACAATTAAGTGAGTTAAAGTCCACTTTCTTTAGCTTTCACCCACCAGTTTTGATTACCTGCCATTTTTATTTAAAACACACTTGTCGTTTTCAATCAGGAGGATTAGATTCCAGAAATACCACACGTCATGGCAGCGAAACCGAGCTCCATTAGAGCAGGACGCTTTATTTTTAGTTTTAGCTTTTATTACAAATGAGTTCATACGAGGAAATCAGATAAATTAGTAAGTTTTTCTTACTGTGGGATAAAACAGTAGGAGTTTCGGGTGAGGAGAGGATGGGACGGGGGGGGGGGGGGGGGGGGTGTAAAGAAAACAAATTAGGGAGCAAATTTCA
>SSNR01000021.1:3120889-3155187 GCA_006937965.1 Callopanchax toddi | reverse complement strand
CCCCCCCCCCCCCCCCCCAAAAAAAAAAAAAAAAAAAAAACAGTTTTATAGTCAAGATTGGCCAATCAAAAAATAGGCTGATCACGCTGAAAATAGATGAAGTCAGATGTTTTTAGAGCATCTCTATTTGAAACAAGCAACATGCATTAGCATCACAGTGATAAACTCCCTGCAGACTGGCTACAACTGCAGCTAACCTGGCTAGCCAACATTAGCTTGTCAACTTTACAACTAAAAAACAATTTTGCACAGTAAATATTTAAATTCCATTACTTTAATTAACCCTTTAATACTAAATGTATCATATCTGATAAACCTATTAATGAGCTCTACCTCATTAACAGGGACTTTCTTTAAAAAAAAAACTACTGTATTTAACCCTATACACCCTCTAGTGGAGGATTCAAGTACTGCAATTGCCAATTTTCATTATTTGTATATGACTACATAATAAAAAATGATTTGTCGATTATAAAAACATTAGACAATTTTAAAATATCAGATTTTTTCATATATATTTAAAGCCTCCATTACTGTGTATATCTGCTCATAATCAGCTTGTTAGCTTTCTAGAAAACTCTCTTTTTAAGTGTGTGCATCAAAATCAAACCATTACAAAATGGCATAAATAAAAATGTGGTGCAAGAAACAAGCAAGACATCATTTTATAGCAATATAAGACATGTTTTAAAGTTAAACCCGTGTAGAAGTTTTGTTTTTGAATAAAATCATATAGTACATTTTAAAATATCTGCCTCAAACCCTTTAAATTCCACAGTCCTCCATACATTTATGCATTAGTCAATAAAACAATCTAAGAAAATAATAATGTAGATAAGATGTGCTCTACCAAAGGTAATACTACAATACCATCAAACTGTGGTATTTTCCCTCAAGGTTATCATACCTTCAGCATCTCTGACATCTAGAGAGGACTCTATGTCTAGACTCCTCAGACAGACCCAACCTTCTAACTTTTATTAGCTCTATCAAAGAGATGCTATATAACAAATTGTAGGACGCTGGAGAGCTTTTAGTCCTTTTATTGTCCTGATTAACTCTGTCATCTATCGGACATCGGGCTATTAAACAGAAACACAGACATGTGACAAACCAGAGAAGAGATTGGAGCTCATGAAAGATAGCTGGAATACACACTAATAAAAAAACATGGCATCCAATTTAAAAAGTGTATTAAAAGAAGAAAAGTTGCAGAAAGAAAAGGATAGGGAGTGCTTACTTTCTGTTATGGTGCAAGAAGATAATCAGGCCAACAACTGAGAACCAACAAAAGGACTTTGAGTAAAATTCTCATTTGTATGCACCATCAACGTTGTGCACCGGTTGCCACAACCATTACAGCAAACTCATTGTTCCAGCAGGTGACAAACTTCCTATTAACTCACAGCCTCCACCGCCGTTTTCTGCTATTGGAGCTGCTGTTTGCGATCGCGTCTAAAGGCCAAACACACAAATGTGTGAGCATTAAAGCACTGAAGAGGAGCAAAATGGAGAAAGCACATGTGCACAGTTTAAGGACAGATGTTGGAACATTAAATTACACCCTTCATAAACTTTATGTCCCGATTCACTAATGTTCATCAAAATGTTCTTTTAAAAGGAGCCACTTCTGCTTTCAAATCACTATTTTTTTTCTTACATAAGCCAATGTATGGCCCAAAATGTGTACAATTTGAGACTATGCATGCAGAATTCCAAAGGAATTACACAATTCCTGCAATAAATTTGTAGAAATTAATGCAATTCCATTTGCAAATTGTTAAATGAAGTCATATCTGAGTAAAGCTTTAAGCAAATTTGCTGTAATACAGCATAAAGGAAGCATCAACATTCATCATTTTGAGGAATTGTCACTGTTGGGACACCGTTCTCATATAATCTGACATCCATAAAAGGTTGAAATCAGACAAAAAGAGAACCGATCATCGCATAAAAAAAGAAAAGAGCAAAGTTATGTCCCATTATTATTTAAAGGCATCTCATTTGATCATCACTTAGTGCTTTTCTGTGTCCACTGAGCAGGAAAAGCGAGGAGGAGAATGATAAGAGCATGTGTGGAGGGGAAAACTGCAGGATAAAAGAGGCCAAGTAGGGGCAAAAAGACAGGATCAAACAAAATGAGTACATGAAAGAGTCATTGGCTTCTGGGAAATGAGTCATAATTTAGATAACCTTCACTTTTTTTTTTGCAGCAGAGGTACTTCACATATTTAGATCTCATTTTGAACATGAGGGTTAAACATGACAGGTGCTTGTTTATTCTAATCACTGTTTTGACCTTCTAGTGATCAACCCCAACCGTCTTCACACTGAAAAATTTGTTCAAAGATTTCAATTTGCAAATATTTGTCCTCTCAGCTCTGCAGCCGTCTAATGAAACCAAACAGAAATCAGTTTATTAGGAAAAATATCTCTTTGATTGCAGCTTTTCTGTCAAATTCTACCTAAACTATTAAACATCTCATATCCTTCCCATCAAATCCACGTGGATTACCAGACGATCAGCTTGATTTCACATGGACTCAGACTATTAATGCCCTGACCTTGGATTTGAACCAGGCAATTTATCTAAGAGTTGGCACAGCCTTAGCTGCCCTACCGACTCCGTTCAAGCTTCCCGATTGGTACGAGCGGCAGTAACTCCCCGAATGTCGGCACATCAGCCTTCATCCCTGTGAAGAATGTCTTTTCTTTACCACTCAAAGGTTACATTTAAATTGCTGTGATGAAGTACTTCACATCCATCACTTGTAATTTTCTTCTCCCTACTCTCCCTTGTATTTATCACTTATTGCACACCAAGGCAGGACTCAATGGAGCTCCTTCCTTATCAATTTCACATAGTTTTATGACTGTCTGTTTTTTGGTCGTGTCATCACAAAAGAAGAGAAAAACGTAGAAAAACTGACAGAAGTGTGAAGCATGTGTGGCAACCTTGTCAGGTTGTTGCATGAGGGGGAAAAACTGTTTTTGTGTTTTTCTTTGGTTTTTTCAGCAAATTAAGCCTCAAAATGTCCCCAAAATGGATTGTCTGCATTCAGAAGTCTCTACAGTGAGACCAGCGTTGTGGATTCAAGGAAGGAAAAAGATCATGACCCGGCTTGTGCCAATTTAAAAAAATGAATTAATAAATAAAATCGTCAGGTTACCAACGTTTACACGTTCTATTTAAAGAATCACGTCTGTTTTTTCTTTGCATAAAAGACTCACCTGTTGTACTCAGACTCAAAGTTTTCAGGTAATCCTCTCACTCTGCGTACCTGTCCAGACTTTATCATCTTCAGCATTCTTAAACTTTTGTAACTCAAGAACTTGTCCAACACTTCCAAGGCAAGTTGTCAAGATTTTCCAGCACCGTCCTTTGGTCATGAACAATACATGTATACTCAAAACACTTCCTTGTGTCACAAAATTCAATTTTGTAAACAGTTTTGGGTAAAGATGCACTCATTTTGATTTTAAAGACCGACACCAGTTTCCGATATTTGATCATTTGTGACCTGATGAAACAGATTTTATCTGATTCCAACTTTTCTCAAAGAAATCACTAAATACTTTAAAGAAAAGGATTCGGACCAACTTGAAAATCATGATTCTGGAAGTAAAAACGTTCACATCTCTTAGCATTAGTTAGCACTTAGCAATGGTGATTTAGACAATCATGCTGAATACTGGCCGCTCACTCGCTGATGTTTCAGAGCATCTCTAATTTCGAGCACTTCATTGAAAATTTGAGCACTTATAAAACAATTAAATTCACGTATTTTCAAGAAGTTCAAGCACTTGTAGGAGCCAAGCATCTTTTAAAAAATCCTAAAAAGAAAGCCACAAACATCTTTAAGTCTTGTTGATGGACAGAGCTAAAAATCTGGTGACTGGAAGCTTTTTATATCCAGGGATTATCCAATGATTCAGTAGCTGAATCCCTGGTGTTGATTTACTGTTGACCCCTAAATGTGAGTTTTATTGGGCCACTTTGACTATGACGTCCTTCAGTCAGCCACAAATGAACCTGGAGGACATTTGAAGAATAACAGACAGATAAATGGTGAATTACCCACAAACCTGTATCTCTCAGCACCACTCAGGTCTTTTGTTGGCGCTTCGTTTATGCTCACCTCACCTCTCTTTGCCATAGTTTATCCACATTTCATTTACTTGTGTGGCTTTCACTGCCTTGGTCCCTATAATCATGCTTCATCCCCTTTACCTCCGGTTTCCTTTTGTGTTCCTCCATCTCTCATTTGCTCTCTCACGCTCTACAGTTCACCTCCTCCTTTATCTTCAGTGGCCTCACCGCTCTGTGAGTGGTTATCAGAGAAAATTATGCTTGTGTTGCAAATAAATAGCTCCCTTTTTTCTTTCTCCTGATGTATTTTGCTCAGAGAGGGCGACGGGGAAAGCGGTTCCAGTGAAATCCTCCTGCTCTTGGACTTGAAGAATGGACCTCCATTACAATTTAAAATCAGATGACAATATACATATCCTCTGCCAACAAACAGGAGTCACCCAACCATAGATTATCTAAGCTTGTTAAAGCACCAAAAGATTAACAAACCCAATGAGGCCCACACAACATTCAGTTTAAAATGCTCCCAAGCACTAAAACACGGAGGATCAATAGCTTAAAGCCCTCCAAATCTTATCTTTGATGTCCACAAAACACTCCATTACAACTATGTGCTCTTCTAAGGCTCTTAATGCAGCTAATTAAAGGAAAGCTGTAGTCAACACTTGATTTTGGAGAGTTGAACTTCCACACGCAACTGCCAAAACAGCACTCCACAAGCTAACAGACTCCCCATATATCTGAGAGTCCAACAAGGAAATGGCCCACCGCTGGACTGAAAGAATGAGATCATAAATACAGGCAAACAAAATGAGTTGACTCATGTTTATACCAAAGTACAACATAGCAGCAGTCAGTTACACGGCACTCGGGAGGCAGTAGGGGGTTCAGGATCTTGTCATATATCTTAATGCTGGGATTGATCTCCCGATCAGCGGATAACCTCTCCTCCTCTGAGCCACAGTCACCGCTTTGTGAACAATTTGAGACACTTTGTGACTAAATTGTAGCAAGTAAATACATCAAATGCCCCACCATGAGTTGACCACATGTCAAACTGGTCTCAAAAGTGCAGAAAGTATCAATTTGGCAACATTCCAACTAAAGATTTGCACATTTTCCCTCAAATTTGTGTCTCCAACCTGTTGCCAGCAGTCAGAGCCCTGCAAGATCTTGGAAATCTGTTTGGTCAAATTTATAATTCAGGGTATTAAACAAATTCAAAAGCAAGGAACATTTTCTCTCCTACTTTCTGTGCTTGTTTGCAAACAAACTAAACAACTCACCAAAGCTCCAGAAGCAATCTATTAGCTCAGGACAATTAGCAACAACTTAAACGTAACAAAACAGGTTTAATCCAACGTCTACTCAGAAGCTTATTCTTGAGATTTTCACGAGGCGCACAGCTGATGAGGATTTTTAAAATTCCCATAATTATTCAGCCAAGACAATAAAGATAGCAAGATTAATCAGATAATGATGGAGCGTCCATGATGACAGTTTTAATAGAGAAGTTCAGAGCTCCACTGCAACTTTCAACTCGGTTTGGCATGAAGGTAAAAATGTGTCTCAATAGGTAAAGTGAAAGAAGCAGGATAGAGGGAGGACAACTCACAGGGGATGGTGCGGAGGTAGAGGTTGTCCCGGATGATCTGCTGCAACTCGTGGTCCACTGAGCCCTTCTGGAAGCGCAGGTTGAGGTAGCGGCGGAGGTCCTTGTCGATCACGCCCCCTGGAGGAAAAGTGTCGCTAATTAGTGATCAGATCCTGATTAAAGAATACAAATCAGTTCAGGCCAGTTCTGCTCTTGTTGAAGTCAAAAGAAAGTCTGTGCATTTTTTTCACATTAAAACTCTCCAACATTTGGATTCCTCAACAGCCCAGACTAATGGACACGCTTTGCTTTCAGTGCAGCCGAGGTGCTAATTGTAGCTGTGGTTCAACACGTGTGCAGAAACGCCTGCACGTAAATCACCCCCCTGGCTCTAACGAGGGCCATTTCACTCCCCTTCTCCTCCCCCTCACCTAAGTCACCTCCTCGTCTCCCCCATCCCTCCCCTCTGATATGCGTCTGTGAATGGACTCCCTCTTAAAACCAGTAAATCTAGCAGGCTCAGACAGTAAAAACAAGTGATGATGGGATGACGGACATTGAGGTGGGGAAGAAAAAGGGTTTCCAACAAACACACCGTCTATTATTTTCTAATTACATTTTTAAAAATTTGTCAGCCTCGTTGCTAATCCACAAGAAAAAAAAAATCAGAGATGGAGGACGCTGTTGCTTCATCTAACCTTCAACATCCAGGTTAAAACTGCATGTGGGCTCAGTTCCACACAGCCTTAAGCTCCAATCCCCTCCCATGTGTTCCTACAAACATGTCACACACATGTGGAGACAGATGCAAAGAAACCAACTGTGATCATTCTCAGAAGGAAGCAAGAGACAGAAGGAACCTGGTTTGGAAGTTGTCTGTCACGCTCGTGGATTATTTAACACATTTTTTTTCCTCTAACTCTCATGTGTGTCGTAGAAATACTGCATGCACACACAGTCTGCACTCATCTGGACTGATTCATAGAATGCTTCATTATGATGCTGCCAGCCTGAATCAGAGGCTGCAGAGCTTCAGTCAAACGCGAGGACCAGTGCAACCAGACGATTTGACATTTGCATGAGAAAAGAAGCCAATGCATTATGAAAAGGTGAACACACACACACACACACACACACACACACACACACACACAGTCACACATTAACACAGAGGATGGCACCTCTTTGCGCAGACAGCAGTTGTGCAGAAGAGTAAGGGTCCTTTTCCCACTGTTTTGTTGTTTTTTCTTTCTTTGTGATGCAAATAATTTCCACTGGAAGAAATCTTCGGCTGGATCTTTTCCCCCACTGGAATCTCCACTCCCTGTAGCAGAGTCCGGTCCCTCAGGTCCTCAACTCCGTCCCCGTTTTGTCCAATCAAGCCACAGCCAGGCAGCCTGTGAGTGAAATCACCTCTGTGCTCTCCACGGAGGAGAGATGAAACGGGCTGCGAAACGCAGAGGCAAAAAGAGAGTGTGTGAGAGAGAGAGAGAGAGATGGGGAAAGAGGAGGGGAAGAAGTGTACGAGTGGAGCACAGCTCTGCCGATGGGGACCTATCACACTGATATCCCTGTTCCTCTTGATTCCATCCAGATCCTCAGGTCCTACATCGCCTCCCATGTGCAGCAAGGAGTACTGCATCTGCTTCATGCCTCTCATCTTATAGCATCTATATGACCTTCCTCTAACTGAACTAAAAATACTGCTGTGTTTTCTTACTTCTACAGAACAGTGTTCCTACTAATTAAGCTGTTTTCTGCTGTGAAAGCTGTCATCTCTACTATTACTAGTCATTTCCCTTCTTTTTCCCTTAACAATGACAGCTTTCCCTCCATGTTTGTGTGTTTGACAAACTAAATTTGACTTGTCAACTCAATTAAGTCTTTTAGAGCAAAAGAAATAATGAAAATGACTTTTAGCATAATCCCGTTTTTAGGGGGGTTGGCTCCTCAGTGTCAGAAAAATCACAATTACCAGCTCCCAGAAGCTGATTTCCTTTTGAAGCAGCGTGATCAGAACAGCTGTGATGACTCTGTGAGCAGCAAAAGCTCCTCCGTATTTCGGATTTAACTGACATGTTGATGTGCATCACCGGTACTTGCTTTTCTCCGCTGTCAAAAATCTGACAATTTCACACTTCGCCTGTCGTTTTATTTTCCAGAATAAATCAGAACCAAACCTGAACACACAGCCGCCAAATAAAAAAAGCCCCAACAGAGACTCCATTTCCTGACACAACTCAAATAAACAAAGTCAGGCAGGGTGTAGATATTACACAACAATAATCCACAGCAGCACATGGTTATTTTCCCATTACTGCTCAGACTGGAGGCAGTGGAGAGAATTGTCAGCAGAGTATCAAAAAGGATCAAAGATTATGAAATAAAAACTCCCCAATGCGACTCCATACCTCCATCATCATACCTGTAATCATGATTAAACATGACCTTCTGGTTTGAGCTAAGAATGAAAGATGAAGCTTTTTATCTGCATTCATACAAAAAAGTACAGTTGGTATCTAACCGGGCTGTGGCTGGAGGTGGGAAACAAAACAAGTCACAATGATTTGGTGTTTAGGATATTTCTGTGACAAGTTTTATATCTGGCAGCATAAAGAATGATGAGCTTAATGAGAATGAGCTTAAAAGAACTGGGTCATCACATCTTGACCTTAGATCAGAACATAATCAAACATCTGCTCTACTTAGTGAAGAAGTTAGCCACAGTTACAAAAAAATTAAGAGAGTCATGCAGCTTTTTACTAGTTGCAATTCATCGCTGGGTGGTTTTACACTAATAACTGAATTTGACCAAAAATGTGGACATTTTTCTCATCCAAAATTAGGCGTTTTTATTAAGGATGTCCTGTCAGCTCGTGGGATGAACAGCCGGTGCCGAGAGGGCACTGGTCTGCAGAGGTGTGTTCAGGTGGAGGAGTTCGTTATGCACACATTATATCTGGTGCACTTGCGGACTGGTGGACCAGTTATGTGCAACCCTGTAATACATCAAAAAGGAATAAAGAAGAGCAAAGAAACAGATCCACTTTTCGCTTCAAGCTGCTCCCGTGTTCTACTTGTCCAGCTTTTAACCAATGGCGTCTCTGCAACAAAGTGATGTCATGCTGCACGCGTTGCTGTTTCTGTGTGGAGTCAAGAGGTCTAACTCTGTGCCACCCCATAGCTATGGATGTGTTAAAAATAACAAGTATATATACACATATATATCCCAGTCTGGATTGGGAGGTAATGCCTGATTCCAATCGGAATGTCTAATTATGATGAAAGTTATCTTGGTCTCATAATTTATATTCTCATACATTTTTATCTCCAAAAAAAAAAAAAAAAAAAAGCACAATTCTGCCACCTGTTGATGCAAATCAGTGCCTGCAGCTTCCTTAAAATGTGAACTCTGGACATGATCACCGACTGCTTGCAAAGTTTTCTCACATTTCTCAAACTTTCACAAACTAACTATGACAGATTCCAGATGCTCACAGTGCCCAACAAACTGTTTGTTCAAGACGTTTTTAAAACTTCTTCATGAATGCTGTTTATAATTTGTCACCAACAGTTGCAGCCCAGTGAGAATCTGGCTATAGATAAAACATCTGATCTAAGGAGTTCTGTCCTGTATATTATTTTTATATCTGTACTTTCTGCACATATGCCGTGTCCCTCTGCTTGGTTCTGTACATGATGCACTATTTCAGCCTCTCCATCTGCTCTGAGATTAATTCCACCGATGCAGCCATGTGGTAATAGAAGAAATTGAACTTTTGAACTCCTAAAACGCTCAAGTTAGTGCCCCAAAGGAAGCACATTACCCCAAGACCGAAGCTTTATCATTTAACTTTAGCTCTTATAGCTCCTATGGGTTCATTGTGACTTTTGGAAGAAAATGTTGGATCTAAACATCTCAAAATAGAAAATACGGGTTTGATTCAAAAAACGTCTCTGGAATTGAGGTGTATAAAAGTAAAGGACGTCATAAACAGATGTGATTGGGACTTGTTTGTCTCAGGGTGGTTTCTCATCAACTCCTTCAGCTCTGACAGAGATGTTATCTTGATGCGACCATTATGTGACACTGGTGATGGGAAAAAAGGTGAATGATTGGCAGAAAAGAGTCATGAAGATCATTATCAAGGAGGAAATGTGACGCTATTGGAGTAAAAAATCATCAGGCTGGTTCAAACGGAGATCAGCTGCACTGTTCAAATCCACACACCTCTACCGTTATTTTATCGTTTTCACTTTAACCTTGAGGAAAACAAAGAGAGCAAAATGCCAGCAAGACGTTTTTAAGCATCCTGACATGATACCAGATTAAAGAACTCATCCTGCTGTTTAGGAAGCTTTGTTTTTATTAGTTTAGAGCCACAAGCAGGCATTCAAACAGCTTCCTTAACAGATGGATGAGTGAAAATTGTTGGGTTATTTGTTGCAAAAGAAGAAAATTCCCGATTTGAGCTCAGCAGGTGTCATGCAAATCTCCTGGGAGGTAAAGAATGAGCGAACGGCCTGAGGAGAGTCCAAAAATAAAAATGCACCTTGTTCAGTCAGGAATAAAGGTGGTGAAGCACAACAGCTAAATGTCCCCTATGAACAAGACCAGGTTACCAACAAGTTCTGGACATCACTGTAAAAAGATCACGTCCTCAGGAGCAGAACTCCACTTTAAAGCTGCGTTTTTAAACATTCAACCCAACTTACTCTGCTTTATTTAAATCACCGAAAGTCTTATCCTGATTATTTTTGTTGTTTTACAGTTTAAACTTGTTTTGTTTCAGTGGGGCTGCTTTATGTCTCATTAAGATTTTAACTATTTTATGCAAATTTAAAGGGATGTAGCTCAAGCTGGAATCTGGAACCACAAAAACAACAAAGTAAAATGCAGACAGAGCTGGTAAATAGTCCAAGATAAAGTTCTCATAAAAACCTGAACTGGAAGTAGCAGCATGTGTCTAAAGATGTCTGTCCAGCTGAATCAAACTGTAAAAACATGAGAACACAACCTCCAAATGGGCTGAGCTCAGAGCTAATTCTGGAACAAAAAATTACTTCATATTAACATCTGTCTAAATTAATGTATCCTAAATAGACTCACTTATAATGAGAATGTTTGGATATTTTAACTTAAAACTGTAGGAAATGCAACAGATATATCAACGAAGGCTGCATTCCACTTCTGCTACTCTACATGCTTATGCTGTGTAAATGCTAATGAGCAGAACTTCCCATAAATGGAACACAGCCTTTGTCAACACACTTCTACACTTTCAAGTCAAAATAAACCTAAAATCAAATTCACAAGCAAATTTAAGGGTCCCAAATTATAAAAAATTTCACTTTCTAAAGATCTTTTAACAGTCATATCTGTCCCCAAGACCGTGTCTGAGACCCAAGAATGAGAAAATGTTTTCACCATTTTCACTTCCTTATTCTCATTTTTGGGAAATGTGTTTTGAGCTAATGCTAAAACGAGTGGTTTCTAAATCTTTCCCCTGCTGACGTCAAGAAGGGAAAAGACCACGCCTCTCTAGAGGGCAGAGCCAATCACGAGCACCTTTGGCTACCTGAGCCCACCCCGTCCTTTAAAAACCACGGGACCGCTCCTCCTCGCAAACATTAGCAAACAGTCATGATGACGCTATGAGCAAAGCATAGCAGTTGCTTCATAGATGGTTGATCAACGAGCACATAAGTCTTTCTTTACTCCCTTCATCTGAGCCCCTGAAGACCCACCAACATCTTGCAAACGTGTGTGGAAAAGAGAGATGGGCAGGGCTTAGAGGAGCTAGATTCCCCAACTGCCCCGCCCATTTGAAAGTTTTGTTTTAGAAGGTTGGATGAGGGGGTGGAAGAACAACAGCTGCACCTAAAGTAAGGGCCAATTCGACCAATGTAGCTTTTACGTGTTATTGAGACTAGGGATGTCCCGGTCCGATCACGTGATCGGAAATCGGCCCCGATCACGTGATTTTGGACTCGATCGGTATCGGACGCCACCTCCCGATTTTGACTCGGGTTTCCCCTACATGCGCACTGCCCTGCCAAAATAAAAGCCGCTACGCCGTCAGAAGGAAGTTTGGGTTTTTAAATACATGTTAAACAATCTAAACACATGGGATTTATATATAGTCTATATTTGTGCACTTATATTAACCATAATCAGAGTCTGAATCAGTTTCCGCCGGTCCAGGAGGAGGGAGGGGCCGGGACCGGGAGACACGCAAGCTTATTGCTCTCTCCACACCCGCCGGAACTTGTCCTCCCCTGAATGGAAAGCAAGCACCGACGGGAGTGCTCGGTCTGGAGGAGGCGGCGAGGCCGGCGTGGAGCGAGTCATCCCCGCGCTAACTCGTTCTCCCTACGCAGCGTCTCCCTCCAGGCTCAGAGGAGATTCTGCTGAGTGCTGCAGGTACACCACGTCACAACACACGCCCTCCGTTGGGAAATAAATTGAGCGATGTTACGATTTTTAAAAAGCGCTTTCTGAGGAGGAGCTTCCTGATTAAATGTCGCTCCAAAACGATTTCTCCAAATAGTCTAATTAAGAAGTTGTTCAGAGCTGCTGCAGTCAGAGGATAAAGCAGGAGGAGGAGTGAAGGAGGAGCTGATGACTTAAGAATGATCCAGGTCATTGTCAGTAAACAGGTTTGTTCTTTCTGGGCAAAAAATGGAGCAGAGTGTTAAAATAATGTTGACATTTCTGCACCTGAACAGCTGTTGGAAAAAAAAATTTTCCTCAAAAAGTTACTTTAACCACAAACTAATTTTGTGCTCAGAGAATTATGTTTAAGTATTTAAACATATATGGATATGATAGAATAAACAGATGGATGGATTTATGTCTGCAGCATGACATCATTTGTGGCTTGTTTGTTTTTATTAGTTAAACATTGGCTAAGTAGAACGCAGAAGCAGCTTGAAGCAGAAAGTGTGAGTATGTCTGTGGTCTGGAGGCTTTATAAAGTTGATGACAACAACATATTAAAAAGATCGGATCGGGACTCGGGATCGGCAGATCTTCAAAATCTAATGACTCAGACTCGGACTGGAGGGCAAAAAAACCTGATCGGGACATCCCTAATTGAGACGTAAAAGAAATTATTCAGAGTGGATAGAAAG
The DNA here is from genome assembly GCA_006937965.1 of Callopanchax toddi. Classification (NCBI taxonomy): domain Eukaryota; kingdom Metazoa; phylum Chordata; class Actinopteri; order Cyprinodontiformes; family Nothobranchiidae; genus Callopanchax; species Callopanchax toddi. The sequence goes on along the minus strand of SSNR01000021.1, from coordinate 3,142,369 downwards.
TGCAGAATATGGGACCTTTAAAAAAATGTGCTTAGGTTTAGGCAGACACTTCATCCTAAATGATTCAGATTAGTCAAAAAATATGTATTTTATAAAACTATGATTGAGTATTATGAAGTTTTTGAAGCATCGATGTCAAGTTTGAAATCCTAGTATTGTGACCAACGTATTAAACATCCTCCCACGCTGTGGGTGGTAGATAGGTGTGAAACAAGAAGAAAACATTCAGTAGAGATTTTAAATCTTCTTAAACCCCCTCCCCCTTCTGTGATGGTTTAATGTCACCCAGATGGAGAATTAGTTCCACCAGCTGTTTATTGCAGTTCATCCAATATTAGCACAACAACAGTAGATTGAGAAACATTGTTGCCTATAATCAATCCCTGGATTACACATAAAACAAATGAGTGAGTGGAGATTGTAAAACTTTAGATCCAACGGACCATAGATTTTGATTTGTTGCGTCAACAGTTAATGGAGACAAACAAGTCTAATCCTCCTGCAGACAACTCGAGACTCCCAACGTAATCACGAAACCTCCAGATTGGAGGATTCTCTGTCAGTCAGTCAGTTTGGGTGCAATAACCATCTGATCGCCACTGACGATCTTTAAAACCACTTGGAGGGATTTCAAGCATTAAAAACGCAGTGTTGAGTTTGTGTTAAAGCCAGAGAGCTCCAGCAAACAGCTGCTCAGATAATCAGACTAATTAAATGATCAAGATGGGCTTAAAAACCTTGCCAGTTTTACCAGAAACACACTGTGCTTTGTTGATTAGTCTTCAATGAACACGTGTGATGTTCCAACTCTGTGGTGAAAGGGCTGGAGTCTACCAACACCCACTGGCTTTCAGGTGGGGAGGACAAAGATGGGAATTTAATAGTTGTGCAACATTTTGTTTATATTGTACAAAGTTGGGTTTAAACACAATAGCAACAAACTACTAGAAAATGTGTGTTATGTAATAAAAAACTTTTTAAAAAAGACATCACTGTGAGAGATCACAGGCTAGGATTAGATGTTAAAAAACTAAATCTTTGGATTTGAAGCAATATTGTTTGTTTCACTCATTAGTTTTCTTTATTAGTTGTATTTTCAGGGCTGAAATGGTTTTCTACCAAATGGTCGACAAACGTCAAAATATTAGGACTCTGTAAATCATTCACATATACACTCAGATAAAATACTATATAAAGTTTCTCATAAAAAACTAGAAATCACCACATACTGTATAACAATTACCATTTTGTCAAAAACATTCAAACATCTTTAAATTGTGTTCTATTCAGTTTGTTTTAGTAAAATTCAGTTCATTTTAAAATCTCCATCTTACAACCAAGGTAACATCAGGGCACTATGAAGAAAAAAAAAGTCCAATTTAAACCCAATAACACATCGTCCATTTCTATTCAACTCAATGCTTTTGTATTGAGTTACATTTTATGACCTTTATTTAATTATGGCTACCATATAACACGTTCACAAAAGATTTCAGCCTTTTATAAGACTTCTCACTTTCTGAAATGTGCTGCACCCCTTTGCAGTGTCTCCAGATCCCACAGGCGATTACAGAATGCACCTTCCTTCTGCTGTTTTCAGCTGACCATCCTCATCGCCGCGAAAAACCTCACTCAGCCCACCAGCTGCCTTCTCGTGAGTGAGCATGTGATTGTTTTGATGTGTAGCATCTGTCTCCTGGCATGGGGAGGCCTGCTCTATTTTAACCCGAGAACAGGACCCCAATACCGCTGCTGGAATGGGAAATGGAATGCATCCTTTATGTGCCATCATGCAGTGGATTGATGAGGAACAGCACGGTAGAGCAGACCTTGCATTACTGAATCTGCCACATGCAAACACATGTAGATCCATTTAAACCAAGTAGAGTTTGATTGCACTGGAACGACAACAATGATCTAAAAAAGATGGCTGAACTTCATTTGAACCTGATTTTTGCGAATAAAGCATGTGATTACACAAGGTGCCCCTGCTTCCAATGAACAAATGATTTGCATGCATGAATGCTAACTGTGTGAGAACCAGCTGGGATTTGCATGCAGAAAAAGATGAACAATGACAATCAACCTGCTGTAGTGTTAATGAGTGGAACAACAGAGGGACCCCGTTTAGTCAGAAAGCCACTGATTTTTCTGGGTCTGGCTGAAGACAAAAAGTACAGATGATAATCAGATTCTGATCTGGGGCGAACTGCAGTGGAGGCAAAGTCTTCAACTGGCAGGAAACTGTCTCACTAGCAAACACATGTCTGCTTTTTCATAGTTCAGTTTTGCATGACTCTAAAGAGAAAAAAGAAGCTTGCATTGTATTTCCACTTGTCCTATAATTAATGAAATATTACATTTAGGTCCAATATTGACATGGTTTAGTAGTAAGTGTCAAAGCTTTTAAGATTCTAATTCTGTGGTCTACAATCTCCTTTCCCCTGGATAAATACCATGATATGACCAAAATATCCACCAAGTCTTTGCAGGGTCTAGATGTGGCCTTTAGGTGCATTTTAAACAGTAGGCATGATAGACTACCTTGACGATATGGGCCTGCACAAAATAGCAAGGTCATTGTGGTGGCAGCATACCAAGGTCATAGGTAGACCCATCGAGGCAGTGTATCCATGATGAAGGTCTTAATGGACCAGAGGGGCATGGTCATTAAGAATTTGAAACAAGACTGACCCCATTAGACTCATCAAATGTATGACCCCATCACACCATAAGTGTTACGCTAACATATGGGTGGGGTGTGGGGTGTATAGTGTGTGGCAATGGCACAGGAGAAATGTTAGGAGATGCAGAAAATACCAGGCAAAAACCGAGTAAAGGTGTGTCAGGATCGTCTTCAGACACATTCTAATTGGTTGTGTTGCCAACTGGGGTCTTAATCCAGTGTAACAGGAGCCTAAAGGAAAGCTCCAAATCTATATTCGTGGTTATGTGCCAAAGGTTGAGTGGGGATTCCAACAGAAGCTGTTTACTAATGTTAAATTAAATCTCAAGCCTTCACTGGCCTCAGTGGTACCACCATCATAAAAGCGCTGAGCTATAAAACATGTCAGACTTCTCTCAGTCTTGGCACTAAATTATATTTGAGCCTCTTTACTTATGTATCCCACCTTTTTACAAACAGGCATCTGCATACTTGGCAGCCGACTGCCCAGACATCAATAGCGTCTCTACTGGCTAGGAGTTGAGCTAAATTTAGTTGCCCACATTGATTTGACTGGTAGGTTGCTGCTGCAAGGAGCTCACGCTTTACTTTGGTATACCTCCCAAGTACACTACTCCTTTAAAATAAAAAAAAAGCTTGCTTCAAAGATGCCTGAGCATCACAAAGTCCTGCACTGAATCATGAAAGATTGTTTTTTTGTTGTTGCAAGGAATCTATATTTCAAACAACTTTTTAAAAATCTATTCAAAAGCTGCTCTGTGATCAAACCACCCTCAGCTCATCTACTGAAGTAAATTGATGCTGCACAAGAAAGGGCCCATTACTTAATTTTGATTTACATCATGGAACACTGAGTTTTCCTTCTGGTTAGATAAACTTGACTTCTCTTTGGCCCTGTTACTTAATTCTTGGATGGGTTCTGTAGGTATCAGTCAGAACTGCATCAGGCCACTTGCCCATGCTATTAGCTGCCTCAAGTTCTCCAGCAGTGTGGTCTGCCAGTAATGCATTAAACAAAATTAAATTTCATATAAGTCTATGTGTGAATGTGGTCGATTCTATAAGGGGTCACCAGGGACTTTATTCTAAATTACCTCTCATACACACCTGAGAAAACCTCTTTGGTTTTCACATATGTTTCTAAGAGGGTTTTCACATATGTTTCTAAGAGGGTTTTCACATATGTTTCTAAGAGGGTTTTCACATGTGTGTATGAGAGGTTTTCACATGTGTGCATGAGAGGTTTTCACATGTGTGCATGAGAGGTTTTCACATGTGTGCATGAGAGGTTTTCACATGTGTGCATGAGAGGTTTTCACATGTGTGCATGAGAGGTTTTCACATGTGTGTATGAGAGGTTTTCACATGTGTGTATGAGAGGTTTTCACATTACCTTGAAGGAATGTAAATTCATGTTGCGTGTCAGCAGTTTCTGGATGTAAGCAAAGGGTGTTTGCCTGATTAAAGGGCAACTTTTATTTTAAACACATGTTGAAGCCCTTGTGTTGTAACAAGTCTAAACTTTATATATTCGCTGAAAAAAGGGGTGATATTTAAATGGAAAAGGTGATATTATTGCTCTAACTTGGCTCTCTAGCAAATCCGTCTGAAAACAGCGCTTGTCTTTGGAAAACCAAAAGTGACATATGCAGAGGAACACATTCCCAGGCCATCACTTAGTAAACATTCACGTCTGCCGGATTGTAGCCATCATAAACAATGGAAGAGAACACTTCATCCGAATTTGATGTAGCATCTGAAACCTCAGCTAGTCAGTCAGAATTATCTGCTATGGAATTTTATTCTGATGAAGACAGTGATTATCAGGTAAACGAAAGTTTAGGAGTTCAGCCGTACATGTTCGAGCCAGAGTTAGACCCCGACGAGCTTCCAGCTGATCTAAACGCAGATGGCGGAGCTAACGAAGAGGATATCGAACGTCTTCAAAACTTAAATTGGTACGGTCTGTTTACTTTATTTTCCGTGCTCATGCACTTGGATTGTATTTATCCCTCGGGAAATAATTTGTGTGTGTATGTGTGTGCGCGCGCGTGCCATCACACCGCGCTGTATTGGTGAGTCTCTACAGCAGCTTGTCGGGATGCGAGCAGCCGTTTCTCGCTCCGTGACCGCTGATACTGGCTGGTGGCTCGTTTATAAACGAGTCTGAAAGTTGTGTAAGTTTTCAGACTTGGAGACCCGCACACACACGACATGCGCGCACACAAGACCAACTGTCACCCTCCACCATCTCTGAACCGAATAAAAACGAGAATTTGAACGAAAGCATCTCGCATTTAGGAGTTAAATCACAGTCTGTTCATGTCTTCAAATGGTATAACTGCACTTAATTGATGCAATATAGTGATCGGCTGTGTAGTTATGAGACATATGAATACTGCAGTCAGAGCCACTCGTGCGTAATGCGCAGCGCTTCGGACTCTAGACGGGGAGCGTCCCGTCCAGAGTCCGGAGCGGATAACGCGCGGTTCAAAAACCCCAAGAGCGTTCAACCAAGCTGGTTTATTCTCTAGATCAGTCTGGAGTTATGATCTGAACTGAGACATATGAATGCTGCAGTCGGAGGCACTCGTGCGTAAAGGATGTGCTTGTTGCGCTGCGCTCCTCAGACGGGGAGAGCTATAGGTCTCCAGATGAGGATTTGATGATCAGCTGGTTTATTCTCTAGATCAGTCTGGATTTATGAGCCGAACTGAGACATATGAATGCTGCAGTCAGAGCCCCTCCTGTGTACTGCGCAGCGCTCTGGACTCTAGACGGGGAGTGTCCCGTCCAGAGTCCGGAGCGGATAACGCGCGGTAAAAAAAAAAACCCAGAGAGCGTTCAACCAAGCTGGTTTCTTCTCTAGATCAGTCTGGATTTATGATCTCAACTGGGCCCAGTGTCAGATCAACTAACATCAGAACCACGTGATCCTCTGCAGCTTAATTAAACCCTCAGGTTCTCCGAACCGCAGTGTTGGATGAAACAGTTGAGGAACAATTAATTAACAATGTTTTTTAAAAGAAATGAAATAATGCTGCTGAAAATGTCATTAATATAATTTTTATATTATTAGGTGCTAAGTAAAAATAGATTATGACCATCTTTAAACAATGTTTTACCTCAGCTACTAACTCTCGTCTTTCTCCGTGTAGCTCTATGTGTTCCTCTGCATACGTCACACATCACGTGACTCCTAAACCGCACGTTTTTTGGGGGAAACGTGATTTCTTCCCTTAACTTTTTATTTTTAAACACTTTCTAGCTATCTGGAAACCGGGGAAGATAACCAAAGTTACTTTATTGCCTTAGTTAATGTTTTTTCTGTCATAAAAAAGAACTTGAAAGATGCCCTTTAAACTTCGGAAATTTTCTTTAAAAAAGGACTTCACCTGAAGTGAGGCTGGAAGGTTGTTCCTCTCAGTACATAACCCAATGTCTTGGTTTGTTTATGAGATGTGGAAATAGAAAAAAGATCAATTGCAGGTGGAAAATTGTCCAAACATACAACATATTATGATCTCAGATGGGTAAAAGAAAAAATAAACTGTTCATCTTCTGCTGGAAATGATTAAAGTTGTTTGAATCTTCATCACATTAGCCTGTGCAGTCTAGATACAGGGATCAGTGGTAACCCAGCTCAGAAAGAGTCAACAACAGTGCTGCCTTAGACAATCAATTCTTCACACATGCTGTGGACACCATGATTAAAAGTTCAAATGGACAAACTCTCTGCTTCACAATTTAGCATCCTTAGCACCAATATCATTTCTCTCACAGTAAAACAGAGCTCTAAGACACCTACAGACACAAATCTTAACACGTCTCATTTAATTTGCTTTCATTTTTTTATTCTGAAAAAAGCCACTGAGCAGTGAAAATGATAAAAACATGGTTTCTTTGAATTCATGGAGGTTTGGGGAAATAATGAAGAATAGGAGTAAAATACAACAAGGACCAGAGACGACTCTTAGACAACTCCACTCAGCCTTTAATCATCTCAAATGAAAATAAAATAAATAAGTAGACCATTAACTTTATTATTAAATCTAAAAGCAACAAAAACTAGAGAAAACTGAACAGGCCTCCAGTTTTATTTGCCGGGGTATTAAAGCGGCTCTCTGAATTATTTTTCTCTGTATCAAAGTTTTCTAAATGTTTTAAATGATATTTCAGGTCTAAACTATGATCTATGGGTTGAGTTCCACAACATCTGTCATTCTGATGAAGACCCTCCTTCCTCCTAGAGACCCCTTTCCATTTTTTCTTGCCGCCGACATTTTTCAGCCAATGAAATTCAAATTTCTGCATTCTCTCAACATGCACGCGCATCGACCAAACCTGTACCAGTAGGGGGCGCTGTCGTACAGGACGCTCCGTGTGTTTCTCTGTTTACAGTCTCGTTCACTGAGGACTCACAGCTCATTTTTACTAAAAACCTACCCATTCTCCAGCTAAAGGCGGATTTATTTTTATTTTTAAACCTTTCACCTCACAGAATGGCAAGGCTTGACAGGATTATGCGTTTATTTTGGTCAGAAAGTTCATCCAGGGCCGAGTCAAGTTCAGCTTCAGAGTCCAGCAGCAGCTCTCTGCTAACAGAGCTAATATCAGAAGCAGCAGGGACAGAGAGGGCTCATCAGACCCTCATATTGTTGGAATAAGATTGTGAACTGTGAGTGATTAAACCCTACACATTGAGCGGTACACTTTATGCCCGAAGTATATGCGCCGTGTCGTGTGCACGCGCGCACACACGACCGGACGCGCGTGTCGAGATGTTTTGAGGAGGAGCCTTTGGACGCTAGATTCAAAAACTGCTCTTGCTGAAATAATCCAGAGTGCTGCTTTAAGTTGTGCTGTGTTGTGAGCCGGACAAAGAACAAGAGCCAAACGTTGCATCTTTTAACCATGAGCTAACATCTGAATATTCTGTAATGTTTGTTATGCTGAGAGACTTCTGCTGTGCTCAAGTACAACTGAGCATGTTAACTACGCTGCACATTTATCTCCGGAGGAGGAAAAGTTTTCTCCACTTCAGTGTCTGGCTATGGGTTGACTTTAATTTAATTTAAAATATATCAAACTTCAGTTTTAGAGACTTTTGAGCTAACATCTTGACTAACTCAAGACAGATAAATGTTTTGGTCATCCCCAACCTTCCAACAGTCACCGCAAATAAGTTACGTCAGAAAATCAGCATGGAACAAGATCCATTCAAATCCATCCATCCATGTTTTTTAAGGAAGTAATTTATAAAGGACTGGAAAGTAGACGGACCAGTAAATCAAGAGTTTTAACTTTCAGCTCAGTCCCTTCTTTATCCTGACATTCTGCAGCAATGCCTTCATTACTGCAGACAAAGCCTTGATCCATTGTTTCACATCACACACCAAACAAATCTTTCCCTGCTGCTTATTTCTCTGTAACATGGGACTTTATGGCCTTCATGATGAGGTACGCTACCATCTAACTGAAGTTTGACAGATGATGTAGGGGTTTCGTTTCCTTAAATGATGTCTGAGTCTGGGCAAGCTGCATAAAAACACAGAATATTGATATTAATGGGTCACTGGGTAATAGCTAAGCCAGAATCTTTTTGTGTTTACTCCTCTGCATCATCGGTGATACAGCACAGTTCTCATTACACCTTACCGGGTCCGGTATAATTGAACTAACTCAATCAGAGCCCGGGAGCGCTTCGGTCTGTTGAGCTCTGCAGCGCTGGTAATAGACGCTGATGGAAGAAAGATTAAAAATGTTGCTGCGGAATCACACTTTGCATATCCCACATTCCCCGCTATGTTTATTTGTGCTGGCGGAGATAAATCACAGGAAGTGATAAGGCAGCAGCCATGTAAGCGGCTCGTGTCGCGTTCCGAGAGCAAACAGAGCTGAGACGGTGTTCTGTGTAAATGTTTCTTCAGCAAGTGTAATGCACTCAAGTGATGTATGTGCAAAGTGAGCTGTTGAATATTCAGTTCAATTATGTTTTAATGAGCTGTGACAATGTGAGACTCAGGAGGGAAATGTCGGTGAAATATTTGCTTGAAATTGAATTTTAAATGGAGGGAAAACGGCAGGAGGGATGCACAGGAAAATATCGGATTTCACACACACACACACACGCACACACAAGCTGTCAAACTTATCTTCGTAATACTAAAAATACGCTAAGATTTGAAGAGCTTTTCTAGGTCTTTATCACCGACGCTTGAGTGCACCACTTCAGAGAAAGTTAGTAGAGTTTGACTCACAGAGATTTTAGTGTCTTCAACAACAACCTGCACTGTCAAAATAATCACCACACACATCCAAACACGTCCAACTGCAATTGGCAACCTGACTCCAGAAATGACTGCATTGGAGTTTACATCCCTCTGCAGAAATACCAAAACACAGCAACAGAACTGAGACACGGGCAAGTGGTATAACTGCAAATCTGCATTTTTTAAATAAAATATATGGTGAGCAGCACAGACTAGGAGCTGTAGGAGACTGGAGAGCATGTGAGGAACTTCTAGAGTTCCTTGTCAGGTCAAATCTCTGTAGGATTTCAACATGAATCCATCTGAAGCTCGTCGCTGCTGTACAGGAGGAGGATTTGGTGTGCAGAGGAAGTTTTGTGTTCTGAATCCAGGCTGCCTAAAGTGCTTCATTAAGCATCTAGTATCTGGGACAGGGTCCTGAGGAAAAGGTCATCTGCATACTCTAAAGTAGACATGCAAATCAGCTCCCCTTACATTTACATAGGAATGAGGATGAGTTCAAATCTAACTAACTTAATACTTCAGCTGAACTTAGTGTCACTAATCATTTTAACCATTTAGAACATTAAAACATACATTTTATGTGGAAAAGGGTGAATTTTACTGTCTAAAGCCACACAATAATTAATAATAATTTTAAAATCACTTTGTTTTGGGTTTTTGATGCAAGAAAATCATTATAACTCGGAGTAGAACCACTGCTTGTTGAGAGGGTTTGGGCATCTTATCATAATGCTTCCTGGATGGCTCCCTGGGGAGGTGTTTCAGGTATTTCCTGCAGGCAGGAGACCCCTGGGTGGACCCAGGACAAGCTGGAGGAAGTACAGTACATGTTCAGGTTGGCCTGTGAACGCTTGGGGTCCTTCTGGAGGAGCTGGTGGAGAAGAGGGGACGGTCTGGGACTCCCTGCTCAGGATGCTGCCGTCGTGACCCAGATCTGGATAAGCAGAAAAAATTGAAGCGAGGCGAGACTGTCACTGGATGGCCAATGCTTGGTTTGTATCTGCAGTGTGGATGAACCACATCTATCCAAATTGACAATGTGTATTTTCTATTTTGAGCTCAGTTTACTGTGTCCTACACAACACGTTTCAGGGGACACCGAGGACATTTTGGGCCAAACTTTTGTCAAGAAATGTGCCTGCAGAAGACAGGAAGTGCCAAAGTCCCTCAAAATCAGCTGTAAAAAGAACGGTTTTAAAGATAGGGCTAAAGAGAAAGGTGTTCAACTGTAATCCTTCTTTATTTCAGCCAAAAACAGTCTTCTAACACTGGAGTGTGCTTCAGTTTCATTTTCCTTCGCACTTCGGAACAAATTCAGCAATTACTAATGAAATAAGAAAGAAATGAACAATAATTTGCCAGATCAGAACAGAAAGTGACATCACACATGAAAATGAAGGAAATGCTTACATTTATTGTTATTGAAATATTATGTTTTGATATATATAAATGAGGTACATTCACATTATTTTTTCATAAATTCTTTTAAGTTTGTTACTGGAATACTAGAATATTAAGAAAAACATCAACAGGACAACATTCTTACTTTATTTTTTGTTTAATTTCTTTTTTTTTTTTTTGCAGGGTTTCACTTCTGTTATCGGTTAAAAAGCTATTTAAACGTCACTTCAGCAGAAAATGTTATGCATTCAAATTGCTTATTTGTTCTGTGTAAGGGTTTGTGTCCTTGCAGTGTTTTTGTAGAGCATCACCATATTTTTCCAATCCTCCAATTGAGAAAAAAGTGTGTTCTCATTGTCATATGAAACAAACCGCATTAGCAGATATTTAGATCTGAAAAAGAAGAGGGGGGGGGGAAGTCATTTCCTTGCTATTTTTCTTGAAAGGCATTCGTCAGATAACAATTTAGTCCTGGTAATTTTAATATTTCTATGGTGTTCTATTCAGATCGAGGCTTGAATCTTTCACAGTGAGAAAAGCTGTTAGATGCAGGTCAGCTGACTCCACCACAGTGCAACCAGTCAACCGTCTCCAATTCGCCCATGTCATTTCCCTGGAAACATTTACCTAACAAGCTGCCCGTGGCTGGATCAAAGCACTGGCCCTGTGTCCGGCTCAATCAAAAAAAAGGCTGCAGACGAGAAATCAAAGACACGTCTCAGTCCAATAAAGACACAAGACTAACGAATCTGGATTCTATCAGGTCTTCTGCAAGATCCAGAACTTTTTTCTCCATTGATTCCAGCCAATTTATTTAATTTCTTGCACATTTTGAGCATATTATACAAAATATTTAGATTTCAAGAAAATGTATCCCAAAAGAAAACCAAAGCAAGCAAACTACTCTATTAATTTAGCAGAAAATGAAATGTTTAAATCCCTCAAACAGAGTGTGGTTAGCTAAAGAAATCAGATTGTAATCAGACCAGTGATGGATGGTCTATTTTACCCTATAATGACTGCACAAATCATCCCATTGATTTTCCTCTCCCTGTGAGGTTAATTACAAACTCAACAATGGTCAACGCCATGCATCTGTACGCTGGTAATAAAAAGACTGACAAACAGCGAGTGTGTAAGAGCAGAGGGCGAAATGCCTGAGAAGTTTTTCATCCGATTAACTTTAGTTTGAATGAAGGGCTGGTGAAGGAAATTGACCTGAGTTTGAAGGGCTAGAACAAAACAGCAGATGAAAAGAGTGCTTTTCCACCACTGATCTATACAACCTATTTACTGACTAGGACTCCCTTAAGTGCTTGATTTTGATCCAAAAGGAGAGGGCATTCTGGGAGGAAAGCACTCAACGTAAAGCCTTTCAAGGCTTCGAGAGCATATGAGCCATCGAAGCTTTAATTAGAATCTTGAATATTTCCTCTTGTTGCAACATAGAATTCTCCAGAATGCATGATGACGTGTTTCAGATCAGCTAGAAAAATTCATTATCAGACCAGAAGAACCCCAAAAAACATATTTTTTAGCCTGATTACTGCAAGATCTGCAGAATTTAAACAAACACTTAATGACAACATGAAGTAGGCTAAAAGATCTCAAAAAGCAACACAGCTTGCCTCATTCTAAAGGAAGTCAAGAACAAAATAATCAGATCTAAAGAACTGCAGGACTCAGTTAAGATTAGTCTTTACCGTTACATCTGAGTAACACTAATGCTGCATTTCAGAAAAAAGTGTCATACCAATAAACACGGAGGTGGTAGTGTGATGTTCTGGGGCTGCTTTGGGACCTGGACGACTTGCTAGGCCGACCTTTGACCCTAAACAGGCTGTTCATGTAGGGAATCCCTTCAATGCAGAAGAATTTAAACAATTTAGAGTGGTACAAAATTCCTCCACAGTGATGGGAGAGACCCATTACCAGTTTAACTGCCAAACGTCCCAGGGTGTTACAACTAGTTATTAGGTTTATAGGTCAAATACACAGCATTGTAAAAAAAAAAAAAAAAAGGTAGAAAATGTATTGATGCAAATGAATGAACACAACAACAAAAAATTAATTTAGCACAGTTAGTATTTGACTTGAATATTCTCTGACCATTTGTCTAATTCATCCAAGTATTATATTTAAAAAAAAAAAAAATCTAATTTGAAAGCACTTGTATAAAATCCAATCAGCTCAATCAGGGTAATTGTTTTGAGTTCATTTCAGTTCAGCCCAGAAATTCTTCTCGTTTTGAAAGTGCTTAATAATAATCCTCCACAAAGATCTGACAATCAAAAAAATAACTCACTGAAAATGTTTGGAATTAGATTATCTAAAATCATGACAGATGTTAATAAGTTTGATCATTTTAGTACCTCTGTTGTACGTAATTTGTTTAAAATGGAGGAATTTCCAATGTTAGAATTTAACGACACCAACTACGTAGAGCTGTATTTCTTCAGACAGGAAGTAATTAAAGCATGTTTGAATGTACAGTAGTTTGTTAAACAAATCTGCCTCTGTGTTTTTCTGTTGGCACCACAAGGGACGAGTCCACCTGTCATGTCCCATCATGACTGGTTCACACAGATCAATAAGCCTGCAGAGGACTCAAACTTCCCCAGGCGGCTCCATCAACTGGTTTACTACACAACCGTCTGAACAAGCCCTCTATAATTCGAAGCCGGTACACAGATTCATGCAGCCCGTGCAGGCTGCGGCCTCCAGTCGCCCCGAGGGCCAAGTGCAAACACGCAACACGACATGCAATTGAATCTCCAGCTCAGACCTCCAGAGACGCGGCTTCCTGCTCCACAGTTCATTAGCATCAATGTCAAACTGCTAAAATTACTTCCAGTGAGCTGCTGAGAATTGACCCCTGACCTTTCTGAATTAGTCTCATCTTTACAAATATTTGCAGACGGTGCCGAGTGTTGGTTTCAGTTACAAATTAAATGAAGCTGCCATGTAGGGATTCAGCTGACTCACTGAGAACAAAAACCTATAGAGGTGGAGTTTCTTTACTCCCTGGCTGTCTCGTCCTCTTTCCCTCCTTGTCATAACAAGAGTGGTTTAGCCAAAGATCTCTAGAGAGGGAGATGTTCATCAGCAAATGGCTCCCTGAAACCTAATCTCATTTATATGTAGATGAAATAAACATTGATGCGCTGCCACCGTCGTGTCATGTTTTGCCTAATTGATGCCAACCTCTCTGTGTCAATTGCGTGAGCTATGATTATTGGCAGGAGGCTCGCTTGTTGCAGGCAAAATAAAAGCCAGAGCGAGTTTTTTTTTAACACGTTAGCAGAAAGAGGCAGAAAAGCGAAGTAACAGGCATGACTCATGAACTCCTACAACCAAGCTCACAGAAGCTCTTTAATTATAACGTTCAAAATGAGATGGAGTTTATCACCTAATTGCTTAAAATGTCTAAAAAAAAATAATGGAAATTTTTATGCATAACTGTTAAGTAGAAAGTGAAATTACTTTAGTACCAATGTTTGGGAGCTAGAGTTTAAGTAGTTGTTGAAGTAGACACTAGCACTGGTTATGAAGTTTGGTTGAAAAACATTCGCTGACAGGATGAAAAGTTGCCCACTTTAAAAATGTAATGTCTTTGGCCTAATGGTGATATCTGTGTTTGATGCCATATGGCCTATAAAGGGCCTCTGTTTTAATCCTGTGGGTGTCTTAGCGGTAGCTCAGGGCACTTATTTATACTGAACTTTTAGTTAAATCAGATTAACGCAAAACACCCAAAGACCTACAAACTTTCCTGTTTACTTAAATCATGACTTCAGTCTAGCCTCTCCTCCTACAGGTCTGCTACTTGTTCAGGAGTGAGGGAAGGAGGGAGGGAGCGAGGGATGAACAGGTGGATCGGGGCAGTGATGCTGAACTGTTCTGTTGTAGTGAAGAGGGAGCTGAGTTAGAAAACTGTGGTCATGAACTTTGGGTAATGAGGAGCTCAGACATTCGGGTGGGACTTGGAGTAGAACTGCTACTCCTCTATATCGAGAGGAGCCAGCTGAGGTGGTTTGGGCGTCTGAATGCCTCATGGACGCTCCTAGGGAGGTGTTTCGGGCATGTCCTGCCGGCAGGAGGCACCAGGGTCAAACCAGGACATGCTGGAGGAATTCTATCACCAGGCTGGCCTGTGAAGGCTTTGGGGCCACATCAGAGGATCTGGTGGAGTTGTCCAAGGAGAGGACAGCCTGCGATTCTCTAATCAGGATGCTTCCCCCATGATCGGGAATTAGATATGTGCAAGAAAGCGAGGCGAAGCGAGGTGTCCTTTAGAAAGCTAAAATGCATAAAATTCTAAGTATTTATAACTTCAAAATGGCAGGAATATCTTTTTAAAATGAAAAAACTAATATTTATGCCTTAATCTGCTAAGTGCTGGAAGACCTAATTGATGATCACAATGAAGAATAACTTTGAGGTTTGACATTCTCCTTTATTTGAGCAGATATTTGTGATTACCACCTTCTTCTAATCTAATTACCCACCTGTGTGTGTGTGCTATGCTCTAATGCGGCTGATTTAATAGGCAGTTGATCAAATCACCACCAACCTGCAGGTGATTGCCATTATCTCATTGAGCGGCAGGAACATTGTCAAGCGCACAACAATTAAAATCCGAGCTAATGTTGCAGACAGTCGATGCATTTGGAGCAGAGGGGGGTAGTGTGCGTTCTCAATTTGACTCATGGGAAAAAGGTTCAACATGCACTTAGGTGTCACGCAAACATGCAACAAAAGGAGTTCACATTTCATAACATAAAACCAGTGGAACGTGAATCGTCCATATCAGCTGTTCAGACAGGAAGCTCACATAGATGTCGTCTATCTACCAGTAGTAGAAACATGCAGTTCTGGTGAGGGTTCAGCACCTTCCTGTGCTGTGAGATTCTGCAGTGAGCTGTGCAGGGGGGGGAAAGCCTGCAGCCCTAAAACCATTTTCAGCTTCAGTGAGCAGGACAGAGCAGAGAGTCGGACCAACAAAGGGCAGACAGGACCAACCCAGTCCTGTTTAACTCCACACACGGAGGCATGCAAAAGCCTCTCTGATACTGTTCAAACTGTGAAATGCATCGGCAGCATAAATAATCTGGGAGTGAACACGGCAAGCAGATAAAGTGCTTTCTGTTTGGGGTTTAGTGAAGCATCAAAATGACCAAAATCTACCTGATTTCTAAGAACTGAAATGGAATTCATCTAAATAAAAACATTTACAAATGTTGATGTATAAGAAGAAAAAGGTCTTTCTTCTTTATCTTTTATTTTTCTTGTTCCTCGTTGCCTGTCCACTCTGTTGCCCAAGCGGTGTATCACACCACAAATTCAATAACTACGCAACAGGAGTAGTATCGCACACGTCTCCTGATTCATTATTAAACTAATAATCTGTAATCTTTTTATCTAAATGAATTATAAAAACACAGAAATCCAACTGTATCTGACTTTTAAAGCAGTTTTCAGTCCATCCTCAGTGGACTGCTGCATCATTAACCAACCATCTGTGGCAAACCATCGACACATCGACTCACACGCAGCCTTACAAATGCTTATTTGGCTCATGATTGATCGTCAGTAGGGAATGTCATCTCATTTCACCTCATTAGAGGAAACCAATCAAACAACATTAGAGTGAATGTCAACGACACATGCTTTCAAAAGCACAGCAGAGGGAAAACAAGCGTCCTCTCATTGGCTGCAGCGTCGACAATCCTTAAAGATCGGAAAACAGCCAAAATGGTTCCAGGTATGGAACCCAGAAACAGACAAACAAAAGACTAATCCATAAAAATTAAAAAATAAAAGCCAAAATAATCTATTTAATGATGTTTGATAAATAAAAAGGAACTATCCATAAAGGACAATTGTGTGACGTGTGGTTAACGTTTTTAAATTAGTGCACGATAGACTGATTGGGAAACAAAGTGAGTAAAAAAGAGAACACATTTTTAAAATTTTAATGAAACTTCAAGAATCATTAGATGCACATCCTCAATTTTTAAAAGGTAGTGAACAGATTCAGTCCTCAATGTCACGTCTAAGGACATCCCAGTGGCCACAGATGCTTGTTGGGTCATAATTTGAAGTGTCATGTGTTTTTTATGTAATCACTTCTCATAAAGGTTACAGCAAAAGCTAGATGACTCATTTATTTGTTGTGACACTGAAGTATGCACCAAAGTCAGACCCACTTTCCTTCACAGGAGTTAATGAAGCCTCAGCCGTCTCCGTTTATAGTGACCAATCACATCTCAATACAAGCTGTTAGTCCATGAGATTAAACATTTATATGAGGCTGTGAATCTCCTCCTAAGGCAGCAGACAGAGCAGAGTGATTTCTCTGCTGCATGTTTCATGTCCCATTTCTAGCTGCTTTTAGGTGAATGCTATTTTTGCATGCAGGTGTGTGGTTTTTAGCAGACAAAGTGTGTGTGTTTTGTGATTCTATTTCACATTTGTAGGTCTTTTTTTAGCAGCAGGCAGAGGAGGGAGGGTGCATCTGCCTTCAGCTCGAGGCTGCCATCTATGGGGACATGAGACAAGCTCACATGGGGGGATCCAGCTGGTAGACAGAAAATTGAAGAGGTAGCTAATTTAGCAAGAAAATTATAATAAAAGAAGATACAAATAATAAAAATTAAGAGTTTTATTTGGCCTTTTGGAAATGCTACTACATATTCTTGTTACTCTAACAGGGTGCAGGTGCATTTTCCTCATAAATATAACTGAAAATAAAACCACTAGAAGAAAGGCTCCAGAAGTCAAATAGATCCAAGACTTTTATGATGTGAAAACAAATTCCAGCACTGATTTTTAGAGCTTCAAAAAATATAAAAGGGAATAAACAGCTTGTTCTTCAAAGACAAAACATGAAAGTCCAAATTTAGTAAGTCTTCTTGGGGAAAAAAGACCAGAAAATCTCCCCGATTCTGACCTGCTTAGAAAAACTGCTATTTTTTTTGTTAAAGTCTGAATCCATAAGCAAGCAAATCATGACTGTGACTCCATTTTAGACGAGGAAATTTGTGCCAGTGTGTTATTGAAAATGCAATCTTATTTAGCCATCCTGTGTCAATTTCTCATTATTTGTGGATTACCTCTTGAGTCCTTTATAATAAGGTCAGCACTGAAGACGGTAATCCTAAATGCAACAGGGAGAAGAACGCCTCCATAGACACGATGAGATTCTCAAACTACAGACTATTTGCAAAACAATTTGACTAAAATGCCTGTCCTGTATGTTTGTTTTTTTACAATAAAAGGATGAAAACATTGGTTAAGATGGACCTGCTCAGTTTAGAAGCTGAGAAAATAAAGTTTAGAGAATTTTGCATGCATTCACACATGAAGGGCATCTACTTTTATTATAGAGATCCTTATTTATTAAGGAGCTGTAAAGGCAGAGCTCTGAAGGATTTCTGATCTAATCCCAAAAACAGTGCAGAAAGTTTATCTTATGATTTATGTCTGTGAGAAATAATCACTTATTATTATTAAAGTCCTAATATTCCTAAAAGAATACATGTTGCCCACCAGAATTTTAACTAAAGTCACCTAATGTTGAGAAATAATAGAATACTGTTAATTCAGAATAAAATGAGCAGCAAACTGTAAACTACAAATTAATAAATATAGGGATGTTTGAACAAAAATGTAAATATTATTTCTTTACGTCACATTAATACTACCTTACATTATATTAATACCGTTATTGTCCCAAATAAACCTACTCTAAATTACTCTCTGGCTAATAAGTTGATGCTGCAGCTGCCTGTCATGACCGTCTGCATCAGCAGGTTTACATGTGGACAAGAAGACAGAATCTCAGAATTATACTTGCAGCTCCTGACAACATATGTCAGGTGTCCCTGAGCTCCTCTG
The DNA here is from genome assembly GCA_006937965.1 of Callopanchax toddi. NCBI lineage: Eukaryota > Metazoa > Chordata > Actinopteri > Cyprinodontiformes > Nothobranchiidae > Callopanchax > Callopanchax toddi. The sequence continues at coordinate 3,124,108 of SSNR01000021.1, read as the reverse complement.
GAAGAAGATAAGACACATACATGTCTGAGTTATTTACTAACCCACAGCTCTATCTGACTGCATGGTTCCTAAACAGTCTCCATTTCCTTTTGTGTCAAACCTGTCAGGTTCAATTACCTGAGGCAAGTGTTCTCAATGCTTCTGTGACATCTGCAGCCTAATTACTCATAAACAGCCGATGCCCGGCCGTCTCAGGCGCAGCCTTCAGCAGTGACGGCGCAATTAGTTCACAAATGAGCGGCTTAAATTCGACGCCTCACAACGTCCTGATTATTCATTTCCCAGAGGAAGCAGAGGAAAGCTCTAAGACGCTTGCTCAGCACCCAACACATCAGCCAGATAACCTCTGAAACACACGGGAAATACTGGTGTCATGTTTGTTTGCATGTCACACTTTATATCTGAATGCACAAGCTCTTAACTAAGAAACAACTGCAGGAATCACAGAAAAAGCAACAGTTTATTTTGATTCTTCTAAACGGATTGTAAGTAGAACTTGTATGTACACAAGTGTGCTGAAAACTTGGCTTTTACAAAAAGCACAGCTCAGTATCAATGAGTGGGAATTTTTCCAGCAGTAACAAATGTATTTACTAGAATCCTTTAAAGCTGGTATTAATGACCTCAACTGAAAAAGCTGTATAAATTCAGTTTCTGCAGGTTTGATTAACTCAAACGTTGTGATTTAACACAATGAAAACGGATCCATCCATCCTTTTCCTGCTTGAATGAGGTCAGGTTGCCTAGGTTACCAGTCCTGGTGGCAAACTCAAACATAAACCCAGACATTCCTTTCCTTAGTGACCACCTCCAGCTTCACCATGGGTATTCCAAGGTGTTCCCACACCAGAGAGGATATATAAGTTCTAGACCTGACCTAGGGTCTCCACCTAGTGGTAGATGGTTGGGAAAACCTCCAGAGAAAGGCAACCAGAATGCATCCTGGTCAGATTCCTGAACCACCTTTTGCCTTTCAAGAAGAAGGAGCAGCAGTTTGAGCTCTCCCAGATGGTGGAGCTCCTCACCTGATCACTAAGACTGAGCCCAACTACCCATTGGAGGAAGCTAATTTCAGCTACCTGTATCTGGGATCTTGTTCTTCTGGTCACGATCCAAATCTACTGACCAAAGGTGACGGTGGGAATGTAGACGTACCAGTAAATGGCTCAGCTCCTTCCTAACTACAACAGACCATCTTTAAGACAGAGATCTTTAAGATCTCACAAACAAGTCAACGATCTTTCCCACCATGCCTCTGTAAGCCTTTAAAACTCCACCTGAGAAAACGGCATCCCGTTTGACGGTTCGGAGGAGCGCTGTGGTCGTGTTGTTCATCACCGTATACATTCCAGACAAATGGCCCTCAACATTCCCTCTGACAGCTCTTCATATCCCCAACTCTCTCTAAAACACAGAGCCCTCTGTAGTGAGCGAACGCGGGCACTTTTGTCCGGGAAACAAATCAGCTTCATTTCCACTGAGATTGATGCTGGAAGCAATCAGAACTCTCAGATCAAAAAGAGAACAAATAAAATCTAAAAAGATGCACCTGACTGCTGGGACACATTAATATTCCTGCTGCTGCAGTCCCTCTAGCCACACTATTTCACATACTTCCATGGATTTCAATTTCAGCATTAGAGGAATAATGACATCTATTTTTCATTTAGATTTGGCGTGCACGGAGACGTTGGATGTTATGGAGCAGTGATAATTATCGGTTTGGATAAGAGGAGCCGTGCTCATATACTACATCAGAGGGGCTGGCCAACACAAGCTTACAGAGACTTAATGCAATTATTTTGCGTGACTGTAAATCAATGATTTTTGACTAAGAATGATGTTTTTATCATTTGGAAGTAGCTTACTATTCTTATCGTGCTTTTTAAATAAAATATGTTCAAATTTAAGTTAATTTGTTTTATTTTGTAATATTTAGGAGATGAAAATGATGCAAAACACAGCAAGGCATTATGAATGTGTTACACCATGGTCCTGGCTACAGGAAACAACTGATTTATTCTTCTTCAGGGATTTTTTTTTTTTTAGAAGGCTGACAATTAAAAAAAAAAACATCACCATCATGTACATTAGTATTTTAAAATATTTAAAGAGGTAATTGCACATATCTAAACTAGGGATGCTCCGATCACGTTTATTGCTGCCGATCGCCGATACCGATCACATGGACTGACTGTAAATTTCACATTGTAGTAATGATGAGGGCTAAAGGCTACTTGATCTGTAACGAATGAACCATAAATCACCTTCATTTGGACAAAAGCATGTTTTTGCTGACCTTTTCAAGAGAAAAAAATACAAAAACTTACAGGCACAATGTAGACATCCATCCATCCATATAGAAATGTATTGTTTATATGTATTTCCAATCCTTATAGAAATCCATTATTTTTATCTGTATAGAAATCTATAATTTTTATATATATTTAACCCTTTGATGCGCAACATATCCACACCCCTTCTAATGCACAACATGGGTCAAAAATGACTCACATTCATTTTCCATGTTTTTTCATGCTGGCTGAGTTTATCTTTGTTCTATCTTTTGAAATCATTTTATTTTTTGATTGAATATTCCATGTACTCTTTAAATGTCTTGTTTTAGATTATCACAGATCATTATTTCCATTTTTCCTTTCATAATTTATGAACAAAAATAGTTTTTATTTTGCTACATCAAATTTACACACATTCACAGTCATCCAAGTGTGGTTTAAAATTAAATTACTTAATACTATAACAATAATTTGTTTTAAGTAATTGTTTTAGCAGTGAGTGGGGCCAAATATTTATGTATTTAATACTTGCAACATGTTTATTTTCATTTTGTCACAACGCTATAAGAGCATTGCTATTGAGCTGAGCTGTATCAGTATTTTAACAACCGTAAACTGGTTGAATGTGACTCAAGAATATAAATTGCCACCACAATTTTTACATGTCTCACAAATTATAAATGCTTTTATGTGGTCTGTCTACGGTCACAGAGCCCTGTTCTCTTGTCGTCAAACCGTATGACACAGCGAATATCTTAAAATCTCTTCAGCCCCATGGTGGCCTTGTAAATTTGGTTTTGCAGAGGATTCACAAAAAGCTCTCGCAAGGCCACATCCCAGCTCTCCTCCCCCTGCAATCAGGGTCCAACCAATAAAGGCCATCAATTCTTTTTTTTAAATCAATGTTTCTCCACTCTTTCCC